>SJYX01001267.1:284264-298562 GCA_006410675.1 Oreotragus oreotragus | reverse complement strand
AATACATTTGAATCAGTTCTAATGATGTGGATGAAACTGGAGCCTATTATACAGAGTGAAGTAAGCCAGAAAGAAAAACACCAATGCAGTATACTAACACATATATATGGAATTTAGAAAGATGGTAATGATAACCCTGTATGCAAGACAGCAAAAGAGACACAGATGTATAGAACGGACTTTTGGACTCTGTGGGAGAGGGAGAGGGTGGGATGATTTTGGAGAACAGCATTGAAACATGTATACTATCATGTAAGAAATGAATTGCCGGTCTATGTTCGATACAGGATACAGGATGCTTGGGGCTGGTGCACGGGGATGTTCCAGAGAGATGATATGGGGTGGGAGGTGGGAGGGGGTTTCAGGATTGGGAACTCATGTACACTCGTGGCTGATTCATGTCAAGGTACGGCAAAACCAATACAGTATTGTAAAGCAAAATAAAGTAAAAAAAAAAAAAAGCCAGTAAAACAAAATAAACAAATATTCAAAAACAGTTTTCTCCTTAACAGAAAGAATTAATAAAACTCATTGTTGGTATGAGAGTAGTTTTGAAAATTTTACAATTCTCTTTACAGTTCTATTCCTAGTCTAGCAAGAGGCATGGATAAAAAGGATATTCTGGTGAATGCTTGTTTTTAATCATGTCAATCTAACCCATGCTCGTTCTCTTGGTAATACTTTACCTGACTGCTCACCAGTTCTTCTTTGTTTCCTATACAACTGTTTCTCTGTTTCTCTCTCTTATTTCTAATTTTTTTCTTTGCTTGAACTTTTGTCTTAGCATTAGATTAAAATCTCCTCTTGTGATAGTGAATTTGTTGATTTTTTCCCCTATAATTTCAAAAAATTTCGATGTATATGTTTTAAAGTTATGTCATTAAGTACCTGCAGTTTAAAATTTTTTATGCTTTCCCAGTGACTTGAAACTTTTATTAACAAGTCAAAATAAAAATGAGAGATCACAGGTACATGCATCAACTAAAAACAATGCTGAGAAAAACATGCAAATTACAAAAGCGCACAAGCAGTTTGATTCCATACACATAAAATTCAAAGCCCTGAAAACTGTATTGTGTGTTGTTTTAGAGATGCATGTACAAGTGGTAAAAAACCTTTGGGAAAATATAGGATATTGGTAACTTATGGCAGAATAGGAAATGTTATGATTAGAGAAGAGTACAAGGGGGACTTCAAAGAGTCTAGTAATGCTTTGTAATTTATGTTGGTTGCTAGATGTTCAGGAGTATGTCTTATTATTAGGCTATATGTATGTCATATATGCTTTTGTATTAAATGTGATAATTTCATAATAAAAGTGACTAAATAATAGTATGGAAAAATAAGTCAAATAGTTTCAAAACTACTCTGCATGCATCCCCAGAGCTGGGACAGTTTCCTCTCCATCTGAGATTCTGAGCTATCTACTCATAAAATCAGGTATATCTTTAAGGCCATATTCTCAGCTGAACCAGACCTTCTAGGCTTGGCCAAGTGTACCAGGGTGACTTTTTCACTCCCATATTTATGCCCATATTGTAGGAGTTCAGTCCTCTGTTCTAACAGAAACAGTCTTTATTAAATTTTCAAAGCTGAAAAACACTGCTGGTTCTCATCCCCATTTACTTCCTATCATTAGTATTCCACATTAGCTTCTATTTAGACAACCTGTAAAAATCACAAGAACTAAATTAAAATGCTTACTTTGTGCTAGGCTTTATATATTCTAATTTACATATGTTCATTTAAACTTCACAACAGTCCTGTGAAATGAGTACTGTTAGTTTTTCCACTTTACAAATAAAAAAAAAACAGGGTAAAGAGATATTAATTTTCCCAAGATTTTTCAGCTCTGAAGTGAATCTAAAGTCAGACACTCTGGCTTCAAAATCTGTGGTCTGAACAACCAAGGTCGGACCTGCTCTTAGCAATTCTTACGGTCTTTTTCCTGAACTTGCATCAAGCCAACTAAAAACAAATATCCTGGGTTCTGGCAGACTCTCTCCCAGTCCTTCAGAATTCTGCATACCATATATTCTCTATACTACATTCTACCCTCTGTCGGTTTAGCAGTTCTTTCAGTGCTGTCATTTTACCCAAAACTTAGTGTTTCTGAGAGACCATAAATTGTGGACATTACTTGACAACCACTGTCAGTCAAGAAGGTGTCAGTCTATCTCTCTGCCCCTTTCAGGTAGGTGAATCTTATTTCCAACTTGTGGCTCCATTTGCTCCCTGCATTTATCTTGCTCTGAGTAAACCACTACCTTTGTCTATGAGTTATAAGCCACAACAATTGTGAAAATAAATAATCCATCTGCCCAGAAAGTGAGAAAAATACTCTTGTATTTGAAAGCAATATACTGCTCTTATGTGCTTGTGAGAAAAGACAGAGACTGAGAGTGGGCCTTCTCCTCCAACCATGTGCATGAAGCTATCAGTGCAGTTCAGTTCAGTCGCTCATTCGTGTCCAACTCTTTGTGACCCCATGGACTGCAGCACAACAGGCCTCCCTGTCCATCACCAACTCCCAGAGTTTACTCAAACTTGTGTCCGTTGAGTTGGTGATGCCATCCAACCATCTCATCCTCTGTGGTCCCCTTCTTCTCCTGCCTTCAATCTTTCCCAGCATCAGGGTCTTTTCAAATGAGTCAGTTCTTCGCATAAGGTGGCCAAAGGATTGGAGTTTCAGCTTCAACATCAGTCCTTCCAATGAATATTCAGGACTGATTTCCTTTAGGATGGACTGGTTGGATCTCCTTGCAGTCCAAGGGACTCTTAAGAGTGTTCTCCAACACCACAGTTCAAAAGCATCAATAGCCTTGACTGGACGGACCTTTGTTGGCAAAATAATGTCTCTATTTTTTAATATGCTATCTAGCTTGGTCATAACTTTTCTTCCAAGGAGCAAGCATCTTTTAATTTCATGGCTGCAATCACCATCTGCAGTGATTTTGGAGCCCCCCAAAATGAAGTTATGTCACTGTTTCCACTGTTTCCCCATCTATTTGCCATGAAGTGATGGGACCAGATGCCATAATCTTAGTTTTCTGAATGTTGAGTTTTAAGCCAACTTTTTCACTCTCCTCTTTCACTTTCATCAAGAGGCTTTTTAGTTCTTCTTCACTTTCTGCCATAAGGGTGGTATCATCTGCATATCTGAAGGCAAAGTAATGTCTCTGCTTTTGAACATACTATCTAGGTTGGTCATTACTTTTCTTCCAAGGAGTAAGCGTCTTTTAATTTCATGGCTGCAGTCACCATCTGCAGTGATTTTGGAGCCCAAAAAAGTAAAGTCTGACACTGTTTCCACTGTTTCCCCATCTATTTCCCATGAAGTGATGGGACCGGATGCCATGATCTTTGTTTTCTGAATGTTGAGTTTTAAGCCAACTTTTTCACTCTCCTCTTTCACTTTCATCAAGAGGCTTTTTAGTTCTTCTTCACTTTCTGCCATAAGGGTGGTATCATCTGCATATCTGAGGTTATTGATATTTCTCCCAGCAATCTTGATTCCAACTTGTGTTTCTTCCAGTCCAGCGTTTCTCATGATGTACCCTGCATAGAAGTTAAATAAGCAGGGTGACGATATACAGCCTTGACACACTCCTTTTCCTATTCAGAATCAGTCTGTTGTTCCATGTCCAGTTCTAACTGTTGCTTCCTGACCTGCATACAGATATCTCAAGAGGCAGGTCAGGTGGTCTGGTATTCCCATCTCTCAGAATTTTCCACAGTTTATTGTGATCCACACAGTAGTTTACCAGTAGTCATGTATGGATGTGAGAGCTGAACCATAAAGAAGACTGAGCACTAAAGGATTGATGCTTTCAAATTATAGTGCTAGGGAAGACTCTTGAGAGTCCCTTGTACAGCAAGGAGAACAAATCAGTGTATTTTCAAAGGAAATCAACCCTGAATATTCAACTGGAGGACTGATGCTGAAGTTGAAGCTCCAATACTTTGGCCACCTGATGTAAAGAACTGACTCACTGGAAAAAACCCTGATGCTGGGAAGGATTGAAAGCAGAAAGAGAAGGGGGCAACAGAGGATGAGATGACTGGATGGCATCGTGGACTCCATGGACATGAGTTTGAGCAAGCTCCAGGAGGCAGTGAAGGACAGAGATGCCAGTCATGCTGCACTCCATCGGACTACAAATAGACACAACTGAGCAACTGAACAACAACAGCCAGTCTCCCTGAGTTTGTTCAAATTCATTTGAACTTGAACTGGTGGTGATGCTATCTGACCATCTCACCTTCTACAGCTCCCTTCTTCTTTTGCCTTCAATCTTTACAAGCATCAGGGTCTTTTTCCAATTTGTTGGCTCTTGGCATCAGGTGGCCAAAGTATTGGAGCTTCAGCTTCAGCATCAGTCCTTCTTATGAATACTCAGGGTTGATTTCCTTTGGACTGGTTTGATTTTTTTCCAGTCCAAGAGACTCTCAAGAGTCTTCCTCATGACATTGGTCATAGTGTCTTTGAGTTGCACGAGCCCCTCTGCCATGACAAGCCTGTGATACATGAAGCGGAAACACAAATTTTACCTTTGGTCAATGTACAATGCAGATCTTCTCTACTTTAATCATAATTAGTTTAATCTTTAGAACTGATGTCAGTACACATTGATCTTTGACCTCTCCCATTTTCTTTTCCTTAATCAGTTTGTCAATTAGCCACATGTTATTTTGTTTGAAAATATCCTTATTTCTATGTATATAGCTTATATATCTAGATTGAAACTCCTTGTGACCTGAGGAGGTATCTTGTTCTTTTTTATTCATAAATGTCTCAGGCATAATATGGGTCATTAATAGATTTCCACAATTATTATTAGAAGACAAGTTTATGTATCATGATTTTATCTATCATGATTATGTAATACCTTAACATGCTTACATGTTTGTGAAAATTAAATATTAGGCAATGGTTTATAATAGTGAAGGAACTCATTAGAAAATCCATGAATCATGATCCTAGAGACAAGCTTTTTGTTATTTTAAGAGTGATGTGATATTGGGTTCACGACTTTCATTTTGTTGAAATATGAATAGGTCTATAAACCTGTAGGCTTTGCAGCTCATTAGAGACAGTAACAGTGCCAAGGAAGGCAGACAACTTTAGCTCAAATAAGCAAATGGTTAGAGATGACAACAGAAATTTAAACAAAACTCTCATGGCTCTCTTCACTCCTCTAGACATTGTTCTTTGTTCTGTTACCTCTAACATACATGCATTCATACAGTATCATTCACAGACACTGCATCTCTTCAGCAGAGAACAACTTTGTATTCTAAAAGATATTATTGTGTTTACTCACAGGTACAGGTTTCTGAAAATTCTCTACAAAATTATCATCACATTAACAAAGCAAAACTTCCTAGCTCTGTTTTGTATTTTGCAATATCAGCCCTGCTCTGGAAGCTGTTTAGATTTGCAGATCAATGGAGTAGAAGAAAAAGCAAGACCAGGAAATGAGATGCAACCAAGAGCTGGAGGGTATCTGGGGAAAAAGAGTAGAGTTGAAGGTTAGTATCAGGGTCATCTGGGTCCACAAGGGTGATAGGATTTCAGAAACCACTGACAATTCTACAACTTTTTTTTTTTTTTTTTTCACTTAAAAGGAGAAACCAATGTCTGGCCAAAAGTGCTGTTTCAATTTAAATGTGTGAATGGGAGACATTATGTCTACATGTGTTAATCTGAGATGTGCTATGTAAGGAAGAACTGAAAGAGTCCCATTTTTTTCTTCNTTTTTTTTTTTTTTTTTCCACTTAAAAGGAGAAACCAATGTCTGGCCAAAAGTGCTGTTTCAATTTAAATGTGTGAATGGGAGACATTATGTCTACATGTGTTAATCTGAGATGTGCTATGTAAGGAAGAACTGAAAGAGTCCCATTTTTTTCTTCTTATGCCCCTGAATTTCTTAATCCATTTTTAGCTTTTGTCCTTTCAGCTCAGCCAGGAGCTGCCTTGAGACTCAGTCTATGGAAATGCGCCGGGCTCTGAACTGAGCTGTAAAGAATGAAGGTGAAGCTTTGAGCTGCTAGATTCATGGCTGGGCTTTTTACACACACATAAAATATGAATCTCAGTTGTATACAAAGCTGAACCCATCGTGCCAAAAGGATCCCAGTCAAGCAGGCCTGTAAAATGAAATCCTCTTGGACTAATTTAAGGAGACCTATGTGATATAAATTGTGGCCTGCTCAAATGCAGGAAAAAAAAAAAAAACAAAACCCAACTTGAATACAAGCTTCTCTCTTGGTGCCATTGGCAGCCCTGGAATATGAGCAATGGGAACAGAAAACAGATCCAGAAGTTAGATCTCAATTCATTTTCCAAATAACTCTGCAGCTCCCTATTTATACTGGTCTTGTGGGCCTAGTGAAACCCTCTTTTCAGTGGGAATTTAATATGGAGATAAACTTCAATAAATAAATGGGTTTGAGTTGGCTCAATTCTAATGCCTTTCAGTCTGGTATAGCCATTTCTCTGGAATTGGTATGCATAGAAGCAAAATGCTCGTAAAACCGTTCTTGATAAAAGAATTAATTCACACAGAACACTGAGCTGGAACCTCTGCCTATCAGACGAAGAGTTCTTTTTTTCATTCGATTTTTCACTAACTGTCTTAGAGGTCTTTTGTTATCTGACTAGGCACAAGTGCTCAAGGTCCCTCTGACCTTCTTAAGCAGGCACTTAATGGTTATTACAGCAATTAAATACAGTTGTATGTAAAAAGATTTCAATATCTGTTTAAGAGATTTCAAGGAGTAGAAGATGTATTGCAAATAACATGTGTAACCTTGAAGATGAGTTTCATTGGAAGCAACATTCAGGCTCTTATCTCCTAGAAGGAATTAACTTGTTAGGATTTGAGAAGTGCATCATCTTCACACACTGGGACAGAGGATCTACTCTTTTCTGTAGAAGATAGAAGATAATTTCTGTGACTGCCATTTTGTTAAGTTTTTAGGGAAGGGTACTGACGTATTAAGCCACTGATGTATTAATTTAAAAAAATTATTTTTTTGATTTAACAACTATTTTTTGAGCACTAGCAAGTGTTTGGTGTGTTCATAATATTCCAGACCGTGATCATTTACTTGGTAAGTCAATTAACGTACAGAGAAGACAGCATAGTCATGAATATTTTATCAAGAATTAGATTTCCAGCTTCTTGTGGCACATATGAGAATCTAAGAAATCATAACATGCTTTTCTTTTCAATTTGAAAAACAGAACAAAAATCTACAACTTTGTGCAAATTGATGTGGCTTATTTCTCCAAGTGTTGGGTAATTTGCTCTCTTCCAACCTTACATCATTATAAGAGAGAATGATTAATGTTGTAATCAATTTATAAAGGGGTTCATAACTATTAAAAATGTAAGAGAAGATAGACATTGTTTTAAGAAACTGTTTTATGAAACATTGAAAAACATATTTTACATAAATAGAAGAAAAAATTGAACATAATACATAAATACTTGCTTAATTTTTTTTTTTTTGCTAAGAAAACAGTTTGCCAAAGGAAAATGTGATCTCCGATGTATAGTTGCAATGTTGTTATATTCTAAAAATAGTTTAGTAAGCCAATGAAGAATTTCGAAGAATTGTTTACTGCTGAGAAATGTGCTATGTAAATCCAAAAAGAACATTCCTCTAAAATAGAGATGATAATTTTTTGTCTTTGAGAGTCTCTTTCAAATGACAAAAGTTCTGCTTTTCCTCTAGAGAGAGTTTCTCCTTTTATAATTTCTATAAGAAAAGATTGTGGTTTTTAATACACTTAATCAAACTTAACTCTAGAGATTACTATGTTTATAATGTTATTCTAATAGGACCTTTTACAAAAATGATAGGCCTGAGCTCTGTTTCAAGTTCAGAGTGTCAGGCCTGGCAGGTTGCTATAGCTTCAGGGCAAAGCCAGCCTTATTCTAGGGCAGAAATGGGTGCCTGCTTACCAGAGTGATGAGAAGCATACTAAAGTCTTAGAAACCAGAGCTGTCACCCGTCAACCTAATATTACTTTGGAGTTTGAATCCTTGCGTTAATGACTTCTTTTTATGCTTTAGCCAGGGATGGTGATAGATTTTATTTCATTTTCCAGTGTTGGCAGTGGCTGTAGGAACTGCATCTTTAAGATTGTTTAACTGCTAAAAGGATCAGTGGAAAAGAGTAATACGATTGTTTAGCAATGTCTGTCATAGATCAGGGCTAGATTGTATCTGACAATCTTTTGAGTTATCAATTTGGCCATATAAAGCATAAATACCTTCTAACTTAGGGAATGAACTTATGGTTGTGAGTGGAGGGTGAGACGATTGCAGGATGGGGGAAGGATAGTTAGGGAGTTTAAGGTTGACATGTATACGTGGCTATATTTAAAATGGATAACCAAATAGTAAAGCACATTGAATTCTACTCAGTGTGGAGGGGAGTTTGGGGGAGACTGGGGGAGAATGGGTACCTGTATATGAATGGCTGTGTCCCTCTGCTGTTCACCTGAAACTTTCACAAGATTGTTAATCTGCTATGAGAAGTGAAAGTGAAAGTCACTCAGTCATGTCCGACTCTTTGGACTTCATGGAATATACAGTCCATGGAATTCTACAGGCCAGAATATGGAGTGGGCAGCCTTTCCCTTCTCCAGGGGATCTTCCCAACCCAAAGATTGAATCCAGGTTTCCTGCATTGCAAGTGGATTCTTTACCAGCTGAGCCACAAGGGAAGCCCAAGAATACTGGTGTGGGTAGTCTATCCCTTCTCCAGTAGATCTTCCTGACCCAGGAATTGAACCAGGATCTCCTGCATTGCAGGTGGATTCTTTACCAAATGAGCTAATCGGCTATACATCAATACAAAAGAAAAAGCTAAAAAAAAAAATCCAGCATAAATACCTCCTAGAAGGGAAGTTACACTGCCTATTACTTGGTCTGTGGAATCTTTTTTATTTGGGGAAGTATATTTATACACATGTACACATGCATAATATATGTATATATGAACATAGATAATTATAGACATTGTGAATATATAAATATATGTATTTACATTTTCACACAAATTGTGAGTGTAGAGCTCAATGAAATTTTTCAAAGTGAACATATTAGTATAACTACCACTAAGATGGATTATTAGAACAGAAACAATATTACCAACATCTCTTAAGCTTCTTGTCCCTTTATAGTCACTGTTTACTCCCCTCCCCAGTGACAACAGATTTTGACTTTTAACACATACAATAGATTTGCCTGTTCTGAAATATACATTAATGAAATCATACGAGATGTTTTCTCTTGTGCATGCCTTCTTTAGCTCAACATTATAATTGCAAGATTTACTCATGCTTGGCATGTGGCAACAGTTTATTTGCAATTGTATAATATTTTATTTTTTGAATATGCCACAATGTATTATTTCATAATATTGCTAATTAACATTTGGTTTGTTTCTAGTTTTCAGTTATTAACATTACTATGAACATTTTATGAATTACTTTTGTAGCATACATACCTTTCTGTTGAGCATATGCTTAAGAGTAGAATTGCTTGGTCATAAAGGATGCATGTATTCGGTTTTAATAAGTACTGCAAAATGGCTTTCTAAAGTATTCGTGTGAATTTATACAATCATCATAAATTTATAAGATACTCCACATCCAGTCCAATAATTTGTATTGGCATTTGTAAGATTGTGGTCATACTAGTGGATGTGTAGTAGAATCTTATTGTGGTTTTAACTTACATTTTCTGATGATTACTAATGGTGAGGATATTTTCTAATACTTATTAGCTCTTTGATATCTTTTTTTTGTGTGTGAAATATCTATTCAAGTCTATTGCCCATTTTTTCTTATTGAATTGATTACCTTTTCCATATCTCATAGGAGTTTAAGAATATACTCTAGGTATAGGTCCTTTGTCAGATATATGCACTTCAAAAATCTCTCAAAATGTTTAATAACGTCTTTTGGAAATCAGAAGTACTTAATTTTAACAAAGTTAAATTTATCATTCTTCATTTATGGTTAATAATTTTTGTCCACATTAAGAAATCTTTTCTTACTTCAAAGACATGAAGCATGCAGATATTCATATTCTGATTTATATACAACCTAGAATTGAGTGTTGTTATGTCTAATGTGAAGGAGAGGAAAAGATTTGAAATGAATATCCAATTTAGTGGAAATGATAACACCATTTTTTTCTCATCGCATGGTGAAAGCAGTTTGGTCTTAAGAAACTGTATATATCTTTTTCTGGTTTCTCTTTTGTAGTCTGATGGTCTATTGTCCATTTTGTATCAATACTACTAATAGGAGCTTTGTTACGTCTTAATATTCCATAGTCTAATTCTTTCAACTTTTTAAAGATTATTGTCACTGTTATTAACTCTTTATATTTTAATACACGTTTTAGATGCATGATACTGGATGCTTGGGGCTGGTGCACTGGGACGACCCAGAGGGATGGTATGGGGAGGGAGGAGGGGGGGGGGGTCAGGATGGGGANCAACTTTTTAAAGATTATTGTCACTGTTATTAACTCTTTATATTTTAATACACGTTTTAGATGCATGATACTGGATGCTTGGGGCTGGTGCACTGGGACGACCCAGAGGGATGGTATGGGGAGGGAGGAGGGAGGGGGGTTCAAGATGGGGAACACGTGTATACCTGTGGTGGATTCATGTTGATGTATGGCAAAACCAATACAATATTGTAAAGTAATTAATCTCCAATTAAAATAAATAAATTTATAATAAAAATAATAAAAAAGAATCAGCTTGTCAATTTTTGTATTAACACTTTCACATAGACACAGGATATGTTAGGAATTCTAATTTAATTCCATTGACTCTATAGATAAATTGGGTGAGAGCTGATATTTTTATTATATTGGATGTTATGGTCTATTTTAGCATTAATTCAGATACGGTTTCATTATTTGAAAAACAGCTTATAGTTTTCCATATAGAGATCTTGTATGTTTTCCTAGGTACATTTGTAGACTTAATGATTTTAGATAACACTGAAAATAGTTTTAAAAGTTTTGCTTTCTAGTTTTTTTGTTTTTAGAATGTAAAAATAAAATTAATATGCGTACAATGTTTTTGTACTCACAGAATGAGCTAAATTAAATTATTATAATAATTCTAGTAGTTTTACATAGATTTTTAATAGATGAAAATGTTTTCAGATAATGATAATTCTACTTTTCCTATTCTACTTTTTATCTTTTCTTACTTTATTGGGTTAGCAAAGATCTCTGCTACAATGATAAGTAGAATTAGTGAGCTTTCTTGTTTTGAAATGCTTTGAATATTTCATCATTAGGAAGATATTTGCTATATGTTACATATATGTTATCAGATTATGAAAGGTTCTTGCCATTTCTAGTCTGCCAAAAGATTTTTTTTTTTTAATGCTTAGATGTTGTATGGAACAGGCAAAGAAACCAGAGATCAAATTGACAGCATTTGTTGGATCATAGAAAAAGCAATAGAATTCTAGAAAAACATCTACTTCTGCTTCATTGAGTCTTTGACTATGTGGATAACAACAAACTGTGGAAAATTCTTAAAGAGATGGGAATATCAGATCACCTTACCTGTTTCCTGAGAAACCTGTATGCAGGTCAAGAAGTAACAGTTAGAACTAGAAATGGAACAATGGACTGGATCAAAATTGGGAAAGAGTACGTCAAGGCTGTATATTATCACCCTGCTTATTTAACTTATATGCAGAGTACATCATGTGAAAGGCCAAGATGAATGATGCACAATTTGGAATCAAATTTCTGGAAGACAAACATCAATAACCTCAAATATGCAGATGATACCACCATTATGGCAGAAAGTGAAGATGAACTGAAGAGCCTCTTGATGAAACTGAAAAAGGAGATTGAAAAAGCTAGCTTAAAACTAAACATTAAAAAAATGAAGATCATGACATTTGGTCCCATTACATCAGAGCAAATAGATGGGGAAACAATGGAAATAGTGAAAAATTTTATTTTCTTGGGCTCCAAAATCACTGCAGATGGTGACTGCAGCCATGAAATTAAAAGATGCTTGCTCCTTGGAAGAAAAGCTATGACCAACCTAGACAGCAGCTTAAAAAGTGGAGATATTACTTTGCCAACAAAGGTCTATCTAATCAAAGCTATGGTTTTTCCAGTAATCGTGTGTGGATGTGCGAGTTGGACCATAAAGAAAGCTGAGCACCGAAGAGTTGATGCTTTTGAACTGTGGTGTTGGAGAAGACTCTTGAGAGTCCCTTGGACTGCAAGGTCAAACCAGTCTATCTTAAAGGAAATCAGTCCTAAATATTCATTGGAAGGACTGATGCTGAAGCTGAAACTCCAATACTTTGCACACGTGATGCGAAGAACTGACGCATTGGAAAAGAGCCTGATGCTTGAAAAGGTTGAAGGCAAGAGGAGAAGGGGATGGCAGAGAATGAGGTGATTGAATGGCATCACCAATTCAGGGGACATGAGTTTGAGCAAGCTCTGGGCGATGGTGAAGGACAGGGAAGCCTGGCAAGTTGCAGTTCATGGGGATGCAAAGAGTTAGACATGACTAACTGAAGAGCCACCCAAATGCTGAGAAAATCTTATCATTTTTCTCCTTATTCTGAAGATGTGGTGTATTATAATGATTCTTCCTCAAAAGTTTGACAATCACACAGTTATAGAATAAGTGATACACTTTCTTTTTCTAACATTTTGGGTTTGATGGCATCTGGTCCTATCACTTCATGGCAAACAGATGGGGGAAATTTGTAAACAGTGTCAGGTTTCATTTTCTTGGGCTCCAACATCAATGCGGGCAGTGACTGCAGCCAGAAATTAAAGATGCTTCAGTTCAGTCGCTCAGTCATGTCTGGCCACCTGATATGAGGGCTACTCATATCAGCAAGAGTCTGAAATGCAGTACTTGGGTGCAATCTCAAAAATGACAGAATGATCTCTGTTCATTTCCAAGGCAAACCATTCATTATCACAGTAATCCAAGTCTATGCCCCAACCAGTAATGCTGAAGAAGCTGAAGTTGAATGGTTCTATGAAGAAAATATGCTTACTCCTTGGAATAGCTATGACAAACCTAAACTGTATTGAAAAGTAGAGACATCACTTTCCTGACAAGAGTCTAAATAGTTAAAGCTTTGGTTTTCCCAGTAGTCATAGATGGATGTGAGAGCTGCACCATAAAGAAGGCTGAGCACTGAGGAACTGATGCTTTTGAACTGTGGTGCTGGAGAAGACTCCTGAGAGTGCCTTGGACTGTGAGGAGATCAAACCAGTCAATCTTAAAGGAAAGCAGTCCTGAATATTCTTTTGAAGGACTGATGTTGAAGCTGAAGCACCAGTACTTTAGCCACCTGAGCGAAGAACTGACTCATTAGAAAAGACCCTGATGGTGGGAAAGATTGAAGGCAAGAGGAGAGCAGACGACAGAGGATGAGATGGTTGGATGGCATCACCGACTCAATGGACATGAGTTTGAGTAAACTCCGGGAGTTGGTGTTGGACAGGGAGGCCTGGCATTCTGCAGTTCATGGGATCACAAAGAGTTGGACACGGCTTAGCAATTGAGTAACAGCAATATTTTATATAAGGTATTTAACATTTACTTTTTGTAAGAGTTATTGGACTATTTTGTAATTGAAATTTTCCTTTCTTTTAAGGTCCTTGTCTAGTTTTGGTGTCAGCAAACCATAGAGGGACTTCCTTAGTGGCCCAATGGTTAAGAATCTGCTTTGCAATGCAGGAGATGTAGGTTGAGTCCCTTGTCAGGGAACTAGAATCCCACATGTTTCAGGGCAACTAAGCCCATGTGCTGTAACCAGAGAGCTTGTACATGTCACCAAACGCTCCCAAATGCCACAGCTAAGACCTTGTGCAGCTGAATAAATAAATGTTATATTAAAAAAAGAAACCATAGAATAAGTTATTTGGTAAGTATATCTTCTTTTTATTTCCTTTGAAATTTGTTATTTAAAATACATAATTAAATTAATAGTATATCTTACTTCTATGCTTAGAAGAATTCACCAGCAAGTCATCATATGAGCCTGGAGATATCTTTGTGTGTACAAAGTTGCATTTTTCAAGTATTTTATCCAGTTCATTAAAAATTTTCAAATTTACTGGCTTGGAGTTTTTCATAAAAACCACTTGTTATATTTTAAAAGTCTGTGAAAACTATAGAACCTATTGTATGTTTATCTTTTTGTTCCTGATAATGGTAGTTTATACTTTTCCTTGCTTTTGTTTTTTTTTT
>SJYX01001267.1:226409-271491 GCA_006410675.1 Oreotragus oreotragus | reverse complement strand
CTTTGGCCACCTGATGTGAAGAGCTGACTCATTTGAAAATACCTTGATGCTGGGAAAGATTGAGGGCAGGAGGAGAAGGGGATGACAGAGGATGAGATGGTTGGATGGTATCACCAACTCAATGGACATGAGTTTGAGTAAGGTCTGGGAGTTGGTGATAGACAGGGAGGCCTGGTGTGATATAGTCCACGGGGTTTCAAAGAGTTGGACTTGACTGAGAGACTGAGCTGATCTTATTCAAAGCCATATAAAGAGCTAAAAGTTTTGTGTTATTCTTGGCAAAATTTTCCATACTATAGTAAACATGAGTTTAAAGTATTTTTGTAAATTTAATAATATTGGCAAAACTATTCTGAAGAAGAAACAAAAGAGTCTATTTGAATTAAGAGGCATTGGGATGTTTGTGAAGTAGTTTCAATAGTGCAGTGCTAATTAAACAATCAATGGAATGCAAGAAGCAGGTCAAATCAAATATATATAACATTCAGTATATGACAAAACTAGCATTTCAAAAAAGTATAGACATTCCAATAACCTGATTGTTGATATTGAATAGTTGGAAAAATTATAAAGTTCAGTTGCTTACATCAAATAATATACCAAATTGAATTACCAATATATCCAGTGTTAGAGCTTCCCAGGTAGTGCTACAGGTACAGAACCCACCTGCCAATGAAGGGGATGTAAGAGATGTGGGATTGATACCTGGGAAGAGTCCCTATAGGAGGGCATGGCTACCCACTCCAGTATTCTTGCCTGGAGAATTCCAAGGACAGAGGAGTCTGGCAGGCTACAGTCCATAGGGTCACAAAGAGTGGGACATGACTGAAGCAACTCAGCATGCATGTATACAGTGTTAAACAAGAAAATTATTAAAAACTGTACCTTCATAATCAGAACAGATGATAGGACAATTAAATAGCATAAGATAGGATAATTATATTATGATATATACAGACTATAAAATTTTATATGAATATTAAATTTTTAAGCTTCAGCAGAATATTAAATGACACAAGAAAATAGTCAGGCCTATTGCTAAGTGACTTGTGTAGAATTTCTTCAAAATAATATTGTTGTAGCTACATTTGTATTTCAGGAAGTATATATACCAGTGACGTATTTTAAAAACAAAATTCTGCCTTTAATATTAGATAATTAATATTTGCATTTTCTATAATCAAAATTCTATTAATAGACACAAAAAATCAAGAAGTAGCAAAAATGTAACAATTATTACATCTAAGTGATAACAATAAAATAATGTTGTCATTCTTTAATTTATTGTATTTTACAAGTTTTATATAATAAATGATTGGAGATCAACCCTGGGATTTCTTTGGCGGGAATGATGCTAAAGCTGAAACTCCAGTACTTTGGCCACCTCATGAGAAGAGTTGACTCATTGGAAAAGACTCTGATGCTGGGAGGGATTGGGGGCAGGAGGAGAAGGGGANGAATGATGCTAAAGCTGAAACTCCAGTACTTTGGCCACCTCATGAGAAGAGTTGACTCATTGGAAAAGACTCTGATGCTGGGAGGGATTGGGGGCAGGAGGAGAAGGGGACGATCGAGGATGAGATGGCTGGATGGCATCACGGACTCGATGGATGTGAGTCTGAGTGAACTCCGGGAGATGGTGATGGACAGGCAGGCCTGGCGTGCTGCGATTCATGGGGTCGCAAAGAGTCGGACACGACTGAGTGACTGAACTGAACTGAACTGAAAAGTCCTTTCTGATCCTAATTAATGTGTGTAATATGTGTACAGAAAAGAACTGTGAACAAACACACAAATATAGTCTTGATATTTTCTGGGTGGTGAGGTTTTTCTGAGGATTTAAATTTTCTTCTTTATATTTTCTGGTATTTTCTATTCTATATGTTTAAAACAATCCATGTATAATAAGAGGAATAAGTGTTACTTAAGTATCCTCACTATGTCGTGTTTAGGTATTACTTAACATTTATATGGTAGAGGTTTTTTTTTTTTTTTTTTTTTAATACTTACACATTCTGTAACAAGAAGCAGAGGTTTTCTGCATGAAGGTAGTGAGTGTTTATGTATTTAAATTACTAATCAGTTAAAGCACCCTCTAAGAGATCGCAATTCTTGCTGGGAATGGAAATGTTAAAGCCTGCTGTGAAACAGAAGAGAAACGTTATGATGATTGCCAAACAGTTAATCATAGAGGGTCCCACTGACAAGGGAACTTCTTTCATGCTCATTCCCTTATTTTTACTTCTTTTGGTGAGTGGAAACATAGGAAAGACAGGAGCAGAAAAGCCAGAAAGAGTGGATGGATGGTCATACGTTTATTTAACTGTGTTTAATGTGTGGGGACGAGTTGATGGCTGACATACATTAAAATAGCACGCAAATAACTGAGGAAACAAAAACCAGCTGAAAGTTGAGTACACGCTACTAGGAGGTCACTTAACCTCAATCTAGGCTGAAATCCTAGAACAGTGTTAGCAGAAATTTTGACATGATATAAAATTCTAGGTGAGTGGTGAAAAGTGACACTTTCAACATTCTGTATAAAGCAAGGTTAGATTAAACACAGATAACTTGTGAAGACTAATTCAAAAGGAACCAAATTATACTGAGGGTTTCTTGGTTAGCTGGCTCTGTGGTAGTATCAAATTCTTTTTTCACTTTTTTAAATTGTGGTAGAATATATAATATGTATATTTTTCATTTTAACCATTTTAAATTGAGGTATAGTTGCTTTACAATACTGTGTTAGTTTCTGCTGTACAAAAAAGTGAATCAGCTGCATGTATACATTTTAACCATTTAAAAATGCACGTCAGTGGTATTAATTATATTCACAATGCCGTGCAACTATCATGACCATCTCCCTAAACAGAAACTCTGTAACCATTAACTTTCCAACCTCCCATCCCCGCAATGTCTAGTAATGTTTAATCCACTTTCTGCCTCTATGAATTTACCTGTTTTAGATACTTCATGTAAATGGAATCACATACTACTTGTCCTTTTATGTCTGGGTTATTTCACTCAGCACAATGTTTTTAAGGTACATTCATGTTATAGCTTGTGTCAGAACTTTGTTCCTTTTCTATTGTAAATATGTAACACATTTTCTTTATCCATTCATCTGCTGATTTGACATTTGGGCTGGTTCCATCTTTAATCTATTGTGATTAATGACACAATAAATATTTGTTTATAAAAGTATGTTAGACTCCCTGCTTTAATTCTTCTGCTTATGTATCTAGGAGTGGAATTGTTGAGTCACAGGGTAATTATGTGTTTAACATTTTGATGAACCACCCTATCGCTTCTTATAATAGCTGCACTAATTTACATCACTACCAGCAATGTATGAGGATTACAATTTCTCCATATTCTTAGCAACACTTGTTATTTAAAAAATGATTATTATAGGTATTCTACTAAGTATGAAGGTGGTGTATCATGGTTTTGAGTTGCATTTTCCTAATCATTAGTGATGTTGAGCATCTTTTCACATGCTTACTGGCTATTTGTAAATCTTCTTTGGAGCCTGTCTATTGAAGTCTTTTGTTCATTTTTTAGAAACTGTGTTTGTCTTTTTGCTGTTGCATTGTAGCAGTACTTTTATATATTCTGAATACTATAACTTTATCAGATATATTATTTAGAAAATATTTTCTTTGTTTCTTTTTTTTTAATTTTTATTTTTACTTTATTTTACTTTACAGTGCTGTACTGGTTTTGACATACATTGACATGAATTCGTCATGGGCGTACATGAACTCCCAAACATGAACCTCCCCACCTCCACCTCCCACCCCACATCATCCCTCTGGATCATCCCCATACACCAGCCCCAAACATCTTGCATCCTGCATCGAACATAGACTGGCAATTCGTTTCTTACATGATAGTATACATATTTCAATGCTATTCTCCCAAATCATCCCACCCTCTCCCTCTCCCTCTCCCTCAGAGTCCAAAAGTCCGCTCTACACATCTGTGTCTCTTTTGCTGTCTTGCATACAGGGTCCTCATAAGTTATTTTTTTACTCTCTTGTGTCTTTTTATACACAAAGTTTTAAAATTTGGTGAAGTCAAATTTACTATTTTTTTCTTCTATTGCTCATGCTTTTGGTGTAATATCTAAGTGTTCATGGTTAAAAACAAGGTCATGGAAATTTATCCATATGCTTTCTTCTAATAGTTTCATGACTTTAGCTGTTATATTTAGGTCATTGTTCCATTTTGTGTAGATTTTTTGTGTATTACATGAAACTGGAATCCAACTTCATTCTTGGTCATGTGGAAGTCCAGTTGTCTTAGCAACAGCTGCTGAAGAGATTCTTCTTTACCTATTCAATGGATTTGTCACTCTTGTAAAAAAAATCAGTTGGCCATGGATGTATGGCTTTATATCTGGACTGTCAATTTTATTCCATTGGTCTTTATGCTATTTTATACTATCTTGTTTATGGTCACTTTATCATATAACTGTTGAAAATGTGAATCCTCTAACTTTGCTTTTCTTTTTAAATATTACTTTAGCTATTTGAAGTCCCTTGCAATTCTATTTGAATTTGAAATTGGCTTCCCATTTCTGCAAAGAGACTTGAAATTTTGATAGAAGTTATATTTAATCTATAAGTCACTTTCAGTGGTATTAACAAGTTAGCAATATTAAGTTTTCCTATTCGTAAACCACAGGGGATCTGTCCATTTATTTAGGTCTTCTTCGATTTCTTTCAGTTTTGTGGTTTTCCATGTACAAGTCTTTATTAAAAATTAATTTATTTATTATTCCTGGCTCTTTTAACAGGCAAAATAGCTGATGCTATCTTGGACATGTTCCCCCTTTCTTCTCAAAGGAATGAATAAAATTATTTTTATTTGTCAGGATTTTCTATAAAAGGATTATATTAAAGCAAAACGAAACAAAAGCTGGACCATCTTGGTTCCTTGGAAGACCCTCAAGACACAGTTGAGCCTATTCTGGTTGCCCCTCTGTGATGAATGGTGAAGTGCCTTTGACAGGCATCTCCGGACAACCTTCTAGAAATTCTGAGAGCTGGAGGAGACTGGTCTTCAGTCCAAGTGACTTTGAAGGGGTCTACTACTTCAGATATTTTGGCAGAAAATCTCTTAAGATTTTCCTGAATCTATCTGGCAAATTTTAAATTTCCCTGAGAATATTTTATAAAATTATATAGACTATATCTTTAAAAACTAATCAATTAGTTTTTACTGAAATATATAGTTAATTTACAATGTTGTATTAGTTGTGTTAGTTTCAAGTGTACAGCAAGATGATTCAGTTATATCTATCTAGATAGATATCTATTTATCTATATATTTTATATTCTTTTCCATTATAGATTATAATAAGATATTGAGGATAGCTCCCTGTGCTATACAGTAGCTCCTTGTTGGTTATCTATATTTTTTATATATTATATATATAATAATGTGTATATTTTAAAACCAAACAGACTTTGAATTTTAACATTTAGAACAAGACTTAGACTATTTGGGAGGATTTGCAGAACTAAACCACAAATTTCCCCTCCATCTTTTTCTGTCTGCCTTTCATACAGTCTTTTTGCAAAGATGTCCTTTTCCTTTTCTAGGAAAAAGAAAAAAAATCCTGAATTCTCCTCTTGTTTTCCTCTCTTTCCTGCCAGTTCTGATTGGCTTCTTAAAAGCTTGAGCTCCTGATGACTGGAAAGTTGAGTGTTTCAGAGTCTGTGTCTTAAAATTTTTAGTACAGTCACTTGGATTTTATAATAAAATAGGAATGATGTGGGAAGTGATGGTGTAAAACAAATTAAAGAGTTGTAGCTGAGGATTTATGAAAACCCTAGTGTGGAGTAAAAATATCACACTTCTCAGAAAATAGGTGTCAGTTTCTCAACCAAGTCTTGTTGGACATAAAAAATAAAAGAGGTCTAAGATGCTTAAAAGAATTATTATTTGTGGTATTCATACAAAAATGGCAGTATACTAGTATGTAGCAACATTTAATAAGCAGCTTTACAGTATTTTGTTAGGTATCCTTGAAAGTAAAGGTAGGTCATTAAGTTTTCAGAAAATAAAAGAGGAACGGTAAGCTAAATAATTTTAGAGGTAAATGGTAACTATAGGTTATATATACATCTGCTCAAACACATGTATAGGTTAACCAAGAAATGACTCTTAAGATTGTTCAGCCTTCTTTGTTTCTTCATAGGAAAAGATATAAAAAGTAAGTATACAACCTTGGTTCTGGACTCAGGAAGCTACCTTTTAGAAAGGTCTACTCTGAAAAGTCCTGAGAAGTATTTGCGAAATGCTGAGACAAGATAGCGACTATCTGGTGAACTTCAAATGCATGCCTGCCAATACCTCCATCAGAGGAGGACTACTTCATGTACAGTCATCCTGATATGTAGTAACTATTTAAAAAATCTGGTTCAATTAAATTGGCCCAGGAGAAGGCACTAGATTCTGGGATTAGGCAGGATTTGGCCAGCCATGCATTCTCTGTGGCTTGGCTTATTTATTTTAATTGGAGGCTAATTACTTTACAATATTGTGGTGGTTTTTGCCATATATTCACATGAATCAGCCAAGGATGTACTTGTGTCCCCCATCCCAAAGACCCCTCACACCTCCCTCCCCATCCCATCCCTCTGGATCATCCCAGTGCACCAGCTTTGAGTCCCCTGTTTCAGGCATCAAACTTGGATTGGTCATCTGTTTCACATATGGCAATATACATGTTTCAATGCTATTCTCTCAAATCATCCCACCCTCGCCTTCTCCCACAGAGTATAAAAGTCTGTTCTGAAAGATGAGGTAGTCCAAAATAATTTCTCTTGCAAGCATTTACAATTAAAAAGCCAAAAGTAAAGGGCAGTTAGTGGTGGGGC
Source organism: Oreotragus oreotragus (assembly GCA_006410675.1). Classification (NCBI taxonomy): domain Eukaryota; kingdom Metazoa; phylum Chordata; class Mammalia; order Artiodactyla; family Bovidae; genus Oreotragus; species Oreotragus oreotragus. The sequence goes on along the minus strand of SJYX01001267.1, from coordinate 264,601 downwards.
CAGAAGACGAATGGGGGTATTGAGATATGAGAGATAGAATTAGAACTAAAGCAAATGGAAAGCATATTTAAATCAAACTTATGAGGCAGCAGACATGATGAGTAAGCATGAAGAAGTCAGTTGATAGAAGGAAGAATAAGGTAAAATATAGACAGAAGAGGCACCAGGAGATGGCCTCGTTCTGTTAGGGCCAGAGAATGAGGCTTTCTGCTTCCTAAAGCTTTCCAGTTTCCTACCGTGGGACTTTCCTGGTGGCTCAGACAGTAAAGAATCTGTCTGCAATGTGGCAGACCCAGGTTCAATACCTGGGTCAGGAAGAACCGTTGGAAAGGGAATGGCAACTCACTCCAGTAACCTTGCCTGGGAAGTCCCATGGACAGATGACTTGGGGGGCTATAGTCCATGGGGTCATAAAGAGTTGAATATGACTGCGTGACTCACACACATTGCAGTTTCCATTAGGTCAGATGTCAAGGTCTTGGATTTCTATGAAGTCTCTGAAACTTTGGATTAAAAATAGTCCAAATCAATGATTTCTGGAGACAGACTGAATGAGTCCCTTTTTCTTGAAATGCAAATGAACTTTACCATCATCCCCAGAAAATACTGTCTGAAACACGGGAGCCCAGTGCATAGCTTCATTTTCACTGAGAGCTGTAACAGCGCTGAAGCATGCACACAAATGTATGTCCTGATGGTTCTACACACAGCTATACAGTTCTGATTACTTCTGGCTGTCAGGTTATAGGGTGTTGGGGAAAATCATAAAAATGGATGCCTTCCCCGTGGCACAGAGCCTACTTCTCACTGTGATGCCAAGGACACTGGTAAGAATTATGATGGGAGAAGAGCAGACGATGGCTGTGAATGAGGCAGATGGAAGGATTGTTTTTGAGGTGTTGGAATGTGAACAACAATGATTATGGCCCAAAGTTGGACCATAGAATTTCAGAGCTCATGGGACCACAGTGTGCATCTCTTCTTGCTTCCTTGCTTATAAAAACGGTTCAGACTTAGACGACTGATGATATTCTAAAAGACTGTTAAAATTAGGGACAGTGCAGGGAACTGAATCAAGTTCTCTGCCTCTTAGTCTGGCAGTCATTCCATCTTACCTGGGATCCAGTCTCTTTCCTTGGTTATCTTTTGAAGGCCGTTTGCCTGAAGACTCACCAACAGACTGGAGGATGGACCATATGATCTTGGAATTTATTAGATAAATAGGTACATGTTTCTTTGACTCCCAGTAATCTGAGAGTGCTACAGAAGCAGGAAATAAAAATGTGCTCTGCCCAGGTATGTGCTTTTAAGACTTTTGAAATCTTAGAGATTGATACACATTGACCTCGCAGTCTAAAATGCCAGTCTAGCCATCTCACTAAATAGAAATATGTTGTACTCTGAGTTATAAACTTTTCATAATTATGAAGTTGATAAACAGTTATTTAAGGCAGAAATAATGGCCTATGAATTGAGGTCATAGATTAAACTTTTAGATTGTAGGCCAAGCACATTGAACAGAGTCAAAATGAAGCTTTATGCCTCACACTTTTATTTTTTTGTGTTGCATATGCCATAAGGTGGTTTTCTTGGAGATGGCTGAGTTTTAATTGACTTGTATCCTGTAGCATAGTTTTTCCATTGAGCAAAAAGCCTGCAAATTCAGCTTGGAGGATTTGCCTGAGGCAAGGTGTCATAACTATTCACAAATCACTACTTGTATCCTGTTTACACTACCTTTGCCCCACAGAAGGCTATGTAACTGATATCATTTGCCTTTTGCACAAAGGGAAAATCAGGTCCTAGAAAATCATTGTTGCATAGCTGTAGCTATCATAATACTGTGTTAAAAGAAAAGGATGAAAACAGAGGTTCCACTGCCTTGAATACTATTTGAGCAAAGGGTTTAAGAGTAAAAGCAAGTACCACCAAGCCACATCACACTAACTATCATTTACTGAGTGTCTATTGTGTGCCAAGCACTACGCCGTAGTTATTTGATTTAAGGCTCATAATTATCCTATGAGATAACTTTTGCTATGTACATTTTACGGATAAGTGGACTGAAGTTCAGAGAGCCTAAGATCACATATCTCGGAAGTGACTGAACTGAAATTTAAATTTAGGTGCTTTTTCCACTAATGCCCATGGATTCTCTAAACTAGTACATTATCTTGTCTTTCATCTGATAGAGAAATTATTCTGTGGCAGTCACAGCAACTTGATATACTATTTGACCCACCGAGATAGAATGTATATGAAGACAAATGCTTCACAGAGGAACCAAACACAGCTGTCCATGACTCATAAATGAACAAACTTTTATTGATACAAACTGTATGCATGACACCAGACTGTGTGCTCTAGCAGGTTCCAAGAAGTAGAATAATCAAGCTTTGCCCTTAACAACTGAATAATGTAGTTGGGGCAATAAGATGTGCATATCAAGGGTAACTAACAACACTGGACTTATATGATAATAGATGACAAGAAATATCTTAAGGCTAAGAAAGAATAATGAGACGATGTGAGGTCATCCTTTCCCCCCAGGAGAACAGAGACTTGCAGTACAAATTATGCCAGAAAAATCTTTATGGAACTGGCTAATTTCATTTGAACTGGAGATGATTTCTGGGCTGCTGGGCTGCTGACCCCATTCTGGCTCTAAAGTTAGACTTTTTATGAAAAACAGCCTATCAGCAAGACAGTAGAAAGCACATCTGGTCTGTCACAGGGTTCTATTGATGGAAGCAGGATGCTTGTCTAGAGTGTAACCTCATTCTCCTGAACCTATCCTTGTTGGAGACCGAAATGTGTACAGCAGGCAATTATCAGCTAAGAGAGTCTGAGGTACTGTAATCCTACAAGCAGTATCATATTATTGCAAAGTACCTCTTCAATTCTATTACTCCAGAGACATACCTTATAATATTAAGAAAAAGCTCGATAAATTTCCTTGCCCTGTCATCTTCTTGGGCAGTCACTAATGGGTTTGTAAAATGGCATCTGAATTGAGTAATCACAGACCTCTAACAGTTAAATCAGTAATGTCGAGTAATCTCTGTTTGGCATCGCCTCATGAAATGGCCCATTGAGAAACAGGGCGAACCACTGTCAAACACAGTGGTGGCTGTGTGTTCTCCCCCTGTGTGCTCTGAATATGCCCCCTAGGCCACCAGGCTGACATGCCATGGCCCCACTGCCAGGTCTGTTTATAAAAACTACCCAAGTCCTTGTTTTACATGCTCCACGTTGTCCTCCCATGTCTGGCTTTATACTGTGACGTCATCAATCAATGCCACACTGAATTTACCCAACTTTGTCAGCTCTGTGTCTACCTTCATCTTAAATGCTATTCGTGTGGTCTTCTTACTGATAGGGAGCTGCTGGAACATATATAAACTGGACTAGTGGCCAGGACTACCAGTGCAGTGACATCCCATAATTGCCAGAGCTCTTCACTGCCACGCTCTGTGCAATGGCATTCTTATCTTTGCAACCCTATCTTGAGTTTTTCATGTTCTAGGCAGAACTCTAGTGAACAACACTCAAACACTCAGGCTTCCAGCGTGGGTCACTTTTTTTGTTACTTCATTTAATACCACTGGGTTCAGAGCATCTGTAGTTATTCCTCATTGAAGTCACCGTAGAATGCAGAACCTCCATAAAACTGTGGTAAAACTGTGATCTCTCTTCTTCAGAAAAGAAATGATATAACATTAGCTAGGAGAAGAAAAGCATAATTGGATGTATATATTTTGCCTTTATCCAAATGTGGATAAACTTGTATTGCTGGTTTCTGTATCTAAAATGTGGCATAAAGGACACATTTGATTTTGTATACTTGCCAAGGTCTGACTCTAGTCTTTCACCTGGTTGATGACCAATGGCTGAATTATTTTGAGGAAATGTTTGTGAGGACACCCAAGATGCTAATTGCATTGACATTGTTACCTCTGTGGGAAATTCTGATGGATAATGGAAGCTTTAAATATACACTTGACATGTTTCTAATTCACCATCTTTTTTCTCCTCTCTTTGCTAAAGTCTTTAAGGAAAGAGGAATGTCTTTTTTAAAAACAAAGCTTTTCTATCATCCACAAAATATTTTACAAAGGAAGCTGAAGTACAGTGTAGCATCTTGAAGCCTATCAAAGTACCAGCATAGACTCATCCTGTTTTTCATAGATATATTGTTTCACAGCCCTACATTCTGCTACTCTGTACCCTAATTCCTGTAAACAGTCCCTTGGGGTAAAACTAGAAATTACCATTTGATTTTTCTCTCCATACCTTTTGTTCAAGTCTGTTAACCTCGTGAACTTATGTTTGTCTGATGTTCAGTTTGTCAGTTTCTAAGTCGAGTGAACCCAAAACTAATGTTCCAGAGAAGAGTTCATTGTCATAATAGCAAATTCTTTTTTTTTTTTTTTTTTTACCGTCTTACTATATCGGAGTCCTTTTGCTGGAACAATGAGAAACTACATGGGCTTTTCTTCTTAAGAATGTATTTCCTATTGATCAGTTGTCTGTTCTCCCCACTTCTTGACCTTAGCTTTGAAAAATCTTGTTCTTGACCTTAGATATGACCTAAACACATCGAATGATCAAGTAGCAGAATCAGTAGGGTATCACTGAAGTGTCATTTGCCAGCTGTTGTTAAAAGCATGCAAGAACAACCCTACCAGGGACACAATTTTTATCTTTCCCTCCAGTGTTTGCTACAGAGTAAGAGATGGGAAGACCAGGATGTCCAAGGAATGATGTCAAGCTGTGAAAAGGGTATTGATATGGAACACATTTGAGTAAACTCCTTTCAGCATAGGCAGATGCTCTGGCTAGTTCAGCCTCGTATCTCTGCTCTGGGTATGGAAACTAGGGCTGAGAAGTAATTGAGGGAACCGTTGTGTCTTGCTGACAATTCTATAAATTTACTCGCATTCCTAATAAGCCAGAGGAAAACAGTGTTCTTAAAGAAAATAAATTGGCATTCTTATACATTGCCACATTGTCAGATTTCCCTTCTTCTCCACAAAATTTGCTCTTACATATTAAAATAGGAAAAAAAAAAAAAAGTAAAAAGAGTTAGAAGATCTTGGCATATTTCCCGAAGCAGAAAAATTACCCTTACCCTAAGGTGAAAGAAAGTGTGAATGATGTCTTACAGGCAATTCAGGAAGTACTCATTAATCAACAAATATTTATTAAGCACTATTTTCCAAATTGTGCTTGGGGCTGTGGTAGGATAATAAAAGATGTGTAAAACAGAATTCGTGCCCTCAAAGAATTTATGCTCTAATTGGGGAGAGAAGAAATAATAAGAGGCAGTTTAGAATAAATGCTAAATTGTATGTTTCGGATCATCAGAACTGCAAGAAAGAAGCAGGCTGTCACTGAGACCTGGAGTAGTCGGAGAAGCACTCACTAATGTGATAGGTCTTGAAAGGAGTCTTGAAAGATGGGTTAAGTCCTGTTAAAATGGCCCTCACATCAATTAATTTGGAGAATTAATGAATTCTGGTAGTGGGGAATGTGACCTAGGATACAGCACTATTGTCACCATTTCCTTTAATTACTAAGAGGAAGAATTAACCTATATCATGAAAGCATTTCAAATGCATGGCCACCTTTGAGACAATTTATAGGCAAGCCACTTAAGTAGCAGGGTTTTTGCTAATTGACCTCATTTCTCCTTTCCAATATATTTTTTTTCTTTCTGCAGGCATGGTAACCTTTAAAATATTTGAACTATAACCTTGCTTTATGCTACATGAAAATTCTCTTAAACTTAGGTTGGAGGTGGGCCTGAGGACTCAGATTGAGAAGCTCTTCCATATCTTGTGGTCTGGAGATGCTACATGACCTATAGCACCCTTGTGTAGGTCAACAGGACAGCCACCTCTTGTTTCCTAGGTGACAGTGAAATGGCATTGCACAATCTACAGTCTACCTTGCAGGGGGATCCAAACTGCCACTTCCTTTAAATCTCTTTTTATGCCCTGGGAAAACTTCTTTGCCATTACTCCACGTCATCTTGAATTAGGCTACAGATCACCAAAGAGAACAGTTTTGTCCCTCCCACATTACCTCTCATTTGCCCTATAATATCCATGCACAATAACTTGAGTCTTAGGGAAGCCCTTCCATTTGTTGTGTGCAGAGTGATAATAATAATTCACATTTTAAAGCATTTTTGTGTTCTTTTTCCTATTCAATTCATATGCTGGTTCAATGAGATAAATAGCAAACAGTGGATTATAAAAACCTATTTCCTTACACATAAAAATGCTTTTTCTTAAGAAATTCTTTTTAAAGCATTTTATAAATATTTTAAGAAATACTTCTTTTCTTTATATAAAAGTCATATGTATAACTGCAAAATGATGTGTAAAACACAGATAAGCCCACATATACTGGATTTAGAAAGGAGAAAATAATATGAATGAAAGCTTTGAGCCTTCAAGAAGTTAAGATTTGCTCAAGGTCATATTCCTATGTATAATACAAGATTGGGCTCAAGTTTAGGTTGCTTGAGGTGAAACCCTATGCCACTGGGCTAGTTCAGAACCTTACTAGAGAATGGTTTAAAAGGTAAAGTTTTTCAGCAGCATCACCACCCTTGGTATTCAGGAGGGTATATAATTTTATCAACACAATACAAAGGTTAATGGGATTGCTTCCTTTCAACTCTATCATAGTGAATGCAGGCTTTATGGCAACATTAAAAAAAATGACCTCTCTCTGCTTTATGCTGATCATTAACTAAGATTATCTCACACTAGAGATTTACTACACCGAAAAGCACTGACATCACTAACTGCTATTAAGTGTATGATACTTAAACTCCATAAAGAGGAGCAAAATGCCTTTGTCAGCAATTTAGGGAAAGTAGATACAGCCAGAGACATTCATTCCACACAAAACAGAGTTGCTGCCTGCAGGAATCTGTCTACCAGCTTTTGATACTCTCTGGTCATATCTACCTGATGAAAATCTCTGTCTAGAACAGATGGTCTGTTCTGTGTTTCTACTCTTTTAAATAACTGAATGAGATCCTCAGCAGTCTAGTCATTTCAATAGGCAGTGTGGAGTGATCAAAACTTTCCAGTTGTAAGAAAAACATAACAGAAACAATTGAATCAGTATATCTGGATATGGCTACAAAATTTAAAATTTCAAATGATTAATATTATCATGTCCCTAGGAACTAAAAAGCTGTGTAATGAAAGTGAAAGAGGAGAGTGAAAAAATCGGCTTAAAGATCAACATTCAGAAAATGAAGATCATGGCATCCGGTCCCATCACTTCATGGGAAATAGATGGGGAAACAGTGGAAACAGTGTCAGGCTTTATTTTTGGGGGCTCTAAAATCACTGCAGATGGTGACTGCAGCCATGAAATTAAAAGATGCTTACTCCTTGGAAGAAAAGTTATGACCAACCTAGATAGCATATTCAAAAGCAGAGACATTACTTTGCCGACTAAGGTCTGTCTAGTCAAGGCTATGGTTTTTCCAGTAGTCATGTATGGATGTGAGAGTTGGACTGTGAAGAATGCTGAGCGCCAAAGAATTGATGCTTTTGAACTGTGGTGTTGGAGAAGACTCTTGAGAGTCCCTTGGACTGCAAGGAGATCCAACCCGTTCATTCTGAAGGAGATCAGCCCTGGGATTTCTTTGGAGGGAATGATGCTGAAGCTGAAACTCCAGTACTTTGGCCATCTCATGCAAAGAGTTGACTCATTGGAAAAGACTCTGATGCTGGGAGAGATTGGGGGCAGGAGGAGAAGGGGACGACAGAGGATGAGATGGCTGGATGGCATCACTGACTCTATGGACGTGAATCTGAGTGAACTCTGGGGGTTGGTGATGGACAGGGAGGCCTGGGGTGCTGCAATTCATGGGGTCGCAAAGAGTCAGACAAGACTGAGCGACTGAACTGAACTGAACTGAACTGAAGGAATCAAACTTTGTTTCCAATAAGGAAGTATTAAANTCACGGACTCGATGGACGTGAGTCTGAGTGAACTCCGGGAGTTGGTGATGGACAGGGAGGCCTGGCGTGCTGTGATTCATGGGGTCGCAAAGAGTCAGACACGACTGAGTGACTGAACTGAACTGAACTGAACATGAGAGCAAAGTATACTGAGTACGCAGATAAACTAGTGGACATGAATTTTTTCCTAGCCTCGCACACCACTTACCATGCTGTTTTACAGTTATCTCTTGATGGATGGGTCTATTTTTCCCACTAGCAGGTATACACTAAGCTCCTACCATAAGACCACTTTCATAAACTGTAAAAAATGGTTGCTGAATAAACGTTTAAAGATAAAATGAAATGTGGGATCCTAAGAAACTTGTGATGTTACAGAATTTTAGGACACTTGTTCCTAGAATTTTTAAAGAACTTTAGAACTCAAATATTAACCAACATGTTAAAAACATATGACCCAAGTCTATTAATGACACCATGTCCTATAACCCCTGTTACAACTCCTGTTAATACTGTTATCTTATTTTTTATGGTTTTTTTATACTTTCTTCCCTCCCTCCCTTCAAAGTACTATATTCAATACTGTGTGATAAACCGTAATAAAAAGTTAACATTGTAAATAAGCTATATGTCCATAAAATTAGTTATAAAAAAACCCTCTTGTTTCCTGCTATGTTGATGTTATTGCTATATTACCCAGCCATACAGAGAAACACTTCTGAGTCAGTTCTAATGAGGTCGATGAACCTAAAGCCTATTATACAGAGTGAAGTAATTCAGAAAGAGAAACAGAAATGTGATATATTAACAGATACATATGGAATCTAGAAAGATAGTGCTTATGAACCTAGTTGCATGGCAGTAATGGAGATGCAGACATAGAGAACAGACTTATGCACACAGGACAGAAAGAAGAGGGTAGGATAAATTGATAAGTTGAGAGTATCACGGAAACATAAACATTACCATATGTAATGTGAATATGTTATGTGACTGAGACTATGTTATATGACACATGGAGCTCAAACCCGTGCTCTTGACAACCTAGAGGGGTGGGAAGGAGGTTCAAGAGGGAGGGGACATATGTTTACCTGTGGCTGAAACCAACACAATATTGTAAAGCAATTATCCTCAACTAAAAATAAGTAAATTCAAACATTTGAGCAGAAGATCTAAGCAGACATTTCGGAACCCCTGTAAACAAATGAATGCCTACCTGGTTTTTCATTTTTAAAAAACTGCTAGTTGTTTCCTCAGAGCCTGAAAATTAGTTGTGAAAAATGTTAACTATTAAAATACAGACTAAATTAATGAGAAATTTCAAACTTGTTACACAGACCATGGAATCCCAGATAATTTGATCTGAGCTGAAACCCAGGGAAAATGAAAAGGAACTGGACTCTTGGCTCCTCTGCTCCTGCAAGCTCTCTCTGTAGTTGTTGAAGGCTAAAGTCGACCCTTGTAAGCCCTCCACCTTCTCTCAGCCTCAGCCAACAAGACAAGGTGGGCCTATGACCGCCACCTCCATAATCACTTAGAGGCTGCTAGGCTTTTAGCAAAGCATCTCTTCTAACTTCTCAAGTGTTGTTCTTTTAATTGTTTTACTTTTAGATAATCTTATGAACCACCTCCAGTGAGCCAAGAGGCAACAGGGACAACCCATCAATAAAACAATTCAGCCAAAATCAATTTTGTTAGAGACTTCTCATGTTGTACTAGGATATCTAGGCTAATAAAAATTAGGGAAATCAAATGGCATCATTCCGTTTGGTTCTAAAGGGAAAGCTACTTTAAAACTATCTCTTTCAGATATCCCATGCTCTCGGACTGGAAGCATTAGTATTGTTAAAATGACCAGACTACCCAAAACAATCTACAGATTTAATGTAATCCCTATCAAATTACCCATGACAGTTTTTATAGAATACTCTTAAAGTTTATGTGGAACCACAAAAGACTTAGAATTCACAAAACAGCCCTACAGAAAAAGAACAAAGCAGCATGTAGCACCCTCCCAGACTCCAGACGATACTACAAAGCTACAGTAATCAAAACAGAGTGATATTGGCACAAAAACAGACATATGGATCAATGGAAAGCTCAGAAATAAACCCACATACATACAATTGATAGTGTATTCTTGCCTCCTTTGTTGAAAATCAGTGTGGAAAAGACAATCTCTTCAGCAATGCTGAAATGTTGGAAAACTGCATGCAAACCAATGAAGCTGGAACAAACACACCCTCTCACCATACACAAAAATAAACTCAAAATGGGTTATAGACTTAAACATAAGGCATGACACCTTAGAACCCCTAGAAGAGGTCATGGGCCAAATATTCTGACTGAAATCATATCAACGTTTTCCTAGGTCAGTTTCCCAAGGCAATAGAAATAAATAAATGAGACCTAATCCAATTTATAAGCTTTTGGACAACAACGGAAACCATAAAATGAAAAGACAACCTACAGAATGAGAGAAAATATTTGCAAATGATGAGACCAACAAGGGCTTATTTTCCAAAATATGCAAATAGCTAATACAATCTTAGTAACAAACAAACAAAAAATCCAATTCAAAAATGGAAAGAAGACTTCAATAGACATTTCTCCATAAAGGACATACAGATGGTCAAGAGGCAGTCACTAATTATTAGAGAAATGCAAATCAAAACTAAAATAAGGTAGCACTTCCCACCAGTCAGAATGGCCATCATTAAAAAGTCTATAAATAACAAACACTGAAGGAGGTATGGAGAAAAAGGAACCCTCTTACACTGTTGCTGGGAATTTAAGTTGGTGCAGCCACTTTGGAAAACAGTTTGGAGTTTCCTCAGAAAATTAAGACTTACCATATATGGTCCAGCAATCCCACTCCTGGGCATATATCCAGACAAAACTATAATTCAAAAAGATAGATGCACCCCAGTGTTCCTAGCGGCACTATTCACAATCGCCAAGTCATGTCAACAACCTAAATGTCCATCAAAATAAGAGTGGAAAAAGAAGGCATGGTATATATGTGTGTATACACACACACACACACAATAAAATACTACTCAGCCATAAACAAAAATGAAATAACACCATTTTTTTTTCAGCAACATGGATGGACTTAGCACTTATCATTCTAAGTGAAGTCAGAAAGACAAATACCATATGATATCACTTACGTGTGGAGTCTAAAATATGACACAGATGAAGCTATCCATGAAGCAGAAACAGAATCACAGACACAAAGAACAGATTGGTGGTTTCCAAGTGGGGAGGGGGTTGGGAGAGGGATAGAGTGGGAGGTTGGGGTTAGCTGATGTAAGCTTTTATGCATAAAATGGATAAACCTATTCTACTGTATATAGCACAGAGAACAATACCCTTTATCCTAAGATAAACCATAATGAAAAAGAGTATAGAAATGCGTATGTGTGTGTATAACTGAATTACTTTGCTGTACTGCAGAAATCAACACAACATTGTAAATCAACTATACATCAATTTTTTAAAACAAAGTCTTCCATAGAACCATCTTTATTAACTCTGCTGATAATACTGGTTATTTACTTCAGAAGTACACACACAATAGAAATACCAGTGGACTCTCCACACTGTTCTCCATAGTTGCTGTACTAGTTTGCATTCCCACCAACAGTGTAAGAGGGTTCCCTTTTCTCCACACCCTCTCCAGCATTTATTGCTTGTAGACTTTTTGATAGCAGCCATTCTGACCGGCATGAGATGGTACCTCTTTGTGGCTTTGATTTGCATTTCTCTGATAATGAGCGATGTTGAGCATCTTTTCATGTGTTTGTTAGCCATCTGTATGTCTTCTTGGGAGAAATGTCTGTTTAGTTCTTTGGCCCATTTTTTGATTGGGCTGTTTATTTTTCTGGTATTGAGCTGCATGAGCTGCTTGTATATTTTTGAGATTAATTGTCAGTTGCTTCGTTTGCTATTACTTTCTCCCATTCTGAAGGCTATCTTTTCATATTGCTTATAGTTTCTTTCATTGTGCAAAAGCTTTTAAGTTTAATTAGGTCCCATTTGTTTATTTTTGCTTTTATTTCCATTACTCTGGGAGGTGGGTCATAAAGGATCCTGCTGTGATTTATTCAGAGAGTGTTTTGCCTATGTTTTCCTCTAGGAGTTTTATAGTTTCTGGTCTTACATTTAGATCTTTAATCCATTTTGAGTTTATTTTTGTGTATGGTGTTAGAAAGTGTTCTAGTTTCATTCTTTTANTTACTTTCTCCCATTCTGAAGGCTATCTTTTCATATTGCTTATAGTTTCTTTCATTGTGCAAAAGCTTTTAAGTTTAATTAGGTCCCATTTGTTTATTTTTGCTTTTATTTCCATTACTCTGGGAGGTGGGTCATAAAGGATCCTGCTGTGATTTATTCAGAGAGTGTTTTGCCTATGTTTTCCTCTAGGAGTTTTATAGTTTCTGGTCTTACATTTAGATCTTTACTCCATTTTTTTAGATCTTTAGTTGAAAGAGACACATGTACCCCAGTGTTCATGACAGCACTGTTTACAATAAATAGCTAGGACATGGAAGCAACCTAGATGTCCTTTGGCAGATGAATGGATAAGAAAGCTGTGGTACATATACACAATGGAATATTACTCAGCTATTAAAAATAACACATTTGAATCAGTTCTAATGAGGTGGATGAAACTGGAGCCTATTATACAGAGTGAAGTAAGCCAGAAAGAAAAAAACCAATATGGCATACTAACACATATATATGGAATTTAGAAAGATGGTAACAATAACCCTGTATGCAAGACAGCAAAAGAGGCACAAATATAAAGAACAGACATTTGGACTCTGTGGGAGAAGGCGAGGGTGGGATGATATGAGTATAGCATTGAAACATGTATATTACCATATGTGAAATAGATCGCCAGTCCAAGTTCAATGCATGAAACAGGGCATTCAAAGCCAGTGCACTGGGACAACCCTGAGGGATGGGATGAGGAGGGAGGTGGGAGGAGGGTTCAGGATAGGGGACACATGTACACGCATGGCTGATACATGTCAATGTATGGCAAAACCCACTACAATACTGTAAAGTAATTACCCTCCAATTAAAATAAATTAAAAAAATAAAAATAGAAATGGGGGGTGGGGAGAAATACCAGTAGAGTACAAGGTGGTTTCCAGAATTTTCTTTTCTTTCTGTAATTTTCACTCAGAATTCTATATAGAATTTAGGCAAGAGATCCTGTCTGCATTTTCTGTCTCAGTTTTAAGATTCAGATCATGGCCTCAGTCCCCTAAGACTTTTATGCCTTATCCCAGCACATACATATCATGGAAAAAACGGGCAAATCAGGGCATGATGAGTACAAAGTCTCACTTCTCTCTCTTCCAACCAATGAAACAGGAGTTCCTGACAATANGTCTGCATTTTCTGTCTCAGTTTTAAGATTCAGATCATGGCCTCAGTCCCCTAAGACTTTTATGCCTTATCCCAGCACATACATATCATGGAAAAAACGGGCAAATCAGGGCATGATGAGTACAAAGTCTCACTTCTCTCTCTTCCAACCAATGAAACAGGAGTTCCTGACAATAAAAAGTGATCAAGGCAGTACATTTTTTCTGCATCCTCTTCCTCTGGTTGATCCAAGAGACACTGCCCTTGTTTTATAACACAAGATCCATGATGCCAACTGACATACTTCACCCTTACCCATAAGCTGTGCATCCGCCAACTGGGAGACTGGGATGAGCTATGAAACCAACCTTTGCAGTAATAGACATTCAGTGACTACCAAATGACTTCAAACAAGAAATAGAAATAGAGAACAGAGTTGGCTTTGGGCACTCCTGGGTGCCATATAGAAAGGAAAAGCAGAAACTAAATAAAGAAGTGCATCGACTTGAAGTCATTTGGGCTGATGCCCAAAGTGGAGGTCACATATTGGACTGATAAAGGACAAGGAGGATAAACTGAAAACACCCATTATTGTAGGAAGAAGTGAAATAATTTACATACCCATGCTCCATCAGGCCCAAACAGTTCTAGGAAGTTACCAATGAATTCCCTCGATTTCTCTTCCCACTTCTGAATTAGATCATGACTCTTTTCTTCCACTCTGTTCACAAATTCCTTTGATCTTTCTTCCACGTTTTTGACCTTCTCCTTCATCTTGTCTACCTGGTTTTGGAAGCGGTACTTCTTCTCCTGGTCAAAAATTAAAGGAGAAAGAAATGAATTTACCCAAAAGGGCTGGGGAGAGATTAGTCACTCACAGAATGGTCAGATTTTATTTCAACTTGTGCATGTTCTTAACCTGAAGAGTCAGGATGCTACTGTCCAAGGGGTGGATTGACAGGAAGGCCCATCTCTTGTAAGAAAAGTCACTTCTGATTAGTCGACTTGAATGGGTACAGCAAAGTACAAGTGGCTGTAATGTTCTCTTCCTTGTAAATAGAGTTGAATTCACTTATACAAGAGAAGAACCAAAAGTATCCATTTGCTGTTTATTTTGGATAGATACTAGGTGAATACATCCCCTCAGNGAAAAAAATCCAAAGTTATAGGTATCATGCTTTGAGACTTTATACTACAAAGCCTCAGTAGCCAAAAATGCATGGTTTTTGCATTTAAGTAGACACATAGATAGACAGATAAACTGAACAGAATAGAGTCCAGAAATAAACCCATAAACTTATGGTCAATTAATCTTTGACAGAAGAAGCAAGGGTAGACAATGGCAAAAAGACAATCTCTTCAACAAGTGGTGCTCGGAAAATTGGACAGCTAAACACAAATCAATAATCCTAGAACAGATATAAATCTGTATAATCCATACACAGATATAAATTCAAAATGGATTAAAGATTTAACTAGAAAGCTTAAATGGAAAACTGCTAGAAGAGGACATATGTGATTTGACATACATTGTAATACATTCTCTTTTTAATATCTGAATCCTAAGGGAAAAAAAGTAAAAGCAAAAATAAGCAAATGATATCTAATTAAACTTAGAAACTTTTGCACAGCAAAGGAAATCATAAATAAAAATATCTCACAGAATGGAAGAAAATATTTGCAAACGGTATGATCAACAGGGGTTAATATCCAAAATATATAAACAATTCATACTATTGAATACAAAAACTGTAAACAACCCAATCAAGAAATATCAGAAAACTGAATAGACATTTTTCCAAAGAGGACATACAGATGGCTAACATGCACATGAAAAGATGCTCAGAATTTCTAATTATTAGAGAAATGCAAATCAAAATGAGACATTACCTCACACGTTTCAGAGTGGCTGTCTTCAGAAAGTCTGCAAACAACAAATGTTGGAGATATGGAGAAAAGGGAACACTTATATACCATTTGTGGGAATGTAAATTGGTGCAAACACTATGGAAAATGGTATGAAGATTCCTCAAAAACCAAAAAATAACTACAATATGACCCAGCAATTCCACTCCTCATTATATAGCTGGATAAAAACAAAAACACTACTTCAAGAAGATACCTGAACCCAAATTTTCATAGCAGCACTCTATACAATAACCAAGATACGGAAGCAACCCAAATACCCATCAGTAAATGAATGAATAAAAAAGGTGTGCTATATATACACAATGAAATATTATTCAGCCATAAAAAGAATGAAATTCTGCAATTTGCAGCAGCATGAATTGACCTATACAATATTATGCTTAGTGAAATGTCAGACAGATACTCTATTGTATCATTTATATGTGTAATCTAACAAATAATACAAATGAATGTATATGCAAAACAAACTGATGGTTACCAAAGAGGAGAGGGAAAGAAAGATGGCAAATTAGGGTTATGGGATTAAGGGATACAAACTACTACACATGAAAGAGATATAATGTATTACACAAGGAATTACAGTCATTATCCTGTAATAATTTTTAATGAAATATAATTTATAAAATGCTAAGTCAGAATGCTCTATACCTGAAATTAATGTAACATTGTAAATCAACTGTTCTTCAATAAAAATAAAAATAAAATGAAATAACTAAAGAAAAAGAATGAGATAGGTAAGGCAATTTTCACATTAATTTTCTTAGGATTCTTGTAGGAGTCATTTTTCCAACAGTGTGCAATCAGTGTTAATTCAGAGAATATTTATTTAGTGCCTGTTATTTCTGAGACATCGATGTAGGCTCTGGAGACAGTGATGAAACAAATATCTGGTCTCAAAAAAGTCCCCATCCTAGTAAAAAAGACAAACATTTAAGCAATTGGAATAGGTGTTTGGGGGGTGGATATTTTGGAGACCTGATTCTGAATGGCTCATAAACCCACTGTGGAGTGGGGAGCAGTGTTATAGCAAAGTGAATTTTCTAGAATAGTCTTTCTGAAGCTTATATTTGGAGTTCCAGTAAAATGTCATGTATATGGGCTCCTTTTCCCTCACAAACAACCCACAGGTAGTAAAATGAAGAGCTCAACCTTTAAGAGCTCAATCTCTAGTTCTATGAAGATGCTAGAGGCTGCCATAGCATAGTGGGAATTCTGGCCATTTATTAGGAAAGTAAACACCTGTTTTTTTTGTTTTGTTTTGTTTTTTAAATCAGTGTGAAAGAAAAAAGAAAGTGAAAGTGTTAGTTGCTCAGTCGTCTGACTCTTTGTCACCCCGTGAACCTGCCAAGCTCCTCCATCCATGGAATTCTCCAAGCAAGAATACTGGAGTAGGTTGCCATTCCCTCCTCCAGGGGATCTGGATCATACCTGGGTCTCCTGCATTTCAGGCAGATTCTTTACTGTCTGAGCCATCACAGAAGCAGGTAATAATAAAACATGATTTTCACGTATCAAAGTTACCCATTTGATTAAATAGATATTGTATTGAAAACGCTCATTTTAATTTTGTTTAATTTCATACCCAAAGTCATTTAAATAGAAAGAAGACACAGTATCATGAAATTTCAGAACACTAGGAGTTAATACCGATGAAGGCAATGGCACCCCTCTCCAGTACTCTTGCCTGGAAAATCCCATGCAGTCCGTGGGGTCACTGAGTCGGATATGACTGAGCAACTTCACTTTCACTTTTCACTTTCTTGTATTGGAGAAGGAAATGGCAACCCACTCCAGTGTTCTTGCCTGGAGAATCCCAGGGAAGGGGGAGCCTAGTGGGCTGCTGTCTATGGGGTCGGACATGACTGAAGCAACTTAGCAGCAGCAGCAGCAGCAGGAGTTAATACATTACTNTATTGGAGAAGGAAATGGCAACCCACTCCAGTGTTCTTGCCTGGAGAATCCCAGGGAAGGGGGAGCCTAGTGGGCTGCTGTCTATGGGGTCGGACATGACTGAAGCAACTTAGCAGCAGCAGCAGCAGCAGGAGTTAATACATTACTTTTAAAAAGTTGTAAGAGCAGTGCAAAGAACATCTATATTGTCTTTTATAGGACTCAGTTGTTAACATTTTATCACATTTGCTCCAGTATCATCTCTATATTCTATCTATAGACATTGCTCTCTGTATATCCAAAAGTATATGTTATCATTCAAAACTTGCTCAAGACTGAGAGCTGCAAAGTAATTTGAAGCAGGAAAGTTTAATATAAAGAATTATTAACTACAGCTGGAGATTGTAGAAATGAGCTAAAAAAGGTGAAGAGAACTCTAAACAATATAGGAATAGCTGAGATAAGAAGCAGCCACTACCCTTAGGGATGAGGGATGAAGACGTGCCTAACAAGGAATTTTTCTAGGGCTGGAATTCAAACCTTGTCAAAGAAAGCACAGCTGTAGTTTGTTGAATGGCCGTGGTGCTGGCTGGCGGAACTTGCTGGAGATCTATCTTCTAATGAGTCAGGGAAAGCTGTTCACAAGTAGGGTGATTGCAGGTGGATGTTATGGTCACTTGGTTTGTTTGGCTGCCATGGACTGCCGGGGAAACTGCAGGAACTGAACCCTGGAGAAGCTGCCTGGGCCACAGGAGCTAGGTGAGAGGGTTGTTTCGTGTGCTGGAGGAGCCAGGCACTGGGGAAGCCACCTGCTCTACAAAAACCTGTGAAGTGAACACATTGGATCCAGGAAGCAAAACTCCTTCCTCCTGCAATAGCTCTCCAATATCTCTAGCTCCCTTTACTGATAAAAGTTTTTGTCAAATGGCAAAAAGCTTAAAAAGGCCAGGTCCATTTTTGTAGAGCAGGCAATAAAATATGAATTTGGAGTTGAGAGAGACAATACATTGATAAATCATTTTTATTATCTCAATCATATGAGAACCAGTTACATAATGCTACAGCATGCCTAAGTACTCTAATATATGTTCCCCATATACTTTCTTATACAACCACAATACAACTTTCTAAATTAAATCAACATTGATGCCAGATTGTCCCAATAAAAGTCTTTCCTAATCCAGCATAAATATGGGATAACATATGGCACTCAGATGTCATTTTCTTCCATGTCCTGTAATCTGGAATAGTTTCTTAATTTTTTATACCTATAATGACCTTGAAAGTCTTATAAATTACAAGCATTTCATTCTGTAGAATGTCCTTCAGCTGAGGCCTCAAGACAGGGCTCAGGATATGTAAAGTGGGCATGACTCCATAGAAATGATGGTTACAGTGTGCCATATTCATATGTCTATGACATGGACCTGCTCTTCCACTGCTGATATTAAATTTGATCATATAATGAAGGTGATGCTTCCGTGTTTGTTCACCATAAAGTCACCATTTATTCACCTCTGCAACTGGTGTGTGTGTCGTGAGAAAATACAGACATACCTCAGTGATAATGAAGATTTAATTCCAGACCACTTCAATAATGTGAATTTTTTGGTTTCCCAGTGCAAACAAAAGTTATGCTTATGCTATACTGTAGTCTATTAAGGGTGCACTAGCATTGCATCTCGGAGAAGGCGATGGCACCCCACTCCAGTACTCTTGCCTGGAAAATCCCATGGGCGGAGGAGCGTGGTATTTTTTTTTTTAATATAAATTTATTTGTTTTAATTGGAGGTTAATTACTTTACAGTATTGTATTGGTTTTGCCGGTCTTATTCTTTGTCTTTCCTAAGCCATTTATTTCCATGGTCACATCCTAGATCTTGTCATTGTCAGTAATTTTAACACTTCCACAATCTCAGTGTGATGTATTTCATTCTTTGACCACTACTTTCTATCTTTCTAGCCCCACCCTCCATCTTTAGATTCTTCAAGTCTTACAAGTATTAATCCTAGTTAGGATATATAATCCATTGATGTGAATATACTCTAGGTTTTTCCCTTCCCACCTCCCCTTTGTAATCTTACGTTCCTATCCAGCTTAAGTTCTCTGGTTAATTACTGTAATCACTCACTTAAATATACCTTCAGCTCCCTTGCACTTGTCATTACTGAATTTCTTTGGCTAAACCACAACTCTGAATAATTCAACCCTTATTATATACTGTGCTTACCCACTTGTCGTTGAAATGGCTGGAGGGAAACACAACTAAGCTGATTGATCTCATTTTAAAGTCATAATCTTCAAACTCAAATGGACCCCTGGTGCTATCTAGAGCTCATACTTTTTAATCCATTCATTTTTAGATATTTTAGAACATTATTTCATGCCTTTTTCTCTCTCCTGAAATTTTGAATACCTTTATATTCTCGAATACCTTTATCTCCTTCTCTTTATCGATGGCTTTGCTTCTTATTTCACTGTGAAAAAATTCTGTAACCTATTACTATCACATCTATATCCCTGCTGACACCTGTGCCTGTGGCTCTCACTTCCCTGAACTGCCTCTGTTCCTCTGTAAGACCATCCCCTCCATCTGTCCATTAGATTTCATCCCATGCTGTCTATTCAAGGATATGCTGCTATTTCTCCATCAGTTAAAAAGAAATCAGAACAAGACGAAACAAAATTTGATTGATGACCCTCTTTGTCCCTCTTTCCAGATATCACTCCAATTTGTTTCTTCCCCTTGAGATTAAACTCTGTGAAGTGTTTGTATAGCTACTGTCTCTAATTTCATGTTTCTCATTTTCTCCTTGACCAAAAATCCACAGTCTGCTTTTTTTTTTTTTTTTTTGTCTTAGGTCTTTTTAATAATTCACATTTCTTAGCTCAATACTTTGCTTTATTTATCTCTTAAGTGCCAATCCCTGTCTCTTCTAAAATATAATATATTCTATTTATCTTTTAAAATGTTTGTCTTTCCTATAAGACTTTAAGTTCACTGAGGACAAGGACTTCAATAAACACTAGATATAAATAAATAAGACAGAGTGGAGACATTTGTGTAATTATACATTTCAGTTGTTACGTGACTGCAATCTGGGGACCTGATCTAACACAGCCATGTGAGGGATTTCTATCAGTAAAAGGACCAGTAAAAAGACAGAAGATCAGTGTGAGTCATTCTTGTAATGCCCACATTGGTGCACTTGAACCCACATCCTGAAACACCTCACCTCCGATGTCCCAGCTGCTTTACTTTGTAGATTGCTATTAGCGCTGTGGACTTGAGCTTTCCATGTCATTATCTTTTATTAACTACCTAAATATTGCAAATTAAATCTGCACAACCTGGCACCCCAAACTGTTTTGTCTATTATTTTTCTTTCAAAACTAGTCGGGACGGCACAGTTGACTGAGGCTCACAAACACCCATGAATCATACAAAATCCTTTTTCCACACTTGATATGGCAAGGCAGTTGAGTGTCCTGAATTGCATTTTATAGCTGAGAATAGACCTTACTGTCTTCTATTCATAATGTGCTCTGAGGGACACATATCCTCATTTCTCTACCGCCCATTTCCTCCCCCACCCCCCTTTCTTTGTCTTCCCTTCTCTCTCATTTCCTCCTGCCTTATTGAACCCTTTCCTTTGGTACTTTGGTTACTTCTTGGCTGTGGCATATTTGTTGGCTTGCTCTTTTGGTGACATCTTCTTCTAATAAGGAAATCTGTCTCATGGTGTCTCCTTGCCTAAGGGTGTGCTTACTTAAAGTGTAAAATGTCAAACTCTACCAAGGATGACAATAACCCTCTGGGTGAAGAAGAATCAGCCGCTGTATTATTAACCACTCAAGAAGTAGACAGGAAATATCAACCGTCTCAAAGAAGAAAACACTGAAATTAGGTAGATTCTGCATCGTCTTCCTTTTAGTCCCTCCCCATCATCTTGTGCAAAGGCCTAAACTATCACCTTGTTGCTCTCCATGATTTCAAAGGTCAACAATAAAAAAGTCAGGAGTAAAAAAATTCCACTTAGAAACAAGTGCATTGGCCCTAATAGCAGTTGGAGCTTGAATTTACCCAGTGAGAGTCACATTGATGATTCTAAGAAAACATGGGAAATATTTCTTTGTTGTGAGCTGAGACTATCTAGATTAGCATCGCAAACTGTGATATGGATTAGGGCATGAGGGAATAAGTAGGTGGCTTCATTGTGACCCTTACTATTGCTTGACTGGCAGAGCTGGAATTCCCAATTGTCCTGATTTAATGTCCCTTAAAAATGACAGCAGTCTGACCTTCATAAGTCTGCAGAGAATGGTAGCCTGAAGTTTAACAGGAAAGAAAACTGGGTCTAATGAATAACACCCTACATGTGCGTGATCTTTCTGGATGGTTACACAAGCATGAAGAAATGGAGAGAAGGTGTTTTATCTTGGTTTGTCTATTGCCAACCAAATAGTGATCACAGGTTTACTCCATTGTGAGGTATTCTGTCTGCCAATATCTCTCTACTGACATACACGCACCTGTACATACCAACATTCTTTATACAGACTATCAAAACACTTGAAAACACCCTACAGAATGCTAGTTCTGCTCCCCGAATCCCACATCTATGGACCTGGAAGCAGAATATCTTTTGTGCAGATCCCTTGTAGCTAATAATACTTTCCCTTTTGTTCCAGCTAAACCATGGGTTTCTGATTATCTTGGCATACTGCCAGAAGCATCATCATAACTTGCATTTTCCCAGTGAGGAATTATATTGAAATTAAAAATTTTAAAAGAGATTTTATTTTTCATGATCATTTTATGCTCTAATATATACATTTTATTTATTTACTTTTGTTTGTGATAGTATGTAGATTCTTTCAAAGGAACCAGCTAACATAAAAATATCGTTTAAGATCTGGGCTTTTTAACTTCCAATCTGAAATCTCATGAGCCAGTTCAAAGCTAATGGGATAAATATGATTGATAGATGATCTGGTCTACATATAGAGATTTAGCTGAATTTTAATTCTTAATAGGCAATCAAAAGTCAAGCCTTGGAGGAGACTTGAGAGTTTATGTAGTTAACTGCTTTCATGCAGAACTGTACCTGAGCCGTTTAAGCTACAGTGTTCAATGAGAGGGTAGCTTCTACTTGACAAACCCTATTCTAGTGTTTTATACATATAGTCTGATTTTACTCTCATGACAGCTGTATAAAATAGAGATTACTGTATTAAATTTGCAGAAGAAACAGAGTTTCCAAGAAAATAGATAACTTGACACAAGCAGAAGAGCAGTAAAAGTTCAATGATTTCTAAAGCCCGCCATAGAAGAAAACCTTATTATATTTTACAATAAATAAATATTTTTCCAATATGAGTGAATAGATTTTTCTCTGTACTTTTGCCTGAGTACACACACACACATGGCTTTCCCTTTAATTTCAATATGCAAAATTTTGTCTTGAATTTGAGTTTTTTAAAAATATGAAAATCATCTTCAGGATAAACTGAGGACAAAAAACCCTTTGAAACTCTGAGATGTGGCATATTTTCATGAAAAATATATTTATTACATATATTTTGTGAAGTCTCAATGTAGTTTTGAAATTTGTTGTAAAATTGTTATAGTACAAAATGTAATCCAGGTTTATGAACTCTGAAGAATTATCGTTCTATCTTAAACTAGAATGAGCACCCAAATATCAGTGAGATTTAAAAAATTCAACAAGTACTGTGCACATAATAGAAGCCAAAGACACACACAGCCCTATAGTCCAGTTCTCAGTAAGAAAGATAATACTCTTGCTATTAGAGGGGTCTCACACATTTTGAAAATTACAACTAATATATATGCATTTTTAAATCTCAAAAACAAAATTCACTAAAGGGAATGATCTGGCAATATTTCTTTTTCTTTCTGATAAATAAAGTTTTAATGACATTTAATGTTAGAATGACTGTGCCTGGGTTCATCTGTTTTTTACATTAAATTAATTACTTATACAGGATAGAATATCCATGACTAGTCAGCTGGCCATTTGTATTTATGTAAAAAATCTGTAATAAGTCCAAATCATTCAGTTGTTTTCTTCTTTTGTTCATTTACTATTTTGCAAATGATTCAAAAGGGTATATAGTATAATTCCTATAAATACTAGGTTTAATTAATATTTAGTAGTTTAATTGTATCAAATTGTATTGATAATATAAAATAGTTTAATTTGTGTTCATAGTGATTAATTGAAATATGTGCCCTTTCCCATAATTCTAACCATTTTTGGTTTCAGAGGCTTGTATTACTTCCTTTGAATGACTTAATTTAACTGAAATTAAACCAATAGAGTTTCTTTGACTTAACAGTCATGCTGGATAAAAAATATGTTAGGGTTTCTGGAATATTTAGCCTTAATATTTGAGAAAGAACAATTGTAGTTGATCTACAGAATAATTTCTGTACCTCCTACAAGAAGTGACACAAAGGCCACTGAAGACCCTTACAGTAAACTAAGAAAAAGCAATTGTTCAAAGTTTCAAATAAATATAAACTAAGGTATATATTCAGATTGATGTTAAGGTTAGTTCTTACTGCTAGGCAACCAGTTGGCTTAAGTGAATTCAAATTGCCATTATAGTGTTTCCTAATCGGAACTGTCAGTAACCAGAATTTCTGTGACATACAGAATGTAGGGATGCTCCCCCTCTCCCAGACCTACTTTTAAAAAGTGACTTTGTACCTAGATTATGTCGACAAAGCCAAAAGAGGTGGAAAAATATGACAATTCTTGGAATAAATCAGTCTACAATAAGACTTTCATTAAAATTTACCAGGCAATAGAGAGTGTGCCTGATATTTTGGGTTTTAACTATATAATTTCCTTATTGCTTTGTTTTCTTTTATATTTAGACACCAGTGAGACCACACAAAATCAAATTTAGTAGTACTGGCAGAAATGTTTTCTGTTTTCTTATTGTATTATCCTTTCTTTTGCACTAGTTTTAAATGTCAGATTTTCCCTGACTTTTCTGTTTCTATGGACTTGTTTCTATCTGAAGCAAGAAGTATCATCTCAGCTAAGAGTATTTATAGGGTTCCAGTGTGTGGGAACAATAGTGCTCCAGGAACTCTTGGTTTCCTGTGCTAGTTCCCTTAAATCAGCGTAAGAAATAGGGGTTTTATTGAATATATCAGCTGGCATCCTAGGTAATGGCAATATAAAACTCCCAGAAATGTTAAGTCCAAGCTAACTTTTTGTGTAAGTCCTGGAAGGACATTGTCAAGCCTTATTTCATAGTCACTGGCTCCAAACAAAGGGCCTCTTCCAATTTCACTATTTCCACTCACCTTTTTCAATAATGTCAAGATGATACAGTATAGACTTTAGAGTGGCCTCCAAACACATAACTATGTAGTTGATGTCTTTTGCTGATTGAGTCTTCTACCTAAATAAAGTTTATGCAGATGGTGACTGCAGCCATGAAATTAAAAGACGCTTACTCCTTGGAAGAAAAGTTATGACCAACCTAGATAGCATATTCAAAAGCAGAGACATTACTTTGCCGACTAAGGTCCGTATAGTCAAGGCTATGGTTTTTTCCTGTGGTCATGTATGGATGTGAGAGTTGGACTGTGAAGTAGGCTGAGCGCCAAAGAATTGATGCTTTTGAACTGTGGTGTTGGAGAAGACTCTTGAGAGTCCCTTGGACTGCCAGGAGATCCAACCAGTCCATTCTGAAGGAGATCAGCCCTGGGATTTCTTTGGAAGGAATGATGCTAAAGCTGAAACTCCAGTACTTTGGCCACCTCATGCGAAGAGTTGACTCATTGGAAAAGACTCTGATGCTGGGAGGGACTGGGGGCAGGAGAAGAAGGGGATGACAGAGGATGAGATGGCTGGATGGCATCACTGACTCGATGGACGTGAATCTGAGTGAACTCCGGGAGCTGGTGATGGACAGGGAGGCCTGGTGTGCTGTAATTCATGGGGTTGCAAAGAGTCAGACATGACTGAGAGACTGAAATGAAATGAATTGAACAAGTTTTAAGAGAAATGACAGATGCTGAATATGTTCACCATGTAACTAGTAGAACATACAAGGGGTAAGAAAATACAGTCACTAGTAGAGATAATAAATCATATCAACACAGCAATTTATCACTTTTATCTATTATACTTGAAAATATATTTTTCAAAAGATTATTCATTCCTGTTAAGTTATGATAAAACACATACTCTAGTGAATTGTTATTTGCCAGGACCTTGGTGAAATTGTTTTGGAAATGAATTTGCATACATTAATGTTTAGACAGTTTGGAACAATAATTTCATTTTGAAGGGATATTTTGCAATTACCTAATTCTTTTGTAGAAAACATTATATGAGAGAAGGTGTTAAGTAGTTCATTATTTCATTGTTATTGGAAAAATAAATGAAAGAAGCCAACCGATAAGAAATTATTATAAAACTGTAGAATACCCTGTTATTTTGAAAGTATTTACATTGATAGACTTATGCTACATTGTGGGGGAAATCTTATCAAATGATGTAAAATATAAAAGATAATTTTAAAACTTGGCTATCAGTATGATTACGACTATACCCTCTTACAAATTGGTATGTAGTGTTGCTGAATTATTTAAAGTAACAGATAAACTGATTCCAGTGGTTTTTTAATCAAAAGTTGTTTAGCACTAGAGCCAGACATCCTGGAATGTGAAGTCAAGTGGGCCTCAGAAAGCATCGCTACGAACAAAGCTAGTGGAGGTGACGGAATTCCAGTTGAGCTGTTTTAAATTCTGAAAGATGATGCTGTGAAAGTGCTGCACTCAATATGCCAGCAAATTTGGAAAACTCAGCAGTGGCCACAGGACTGGAAAAAGTCAGTTTTCATTTCAATCCCAAAGAAAGGCAATGCCAAAGAATGCTCAAACTACCACACAATTGCACTCAGATCACGTGCTAGTAAAGTAATGCTCAAAATTCTCCAAGCCAGGTTTTAGCAATACATGAACCGTGAACTTCCTGATGTTCAAGCTGGTTTTACAACAGGCAGAGGAACTAGAGATCAAATTGCCAACATCTACTGGATCATCAAAAAAGCAAGAGAGTTCCAGAAAAACATCTACTTCTGCTTTATTGACTATGCCAAAGCCTTTGACTGTGTGGATCACAAGAAACTGTGGAAAATTCTGAAAGAGATGGGAATACCAGACCACCTGAACTGCCTCTTGAGAAATCTGTATGCAAGTCAGAAAGCAAGAGTTAGAACTGGACATGGAACAACAGACTGGTTCCAAATAGGAAAAGGAGTATGTCAAGGCTGTATATTACCACCCTGCTTATTTAACTTCTATGCAGAGTACATCATGAGAAACGCTGGACTGGAAGAAACACAAGCTGGAATCAAGATTGCCGGGAGAAATATGAATAACCTCAGATATGCTGATGACACCACCCTTATGGCAGAAAGTGAAGAGGAACTAAAAAGCCTCCTGATGAAAGTGAAAGTGGAGAGTGAAAATGTTGGCCTAAAGCTCAACATTCAGAAAACGAAGATCATGGCATCTGGTCCCATCATTTCATGGGAAATAGATGGGGAAACAGTGGAAACAGTGTCAGAGTTTATTTTTTTGGGCTCCAAAATCACTGCAGATGATTGCAGCCATGAAATTAAAAGACGCTTACTCATTGGAAGAAAAGTTATGACCAACCTAGATAGTATATTCAAAAGCAGAGTCATTACTTTGCCAACTAACGTCCATCTAGTCAAGGCTATGGTTTTTCCTGTGGTCATGTATGGATGTGAGAATTGGACTGTGAATAAGGCTGAGTGCTGAAGAATTGATGCTTTTGAACTGTGGTGTTGGAGAAGACTCTTGAGAGTCCCTTGGACTGCAAGGAGATCCAACCAGTCCATTCTGAAGGAGATCAGCCCTGGGATTCCTTTGGAGGGAATGATGCTAAAGCTGAAACTCTAGTACTTTGGCCACCTCATGCGAAGAGTTGACTCATTGGAAAAGGCTCTGATGCTGGGAGGCATTGGAGGCAGGAGGAGAAGGGGACGACCGAGGATGAGATGGCTCGATGGCATCACGGACTTGATGGACGTGAGTCTGAGTGAACTCTGGGAGTTGGTGATGGACAGGGAGGCCTGGCGTGCTGAGATTCATGGAGTCGCAAAGAGTCAGACACAACTGAGTGACTGAACTGAAGGCTAGCATAATTCAACACTGCTGTTTGGAGGGTATCTTTCCTGATGATTCAGGGACCTAGGCTCCTTCTGCTATGTGGTTTCACCATCTTCTCCAGGACTTTGAGGTCTTCTACGTGCAGCTAAGAGAAATGGAAATCAGGAGTCAAAGCCTCGCTTGCTCTTAACCACCTCAAGCCTGAAGTGATACCAGTTACAACTAGTAAGAACTAGCTCATGGCCCTGCCTGGACACTTCTAGATGGGAAAAGTAGCATTCCTGGATCGAAGGCTGTTTTGCAAAAATAATGTTACATTAAGGAAGGCAAACACAAATTTTGGCTAGAAAACTGGCTGTCTCTGTCACAGTTGTCATGGTGGTATCACCCTGGGTCTTGGCTCTAACAGTGGGGATTCAGTGGGAATTGTTGGGAGAATTACATGAGAAGTAATCTCTATAAAGTACAAAGTAAGAGTTCAGAAAATGTTGACTATGGTGATAATGATATTCTTGCCCTCTCTATCACATCTATGAAAAATATTGGAAGGTAAGTTAGCAAAATGCTAATGGTGGTGGTATTAAGTGACTCTTGTTCCTTTTTCTGTCTGCCAAATTCTCTCTGTTGTGGTCTGGCAGCTTTTCTCATAAATATTAATTCATATGAATATCTGAATATAGCGTGTTCAAAAATTTTATAATTGCTATAGTTAATCAATATTTATGTAGTGTTTACTATGTGATGGACATTCTTTCAAGCACTTTACAAATCTGTCTCAAATAAAGACTGTGGGAGGATAGAAGGTTGCAGTTTATCAAGTCCATGTGAGTAAAGTTGGCTGCAGAAGATCATTAATAATACTTGTATCAATGAGATTTCCAGTGTATCGTTTTCAATATGCAAAAAGCCAAAACTAAAACATGGTCAGATTGATGGCCCAAGTTTTTTCTGCCGGGATGCCTAAGGAGTTTATTTGGTCCAACTCAAAATAATATTACTCCTGGCAACAAAAGTATATATTTTTATTTTTACGTTTTATAGATGAGAGAACTGAAGTTCAGAGAGAAAGGGACTTGCTTTCCTTCACACCCCTGGGTTGCTTTTGGTATTGGTGATGTTAGTGGTCAGGAACACTGACACAGCATGGAGCCCTGAGAAGCATTTTTATGGCTAAAGGGCAGCGTCATCAATGCATTCAGTGATTAGGGGATGGGGGAGCAAGTCTGGGTAACAGGACATTGGGGAGGAATAGAAAGGGAGATGAAGGAATTCAAGACATCTCATTGATTTGTGAACTTTGCTTAAGGTTAACAATATTTTTTAAAAACTTCTTAAATAGTGGGAAGAAATAGATTGCAAAATGCAAGTATTTATATCAGCCTGAAGAATACTACTGGAGGGTTCATTCATTTGATAAACCTATTCTGTATTCAGAGAGTAAGTTTACAAAGTAAATAAAGTTCAGTCTCTTCCATAGAGCAGCTCAGAGCTACCAAGGAAATCCTCGCTGGGGAAAGAAGGAAGTGTAATTACAACATATATTGTTACAAGCTGAAATAGATGGATACTTGAAATGTATTTTAAAATATGAAAAAGACTCTTCTATGGGAAGTAAACTTTTAAAGGTGTAGAGAAGTAAAAAGAAAAGTTCTCCGAAATAAAAGTAGCTTTCTTCTTTAAGTTTATTCAGAATGGATTACCAATATCGAGGTGATTTTGTAATTATATGTCGAGAATATTCTATACATATGTATCCTGAGGACAAGGATGCAATGGGAACATTCAAAAATCTTCAAAATCAAGGTAGCTGTGTTTTAGGGAATGCTCATTCAAGTGATGATACAACTAATATTGATTGAATACACTTGTGTACCAAGTCCCCATATTCACTCCACTGGGCACCAGGATAGTTTTTCACTAGAGAGCATTATGGTAAGAAACACTAAAACTGCTCTCTCAACAAAAGGATTTATTCATGAGGTATTTTAAGCTTATTAGAAAGGATTATTAATAGTTCTAGTGTTGTCTAGTATTTTTAGTTCTGAAATATAAAGACATAACTATTGATGACTAGCCAACTATTTCAGAACATTTGCCTCTCCTGTACCTCTTTATCTCTTGGTCAGTTCCCTTCACATGACAAATTAACCTTCTAGAACTCATTCCATAATATCTCCAATGAATACAAAAACCTTTTGTGAGTGTAAAGTGGATGGATATGTGTGTGTGTGTGTATGTGTGTGAGTGTGGGGGGTGTTTTCCCGGCTAACACAAGTCAGGATCTGTTTAAACCCCTTGCTTTTGTGCTCAGATGTCACCCTGCCAGAATTCATTACATCCTGTTTATTAATTTATTAAAATACATTTATGCAGAACAAGTTTTATGAGATGGAGTGAAAAATAACATTATGAGAGGCATCCTCCAGCTGGAATGGCTTGTCTCCAATGGCAACCAGGAATGCAAACCCAGCATTAGCTGTCAATGCCACTGGAAGGGTCAAGATGATACAAGAATTCAGTTATTAAAGGTAAGAGATCAAAGGAAATAATTTGGGGCTGATTATGGGGAAAGTGTTTTATTTTCTAGACCACTATAAAATTACAAATATTACTTGAGTTTTTTGATACACAAAACACACACTCACACACACACACACACACACACACACAAGGTCTAACATGGACATGGTATGAGGTGCTAAGGCAGCTCTGAAGATTCAAGTAATGCTCACTGACCTTCTACCGACACCAAGCACTGGACTAGACGCTCCCGTTATCTTTTCAATTCAACTAACTCTACGACACCAGGACATTTACCTCATCCCCCTTAACCTTGGGTTCCTTTCTTGTTTTCCAAATGGGGTTAAACACACCTGCTCAATCAATCAACGTAACTGTGAAGCTGAAATAAAGAATGAGAACTTATTCTGAAAAAAAAAATTAAGCATGACATAGAATAAAGTGTCATTGCTAGATGGCTTTTCCAAGCATCTTCTCAGAGACATCTTTCTTCAAGAACTAGGTTATTTGTACAGGGCTCAGTCCTGACGTTTAAATAGGTTTAGTCCTTGAGTACAAAAGCTGGGGAGTGTGTCAGTGATTGGTGAGATAAGCACATTATTTTAAGACATTAGTAGGCTCAGTGGGTAAAGAATCTGCCTGCAATGTAGGAGACACAAGAGATGCAGATTTAATCCCTGAGTCAAGAAGATCCCTTGGAGAAAGAAATGACTATCCACTTCAGTATTTTTGTCTGAAAAATCCCATGGACAGAGGAGTTTGGCAGGTTATAGTCCAAGACAGCAGAAAAGAGCTGGACATGACTGAACTACTAAGCACACAAGTGAGTTAACTGGAGAAGAAATAAATATATGAGTATTATATGCTATGGGGAATCCTTTGAGGGCAGTGCTACAAAATTAGAAAGAGAATGATCCAAAAAAAAAAAAGGAAAAAAACTGAAAAATAAACCAAAAGATAAAAACAGCAATGAGAAAACAGTGATAGAAACAAGAAATAGAAAGTAACTAAGATCAGGACTTCATTCCTTTGTCTTCCAGCAAATGTAGAAATGAAAGCAAAATATTGTAGAACCTAAAATAGTGTTGAGAACATATTTACTGAGTGAAATATCTGACCAAGTTAGAGGGAAGTTAGTTCTAGCAAATATTGAATAAAAATTACTTATCCATTCTGGTCCTCTCACCTAAGTGGAAATCAATATGAAAAATCAAATTTCATTTACTTAAGTTCTCTTTAAACCTGCTTTTCAGTAACATGTCTATTTCAGAGTATGAAGCAAAGCTATTTGTGATAAGCTGACTTTTGCCTGTTCAATGATACTAGCAATGATTTTGATTTGTAATCATTGGTCCAACTCCAGTTTGTGGATTGTGTTTAATCTAAAATTAATCCTTTAAAAATATTAGGCAGTAATTCATAATGGTATGATGCATGGCTATCTGAACTGGTCTTATCTGGTTGATTTTCCATCCCTGGGCCTGTATAGATGTTTTTTAAAAAGGCAGAAAAAAATATCTGCAATTTGAATATTACCCATCTATAAATTGAGCCGGAGATTACCTGGAAGGTATTTCCATCTGACTTCCATTAATGATATATTGAAAATTTACGTGTTGAAAGAGATTTTATGGATTGTCTACCCTTCTGTCTTATTAAATAGATAAGAGAACAGGCTCACAGAAGTGCAGCCAACCACTCTCAGTGTTGAGGACAGGTTCTGGGCCTGAACTCCTAGCCTGTGTTTTTCCTTCTAAAAAATGGGCTATATCTGTAGAAAGCAACCTCTTAGAAATCTTGGGAAAATAAAATCAATTTTCCAAACTTAGAAATAAATCGATGTATTTTCAGATTAAATCTCTGAATACTTTTTGGGATTTTAACTTAGTTATTCTATGATTGGGAAGTGAGGGAACAGTTCTAGCTAGCAAAAGAAATGTTTGCTGATTTAAACTTGATGAGAATTTTATGTTTAGGGGAATTTTGGTGTGAAAGAAAAAAAATATGAGGCAACTTACTTGAAGTATAAGAGATATTTGTTTTATTTAATCTACTTTCTCTTCTGTATGCTCCCAAACTTAAGTATCTTGTGGCAGACAGTCCTTGGCAAATAATCCAGGCCAAGGCAGCTAAGTGCCTATATACTTCAGTCATCCTTCTTTTGCTTTGCTTCAATACCCTTAGAGGGTATCTGTTTTACAAGATGATATAAGACTACTTGACTCACATGGAGCTTTACATGAGCAAGAAGTAAACTTTTGCTACATTTCTCCATTCAAATAGGCACTTGGTATTGATTTTTCATTTTACAGTGATCACTGTGACTTCCTGTGCCTCTTTTCCTTTCATTCTCTGAGTCTAAGTTAGAATTCCACTGATATATCCTAGTCTTCCTAGGGATCAAAGAGCATCTTAAGCAGGTGAAAGATTAGAGTGAAAAAGATGACTTAAAACTCAACAATCAAAAATAAAGATCATGATACCTGGTCCCATCACTTCATAACAAATAGATGGGGAAAAAATGGAAACAGTGACAGACAATTTTCTTGGACTCCAAAATCACTGCAGACAGTGACTGCAGCCACAAAATTAAAATAAGCTTGCTCCTTGGAGGGCTTCCATGGTGGCTCATTGGTAAAGAATCCCTCTGCCCATGCAGGACACATAGGTTTGATCCCTGGGTCAGGAAGATTCCCTGGAGAAGGAAATGGCAATCCACTCCAGTACTCATGCCTGGAAAATTCCATGGATGGAGGAGCCTGGTAGGCTACAGTCCATGGGGTCACAAAGAGTCAGACACGACTGAGTGGCTTCACTACTCCTTGGAAGAAAAGCTGTGACCAACCTAGACAGTATATTAAAAAGCAGAAACATTTTTTTTTTGCTGACAAAGGACTATACAGTCAAAGATATGGTTTTTCCAGTAGTCATATACAGATGTGAGAGCTGGAAAAAAAGGCTGAGTGCTGAAGAATTGATGCCTTGGAACTATGGTGCTGGAGAAGACTCTTGAGAGTCCCTGAGACAGCAAGATCAAACTAGGCAATCGTAAAGGAAATCAACATTGAATATTCATTGAATGGACTGATGCTGAAGCTGAAACTCCAATACTTTGGCCACCTGATGAGAACCAAATCATTGGAAAAGACCGTGATGCTGGGAAAGATTGAAGGCAGAAGGAAATGGGAATGACAGAGGATGAGATGGTTGGATGGCATCACCGACTCAATGGACATGAATTTGAACAAACTCCAGGAAATAGTGAAGGGCAGGGAAGCCTGGTGTGCTGCAGTCCATGGGGTCAGAAAGAGTCAGACACTACTGAGCAACTGAACAACAAGTGAACAGGTGTAGAATTTTCAGTAACTTTGCATGATCCAAGAAATGCCACTGTTTTGAATGGCATCAGAATATTCCTTATGAATTACATTCTCCTCAGATGATTATCTTGGTTCCTACTAAAAGTATTTTTTTGGTATTAAAATGTTTTTATTTACTACTTTGAAAAGGGATTATGCTGATTACAGCTTGAAAATTCCTCTCTCTCTTCTTATTTTTCAAAGTTTGTATCTGAATAGCCTAGCAGTATAAAGGCCAAGGTGATGTTACTTTTCCCACTGGCAACCAGTTAAATCTATCCCATGACCGTATTATTCCAATCTTCATTGTAATAACACTTGCAACAAAAAGATAACAATTTTTTCAGAAATTGTAACATGTCCTTCTTTATTCTCTTCTCCCTTCCTTTTGTCACATGGAATGTTAGCTTGGCCTGCGGCCATCCAGAAAGAGGCAGGTGTGGCCACTGTGAGCGAATGTGAAATGTGTGACCTTCGTGTCATCTCTTCAAGAGGAAATTGCTTTTCCTTTTTCTTGAATGTGGTGCTGATAGGTTAATTTTAACTAAGCAGATGAGACATATTCTAAAGCAATGCTTCTCAAATATTAATTTGCTTACCCAGTGATCTAGTTAAAATATGGATTCTAATTCAGAAAGTTAGGATGAGGCCTGAGCCTTAACATTTTTAACAAGGTCCCACATAATCCTGATGTTGCTGGTCCAGGACCACACTTGGAATAACCAAACATTAGAGGATGATGCACGTGTAGGCAGAAGAAACATGGCCCCTGAATCACCTCCAGGAACAGAGCTTTATCACTCACCTAGATCACTCCTTTCTGCATTGTTTACTGATAAATGTATCAACTTCTATCATATCCACAGTCTTTGTATTTAGTGGTTCAGTCCAGTTCAGTTCAGTTCAGTCTCTCAGTCATGTCCAACTCTTTGCAATCCCATGAATCGCAGCACGCCAGGCCTCCCTGTCCATCACCATCTCCCGGAGCTCACTCAGACTCACGTCCATCAAGGCAGTGATGCCATCCAGCCATCTAATCCTCTGTTGTACCCTTCTCCTCCTGCCCCCTATCCCTCCCAGCATCAGAGTCTTTTCCAATGAGTCAACTCTTTGCATAAGGTGGTCAAAGTACTGGAATTTCATCTTTAGCATCATTCCTTCCAAAGAAATCCCAGGGCTGATCTTCAGAATGGACTGGTTGGATCTCCTTGCAGTCCAAGGGACTCTCAAGAGTCTTCTCCAACACCACAATTCAAAAGCATCAATTCTTCGGCACTCAGCCTTCTTCACAGTCCAACTCTCACATCCGTAGATGACCACAGGAAAAACCATAGCCTTGACTAGACGGACCTTAGTCGGCAAAGTAATGTCTCTGCTTTTGAATATGTTATCTAGGTTGGTCATAACTTTTCTTCCAAGAAGTAAGCGTCTTTTAATTTCATGGCTGCAGTCACCATCTGCAGTGATTTTGGAGTCCAAAAAAATAAAGTTTGACACTGTTTCCACTGTTTCCCATCTATTTCCCATGAAGTGATGGGACTGGATGCCATATCTTCGTTTTCTGAATGTTGAGCTTTAAGCCAACTTTTTCACTCTCCTCTTTTACTTTCATCAAGAGGCTTTTTAGTCCTCTTCACTTTCTGCCATAAGGGTGGTGTCATCTGCATATCTGAGGTTATTGATATTTCTCCCGGCAATCTTGATTCCAGCTTGTGTTTCTTCCAGTCCAGCGTTTCTCATGATGTACTTAGCTCTAGCCTATACTGAAATAAGTATAAAATTAGTAGTAGTAATAACTATCATTTACTGAGTGTTTACCATGTGGCTTATTTACTGAATATCATTTACTGAGTGCTTACCAGGGCTCCCCCTGGCAGTTCAGCTGGTAAAGAATCTGCTTGCAGTTCGATTCTTGGTTTGATTCTTGGGTTGGGAAAATCTGCTGGAGAAGGGATAGGATACCCACTCCAGTATTCTTGGGCTTCCCGGGTGGCTTAGCTGGTTAAGAATCTGCCTGTAATGGGGGGGACCTGGGTTTGATCCTGGGTTGGGAAGATTCCCTGGAGAAGGGAAAGGCTACCCACTTCAGTATTAGGGCCTGGAGAATTCCATGGATCGTATAGTTAATGGGGTCACAGAGAGTCAGAGGACCACTGAGTGACTTTCACTTTCACTTCACACTACTGTGAGGCACGTAATATCTCCACGAAGTGTTATATCCTTTTTATGGACATGGAAACTAAGGCAAGAAGGGGTCCAGAGCTGGCCAGATGCATGCAACTTGCAAATGGCAGATATGGCAGGTATGGTATTAATTCCAATGACAAAAGAACATTCATTATCAAAAGGACTACAATTTGACCGATGCATTTACCTTGGGATTCCTAAGTTTTAAATCTGTTCGATTGACAGAGGTTTTGTCTTT
Organism: Oreotragus oreotragus; assembly: GCA_006410675.1. Classification (NCBI taxonomy): domain Eukaryota; kingdom Metazoa; phylum Chordata; class Mammalia; order Artiodactyla; family Bovidae; genus Oreotragus; species Oreotragus oreotragus. The sequence continues at coordinate 228,912 of SJYX01001267.1, read as the reverse complement.
CTTTGGGTTAGTGTTGTCTAGTCTCTTCCAGCCAACAAATCAAGGAGAATCACTCTACCATTCATGGAAGAGAGGGCCCAAGACTATTACTCTTTCTGCCCACCATCTATTCTCAACCAAGATTACTGGAAGAAACAGGCTGAGACTGTAGAAGGCATTAATGTGCATACTACAGCTGAAGATTAAGGAGATCTGTTCTCTTTTACTGCTTCATCTTATTAGGATCTTGTCTTCTACCGATCAGCTCTTTTTGGTCCCTAGTGAGCTATGCGAGGGCACCCCACTCCAGTATTCTTGCCTGGAAAATCCCATGGACTGAGGAGCCTGGTAGGCTGCAGCCCATGGGGTCGCTAAGAGTCGGACACGACTGAGCGACTTCACTTTAACTTTTCACTTTCATGCATTGGAGAAGGAAATGGCAACCCACTCCAGTGTTCTTGCCTGGAGAATCCCAGGGACAGGGGAGCCTGATAGGGTGCTATCTATGGGGTCGCACAGAGTCAGACATGACTGAAGCGACTTAGCAGCAGCAGCAGCAGTGAGCTATGAGAGGGAAGGATAAAGAGAGCCTGGGAAAATGTCAAGTCTGGCAGAGAGAGGAAAACTAGTATATATGCCTAATGTTCTTCTGGCCTTTGGTCTCTATTGCCAATCAGAACTGTTGGCCTGAGTCAATCAGAGATTCTAATAGCCTAGAGAAGTCTAAACACACAGCATACCAGATACCTCCTATATCTATTCATCCCTGGGTTGTCTAACTGTGTGGAAGCAAAGCCAAATTACACACTATGTTTGTGAAATTGTGTGTGGAGAGAATAACAGATGGATTAAGACATTTTAAAAACACAACTCTGGATTAAAAGTCAAACCTCAAAAGGAGCACTTCTCTATCACTTCTCGAGAAAAGTAGAATCCACCCCTAGGGCAAGCAGCTTAGGGCTATTATTTTTGTGACAGAATAGCAATGACATTTTTACTTAAAACTCCTTGTGACCTTTCCAAAGGAGCTGTTTGTGCTTCACTTGCTCTGTTTTTTTTTTTTTTTTTCTTTTTTTCCCTCTTCTCCTCTGGAGATAGCATTACTTTTATAACAGTGAAAGACAAATAAATAGAAGGAGTAAGAAAGGGGTAGGAAGAATGAAAAAGTGAAGAGATGAAAGAGAGAAAGAGACAGTGCAATATGATTAAACTGTAATAAGATAAAAAGAGAAGATGAAGGAAGATAAAGGAGAGAAGTTAGCCTAAATAATAAATGTAAATTCTAGGTCACCCAGCTAAAAATATCAGAAAATGCTTTCTTATTTTTTGATAATTGTACAATTAATAGATATCCAGTGAAAAAGGATCATTCTTGCAATACAGAAAGTCCAGGTAATTGTTAGCTGAATGCTGGAGACTATGTAACAGGAGATTGATTTTGTCTTCAGAGCTCTCCTTTTGCCCAAATTCTTTACCTCTCTTCTTCATAGATACTGCTGCATTCTACCATCTGCTCCTTTGAAACTCAGGAGCCTCACTGTGACCCTTAGCTTCCTTGAGATCTTGAATTAAATCTCAGAGGAGTTCAGGGGGTGGGTGTGGAACACCTCCCATCTGATCCAAAGGTACCTATTGTAAGTCCTTTCCTCCAAGAGTCCACCTGCACTTATGACATCAACAAACTCAAATTAAGCCACTGCTGCTGCTGCTAAGTCGCTTCAGTCGTCTTCAACTCTGTGTGACCCCAGAGATGGCAGCCCACCAGGCTCCTCCATCCCTGGGATTTTCCAGGCAAGAACACTGGAGTGGCTTGCCATTTCCTTCTCCAATGCATGAAAGTGAAAAGTGAAAGTGAATTCGCTCAGTCGTGTCCGACTCTTAGTGACCCCATGGACCGCAGCCCACCATGCTCCTCCATCCATGGGATTTTCCAGGCAAGAGTACTGGAGTGGTGTGCCATTGCCTTCTCCGAATTAAGACACTAGTGGATAGTATTTAAATCATTCACTAATCTTCCCAAGCAATATCTGCCTTTCAATATGCAAAGGAATTTTAATTATCCTGGTTAGAATTCTAGATACCTTGGTAAGATTAGAAAGAAACACTTTTAAACATAGAAATCTTTTCCAAAGAATTAATCATAAAAAATATATAGTAGCTGAATCTGAATGCACTTCTAAAAGAGGAATACATATATAGTATATAATTAATATCTATCTGTCTATATCTATCTGAAGCAGAATGCATTAAGAAAGGTGGCAAGAATACACAGAACTGTACAAAAAAGATCTTCATGACCCAGATAATCATGATGATGTGATCACTCACATAGAGCCAGACATCCTGGAATCTGAAGTCAAGTGGGCCTTAGAAAGCATCACTACGAACAAAGCTAGTGGAGGTGATGGAATTCCAGTTGAGCTATTTCAAATCCTGAAAGATGATGCTGTGAAAATGCTGCACTCAGTATGCCAGCAAATTTGGAAAACTCAACAGTGGCCACAGGACTGGAAAAGGTCAGTTT
>SJYX01001267.1:208170-219385 GCA_006410675.1 Oreotragus oreotragus | reverse complement strand
CACTTCCTATCATTCCCCAGAACTTAATCCTGCCAGCAGAGTTGTAGAATGAAAAAGGTGGAAAGGAAGTGTCTTGGAGAATGGCATACTTGTCTGCTCAGTCACTCAGTGATGTCCAGCTCTTTGGGACCCCATGGACTGGAACCCTCAGGCTCCTCTGTCCATGGGGTTCTCCAGGCAAGAATACTGGAGTGGGTTGCCATTTCCTCCTCCAAGGGATTTTCCCAGCCCAGAGACTGAAGAGCCCAGGTCTTCCACATTGCAGGCAGATTCTTTACTGTCTGAGCCAGGGAAACCCAAGAATACTGAAGTGGGTAGCCTATCCCTTCTCCAGGGGAACTTCCTGACCCAGGAATTGAACCCGAGTCTCCTGCCTTACAGGCAGATTCTTTATCAGCTGAATTACCAGGGCAACCCATAACAATACATGGATGTGAGATATTCCATTTTCAATTGCATCAGTGAAAGTGAAAGTGTCAGTCACTCCATCAGTAGATGCTTTCCAATTGTGATCATGTCCCAGGTCTTCAAATGTTCTCTGGAGTGAGACTTGTATCTACTGCTGGGGATGACACACATTTTCTCCAGGACCACTTGGCACAATGCATCAAGAAATTTAACAAAACCATGTATTTTTATTATTTTTAAATTATTTATTTATTCTTTTGACCATTCAGCTTGGCTTGTGGGATCTTACTTCCTTAACCAGAGTTTGAACCTGTTCTCTCAGCAGTGAAAGCTCAGAGTCCCAGTCATTGGACCACCAGAGAATTCCCCAGATCACTTCTTTATTAATTTATATTTTTAACTTAAATTTTTTTTTAAATTTTATGTTGGAGTATAGTCTATCTACAATACTGTGTTAGTTTCAGGTGTACAGCAAAGTGATTCCGTTATACACACACATGTATCTATTCTTTTCCAGACGCTTTTCCCACGGAGGTTAATTGCATCCAAATTACTTATTTTTAATCCAGTATTTCCACATTTGGGATTGTTTTCCTTAACAGCAAAGAAATAATATATATGTGCTTGTGTATTTATGTCTTCACTAATCAGTTGGGAATAGCATAAGGAAATCACAGAGGCAAATGAAGGTGAACATTCAAGGATATTCATCCCAATTTCATTCATAACAGTGACAGTTAGAACCAACCTAAATGCCCAGCAGAAGAGAACTGGCTAAATAATTGCACAGCAGCCAAGTTGGCAGGGACAGAAGGAGTCCTGTGCTTTTGTTTGTTTATTGTTGTTTTTGTTTTTTGCACACCACAAGCCATTTGAGATCTTAGTTCCCTCACCAGGGATTGAACCCACGTCCCCTGCAGTAGAAGCAAAGAATCTTTTTTTTTTNGCTCAGCTCTTTGTGAGATGTGAGAGAGCCTGGCCAGCCATCTTGGCTAATGTGCTTGCTCCCCACAGGATCCCATCCAGACTACTGGATCAAAATCTGCATTTTAAAAAAGCTTCACAGGCGATGCATCTGTACATTAAAGTTTGGGTTAGAGTTGTTGTTAGTGTGATGGTTCCTATTTTGTCTGCACATTAGAAACATCAGGAGAATTTAAAAAAAAATGTATTAACACCCAGGGTTGCTATATCTAGAGTATCTCACTCAACTAGCCTAGAGGAATCCCAAGCATGAATATACGTAGTGTATGCAGGCTCTAGTCAGTGGTTTTGTATGGCTACAGCCGTATGTTAGACTGTTGAACTCTCATGAGCTTGAATGTTATGAGCTGGATCTTAAGGTATAAAAAATGGGCATGGTGAGAAACAGGTCTAAGATTCTGAGAAATTCTTCCAACTCTCCAAGCTACAAATATGAAAGTTCTGCAAACAATCATGATTACTTTCATTGATGCCTGAGCCGTAAGCCTGATTGCATGACAAAAATCTTAGAATACCTGGAAATGTGGGCATAAATTAAATGACAAAAGTTCTCCTGTTGCAGGAAATAGAAGCAGAAGGACATGATAAAGGAGACAGATCATATTTGGAGATCTACTTGTCAAGGCTGTAATGAACAAAGACTTAGAGACAACTTATGAGGATGTTTTATATAAGAGATGGTGTTGGAAAGAACATAATTTATCCAATTTTTTTTAGTGGTTTTTGTCCTGTTCTGATTCTAGCCAGATCTGACTCAGCTTGGAGAGAGAATTTAATTGCCCCCCTCCAAATCTCCCACTGATGGATATTACAGATCCCATGACATTGTCACTGTATTCATTGCAATGTTTGGGCCAAGTTCCAATCAGAAAATTACTTTCTATTGACTGTAAATTTCACACCTCCAACATGAAGACTTCTTGTAATACACAGTCTCTAAATTGGCTTCAAGTCCTTCCTGAGACCAAGTATGACACATACCCTCAAATGGGTTTCAAATTGAGCCACAGCCTTGGCTAAACATATTTTAATGACAACACATAACATTCAGGTCATTGAAAGAATATTTCCCCCTTCATATGATACATGTGTTGCTGGCATAAAATTATATGACTTATGTCCCCTTTCAGCGTTAGGAGGGTCGAGAAATCTTTTTCACTTTCAGCCTGAAATTACTCTGCAGTATAAATTATTACTCACAGTTCAACACTTGCTGTGTTCAGCCCAGAGGTGGCTGCCTTCTCAAAGGCTCTGTGATTTATGGGTGGAGGCAGAAGGGCGAGAGTGCCTCTGAGCAAGCATGTACCAGCCCTGTGTTCCCTCTGTCAGAGGCAACAGAAGGTTGAGAAGATCATTCCCATCAAATCATACAAATCAGAGAAATAACAGAGAAGCTTTCAACTCTATTGATATGGGAGAATCAGTGCAGGAGGGTAGGGAGAATCACTGAGGGGAATATCTATTCTGCTTAGCTGTTTCTTTATTTCGATTTTTGGGTTCCTCAAGACTAAAATAATTAGAATCTTGAATAATCCAAGAAGCAGACAATAGATTCTGCTGCTAGATTCTCTCTGCTACTTGCTAACATTTGGTCATCTCAGACTCCATTGCCTCAGTGTTAAAAACAGGCATAATGAAATTTTTGCTTCATTTACAAGGTTATTGTTTCACTCAAGTGAGCTGAATTCTTGGAACTTTTGTGTGAACTGTACAAAGGCAAATACTTTATTGGGTGAAAGGTGCTATTTTTACATATGATGAGCTCATCCTGGGGCACACCCTCCTCAAGGGTGATAGGACTTTTATCAGGACTGGGTTGTCCAGAGGTGTTTCAAACATAATCCTGCTGGAGCCCTTCATCTTCACCCTGTATATTGCAACCTCATCCTCACCCTGTATATAGCTGGTATTCTATATATATTTTTATTTCAAGAAAACCGTTTTTGGCTGCAAAGGAAATAGATCTCCAGCACCTGGACTCCTTCATGAAATGAAAGACCTGATTAGCAACTGTCCACAGGAGAAACTAAACAAAGTTCTACCATTTTTGTAAACTTTCGTTACTTATATTAAACTTCAAAGAGTGAAAGGAATCATCTTTAGCAAAGTAGAGAATTTAGAAATTTAGAATTACTGATTTTTTTTTTTTGATGGAAAAGGTACATTGAGATTTTTATCTACCCTGAATTAACTTCCATAATAAGCATGTTTGCATTAGTAAAAACGCTCTGGGGATTATACTGGTTTGCAAAACACTGAAATTAAAGTTACATAGTATTGTAAACTGGAGTAAACACTCAGTTGGAAACACTGAAGGCTTATGTTTCTCTGTGCTTCAGCAATCATTGACAGTCCAAGTTTGGACATGTGTCTATTTAGAGAAGTAGAAATCTCTGGTAGAGTTAGTGAAAGCTCTTAGCCACACAAACAAAACATCAACTGAAAGGTGATAACAACACCTCTCATACAATCAGGGATCATGGGAGATGTGTGCTTGCAGGGGGCCAGGTGATCACAGGCCTTAGTGGCTGTGAATGGCAGGGGGCTTGGGAGTTCTGACATTTCTAATTAGAAGTCATTTCCTCATAAGCTGGCTCAGACAGTAAGGAATCCACCTACAATGCCGGAGGCCTGGGTTCAGTACCCAGGTTGGGAAGATCCCCTGGAAAAGGGACTGACAACCCATTCCAGTATTCTTGCCTGGAGAATTCCATAGACAGAAGAGCCTGGAGGGCTACAGTTCATGGGATCACAAAGAGTTGGACACGACTGAGCAAGTAAAAACTTTCACTTCACATAAGTTGAATTTTTTTTTTCTTTCCTAAATTGGCAATTCAACTTTGATTTTAAATCTCCTTTTTCAGGGTGCTTTAAAAGATTAATTTTTTTCCCCTTTGGAAGCCAGAATGTGTTTTATGGGGAAGAACTCTGGATACCCAAAGGAAAAGCTTTCCTCAGATTTCCCAATGAACCTTGGCAGATTTTAAATATAGGCACCTTCTTACCCTTGATTTCGAATTTCAAACATCTTTTCTAAGTCCACTCTTTCTTTTGTTATATAAATGCAATCCCCAAAGACATACTTCTCAGTCATTAATAACTATTAGAAGAATACTATTAAAGGATCAGTGTGCTAAATGTCAGCAGCATTGTTAGAGGTTACATTCGGATTTATAAGGTTTTGAGAGCTACTGTAGCTGGGATTAAAATTTTTTTTTAATTTCAGGGTGCTTTAAAAGATTAATTTTTTTCCCCTTTGGAAGCCAGAATGTGTTTTATGGGGAAGAACTCTGGATACCCAAAGGAAAAGCTTTCCTCAGATTTCCCAATGAACCTTGGCAGATTTTAAATATAGGCACCTTCTTACCCTTGATTTCGAATTTCAAACATCTTTTCTAAGTCCACTCTTTCTTTTGTTATATAAATGCAATCCCCAAAGACATACTTCTCAGTCATTAATAACTATTAGAAGAATACTATTAAAGGATCAGTGTGCTAAATGTCAGCAGCATTGTTAGAGGTTACATTCGGATTTATAAGGTTTTGAGAGCTACTGTAGCTGGGATTAAAATTTTTTTTTAGGGTAAGATATTCTCCTATACATTAACTGTAGAGGTGGATGGATCTGCTAATGGATGATACAAAATGAATCAACCAACCAAACACAGCTATTTAAAGCATTTTGAATGTTTTTGTCATGCTTTCATCTAAATTTTAAAATATGAAAATATATAATAATATATGTGTAAATATTATAAATAATGCATATTTATAATTATATATAGTATATAAAATATAATGATAATAGATGTTTATAATAATTGATATAACTCCATTTAAAGGTTTTCCATAAGAATGAAATTCATAATTTGGTTTCTTCATCATAACATTGTTTATATGTATTTAAAATAGTAGTTGTTTATAGAAATTCTGCTTACACGTGAATTCTCAAGAGCACATCTTTGATATTAAAGAGTACTTAAAAAGTAGAAATTGTTTAGAACCAGTCTACTTGGAATTTCAACTCTGGTAAAATGCTGAGCAGCACAATACAGGGCAATATACCACCCTCACAAGACAGAATGTATACCAACAAAGATTTCTCAGAAGATATGATGCTTAAACTGAACCACCCAGGATAAGTAAGAGTTCCAGGCAGAGACCCAGTAAAACGTGAAGGCACGTGCATCCTGCGTGTGTGTCTAGGGAGCAGGAGATGATGCAGTAAGGCTCTAAAGTAGATAAGGAACTGGTCAGGAAGAGCTTTGTGTTCTAAGTCATGGCACGTTTATTCTGAAGCCAGTGAAAGGATATAAGTTTCATGATGAAATCCTGTTTCCAGCTGGACAGCCTAGCAGGTGATGTAAATGACTTTGTCATTTGTGTGACTTTCCTAAATATTTGACATTTCTACCTAACGACACTCTCCTTAAATAATGTTATGGAGTGGGTCAGAGTTGATTGATGTCACAGTGTAAAAAGAAAGGGAAAATGATTCAGCAGCATAGACAGCAAAGTCTTTCTTCAAGTGATCCCTGGGCCTGGGTACCTGGAGACATTGATTTGAGTGAGAGCTGTCTGTTAACTACCTCCTTGTATTAGCAAAGCTCCTTGAGTGGCCTTGAAAATCACTGAGGTGCCAGAAAGCTTTATAATTCAGCTTAAGTTTACTTCAGTGATACAACACAGGAATTGTTAAGTGAGAATACGACCTGTCTGTTCACCTTAACAAGTAAGAGAGGCCAACAGTCTCTCCTAGATCAGAAAGGTGTGTAAGAGTGGGAATGAAGAGGCACCTTGGAAAGCCGAACCAACTGAACCAGAGGCAGACTGAATCAACATCCAGGGTAGCACACAGCAGATCCCCGAAGAAAGAAGCAAGGTTCCACTCCATACTAATTTGTGCCAAACATAACTAAATGTCTCCCGTATAATTTTGGTTTGTGTGGTTTTAAGATTTTATGGGCTCTTGGAACCAAGAGGAGAGACCAATGAGGAAAGTAACTGTCAACACATGTTCTTAAGGAAATCATACATTTCAATTCAACTGGCATTCAGGCATGGTGCTGACATAATAATTTTCAGGCAAAGGTGTAAGAGACATCTTTTTATACAGGGCTTCAATCAACCACTGGAAGTCCCTGTTGTAAGGGTGGAGAACCAAATGTGCGCTAAATGAAAATAATTTAATTCAGAGAAGAAGGTGCCAGTGTTAGATGAAGCAATGAAATGACTGAGATTTTTCAAGTTCACAGAGTATAATCTTTATGCCAGATTAGCCTCTTTCTTCCTTCTAATTATCCAAAATTATGTGATTTCAAACAAATGTGCTGCTCTATATGTGAGAGAAAAGTGAAGGTAAAACATTGCTTATTGGTTATAATTTCCATCAGTGGAGACATTTGCAGTTAAATCAGTTGAACGTTAAGACTGGAGTTTCTTACCTGCTAATAGGAAAAGGAGTACATCAAGGCTGTACATTGTCACTCTGCTTATTTAACTTACATGCAGAGTACATCATGAGAAACGCTGGACTGGAAGAAACACAAGCTGGAATCAAGATTGCTGGGAGAAATACCAATAACCTCAGATATGCAGATGACACCACCCTTATGGCAAAAAGTGAAGAGGAACTAAAAAGCCTCTTGATAAAAGTGAAAGAGGGGAGTGAAAAAGTTGGCTTAAAGATCAACATTCAGAAAACGAAGATCATGGCATCCGGTCCCATCACTTCATGGGAAACAGATGGGGAAACAGTGGAAACAGTGTCAGACTTTATTTTTCTGGGCTCCAAAATCACTGCAGATGGTGACTGCAGCCATGAAATTAAAAGACGCTTACTCCTTGGAAGAAAAGTTATGACCAACCTAGATAGTATATTCAAAAGCAGAGACATTACTTTGCTGACTAAGGTCCGTCTAGTCAAGGCTATTGTTTTTCCAGTGATCATGTATGGATGTGAGAGTTGGACTGTGAAGAAGGCTGAGCGCCGAAGAATTGATGCTTTTGAACTGTGGTGTTGGAGAAGACTCTTGAGAGTCCCTTGGACTGCAAGGAGATCCAACCAGTCCATTCTGAAAGAGATCAGCCCTGGGATTTCTTTGGAGGGAATGATGCTAAAGGTGAAACTCTAGTACTTTGGCCACCTCATGCGAAGAGCTGACTCATTGGAAAAGACTCTGATGCTGGGAGGGATTGGGGGCAGGATAAGGGGACGACCGAGGATGAGATGGCTAGATGGCATCACTGCCTCGATGGACGTGAGTCTGAATGAACTCCGGGAGTTGGTGATGGACAGGGAGGCCTGGCGTGCTGCGATTCATGGGGTCGCAAAAAGTTGGACACGACTGAGCGACTGAACTGAACTGAATGGATAAGTTGCTCCTATCTGAGCTAGCTGAATCCTTACTCTGTTTTCTGGCAAATATATTTGCCCAACACTTACTGAACATTCCAAGTTATATGCTAGGTACTGTGTCAAGTTCTTTACATGAATCATATTATCTGATGTTCACAGCAATTCTCTAAGAAAAACCTAATTTTTTTTTCCTACTGTTATAAAAATTTTATTTCATGTTTGAAGAGAAACAAACAAACAAAATATAGCAGTCTGTATTGTTGTTGTTTAATTGCTAAGTTGTGTCTGACTCTTTAAAATTCCTGGACAATAGCCCACCAGGCTCCTCTGTCCATGGGGTCTTCAAGCAAGAAAACTGGAATGGGTTGCCTATTCCTTCTCCAGGGGCTCTTGGGGATCTTGGAGATCTTGGTTCAGTCCCATGGATTGAACTCTCATCTCTTGCATTGCAGGTAGATTCTTTAGCAATAGTCCTTAGATAAATGGGCTAAAGGGCTATTTAGGCTAAAAGGCTTTCTGAAAGCCAATGTCACTATAGAATGTACTGAGTGAGTGAAACTATCTCAGTCATGTCTGATTCTGTGCAACCTTGAAGTGTAGCCCACCAGGCTACTCTGCCCATGGAATTCTCCAGGCAGGCATACTGGAGTGGGCAGTTGTTCCCTTCTCCATGAAATCTTCCCAACCCAGGGATTAAACCTAGGTCTCCTGCATTGCAGGCGGATTCTTTGTCATCTGAGCCAACAGGGAAGCCCATAGAATGCACTAAAAGGCTTTATTTTTAACTCAATTTTTCAGAAGGGGAGATTGTAGTACAAAGTAGTTAAGTAACTTACTCAAAATCAAACTGTCTTTAAGTGGTAGAACTAGGATTTGATGCCATGACTACCTAGCTCCAGAGTGTAAGCTCTTAACTACTGTGTTAATTATGAGTTTAATCTTTTCTATGTCTCAAGTTTATTAGCTCACTTATGGCCAGAACCTCAAACTTTGACCTTACTTGCACCTTGTTCTTAAAAACCACAGCAATGAAAATTTATACTCAACCATGATAACTCAATAGACAGGTATTTCCTCAAATAGACAAGTATTTATCCTCAAACCCAAGATTTCTGCATAGTCATCTGAGTTTCAGAGAAGTATAAGAAAAATTCAGGAGCACACATCTCAGTGGGTGAAGGAAAATATATTTTGTGATTTTAACCTACACATTTTTTAAGCCTGAATATTTAACTCAGTTTCTTTTGCATTTCAAAAAATTTAAAAAAAATTTATCATTCAAGTTCATGAAATGAAGGATTATACCTCAGAGATCCTCAGAAAGCCGACACCATACTAACCAACCTTCTGAACACTACATAACTTTGTTTAGAAACTCTGGTTAATGGGGACCATTCAACTAGCCACTGGCTATACTATATGTAATAAAGTACCTTAAAAGAAGCTCTCATTTATTCATAAGAAATATTGATACTTCTATTTAATGACTTCCTAGTACATTACCCTCTAGCAGAGAATGATCATATTTTGTGTATGTCCCCATCTCATTAAATGACAACACTCTAAACAGCTTTTCAGACCAACATCTTGGGCATCTTTTCTTTCTTTGGCTTCCTTATATCTCCAATCCAGCAGTTCTACTTTTGAAGTATATCTAGTGTTTAAGCATGTCTCATCATTTCCACTAGTACTTGGTTCATGCCCCAGTCATTTCTTACCTTGGCTATTCCAACATCCTCCCAGCTAGTCTTTCTTCCATTTCTGCATTTGTCTCTTTGTCTTGCAGAGACCAGAATGAGCCTCTCGAAATGCACTTTCCTTCATGTCACTCTTTTGCTCAAAGCTACCCAGCTGTTGTCCATCTGACTCAGGATGTTTGGGAGTTCGTGTAAAAAAATAAATAAATACAAAAAAAAAAAAAAGAAAACACTTCACAGTGTTCCACAAGACTGTGCATAATCTGATGCATTGAAAACTCTCTGATCTTATCTCCTAACTGTATCTTTCTCATTCATCAATTTCCAGCCATTTTGATCATTATGGTAATCGTTTCTTATATTTCTTAAAGTTCTATCATGTGAGTGTGCAATATAACAATAGTTAAGTTTGCCTTCTCTCTGAATTTCATGTAAAATGGACTCACCCTATACATTGTTTTTCCTCACCTAACTCCTTTTGCTCAATATTGCTTTTTGAGATTCACTCATGTCGTTATGCATAGCTCTAAATTCTTCATTTTCATTGCAATATTTTATTTTATTGTGTGATTGTTTATAGCTTATTTATTTTTTATTCTATTGTTGATGCACATTTGAGTTGTTTCCAGTTTGAAGCATTATGATTAATGAAGCCATGGGCATGAATTTCTGTTGGATTCTACTTAGAAGTGGAATTTCTGAGTCATAGGATATGGAAGGAGAAGGCAATGGCACCCCACTCTAGTGGTCTTACCTGGAAAACCCCATGGATGGAAGAGCCTGGTAGGCTACAGTCCAAGGGGTCGCTAAGAGTCAGACACGACTGAACGACTTCACTTTCACTTTTCACTGCCACGCACTGGAGAAGGAAATGGCAAGCCACTCCAGTGTTCTTGCCTGGAAAATCCCAGGGATGGGCGAGCCAGGTGGGCTGCCGTCTCTGGGGTGGCACAGAGTCGGACATGACTGAAGAGACTTAGCAGCAGCAGCAGAATGATATGGAAAGTTTAGCTAATAATTCCAGCTTGTTCTTTAAATAACTGTGACAATTAACACTTTCTCCAGCAGGGCACAAGATTGTTCATTAATCTACATACCTGCCTAATAGCAATGGTTTTTGTTGTGTCGTCACTAAGTCCGGTCCGACTCTTCGCGATCCTATTGACTGTAGCCTGCCAGGCTCCTGTCCCTGGGATTTCTCAGGCAAGAATACTGGACAGGTTTGCCATTTCCTTCTCCAGGGCATCTTCTCAACCCAGGGATCGAACTTGTGTCTTCTGATTGGCAGGCAGATTCTTTAGCACTGAGCCACCTGGGAAGCCCTTATTGTTAGTTAAAAAAAAAAAAAATTAATTCATTTGATAGATATGTAGTAACATTTTCTTTGGTCTTAATTTCTCCTATTGATAGTTACATTGGACACTGCTTTTGTTAATATTTATTAGCTATTTGAATATTTGTTTTTTTGAAACATTAGCTCTAAACGTTGCCTGTGTTTTATTTCATTTTTGGGTGTTATTATTTTTAATTAATTTATGTGTGTTGAAAAAAATTTTCCCATTCCATGTTTTACCTTTTCATTATTTAATGGTAATTAATGGACTTCCCAGTGGTATTAGTGGTAAAGAAACTGCCTGCCAATGCCAGAGATATGAGAGACATGGCTTTGATCCCTTGGACAAGGAAGATACCTTGGAGGAGGGCATGGCAACCCACTCCAGTATTCTTGCCTGGAGAATCCCATAGACAAAGGAGCCTGGCAGTCTAC
>SJYX01001267.1:170989-207870 GCA_006410675.1 Oreotragus oreotragus | reverse complement strand
GTCTGATTCTTTGCAGCTCCATGGACTGCAGCATGCCAGGCTTCCCTGTCCTTCACCATTTCCTGGAGCTTGCTCAAACTCATGTCCATGGAGTCGGTGATGCCATCCAGCCATCTCATCCTCTGTAATCTCCTACTCCTCGTGCCTTCCATCTTTCCCAACCTCAGGGTGTTTTCTAAGGAGTCAGTTCTTCGCATCAGGTGGCCAAAGTATTGGAGTTTCAGCTTCAGCACCAGTCCTTCCAATGAATATTCAGGAATGATTTCTTTTAGGATGGAAGATGTGTATAAGAGACAGCTTGAGGAGTTGGTGATGGATAGGGAGGCTTGGCGTGGTACAGTTCATAGGGTTGCAAAGAGTCAGACTCGACTGAGTGACTGAACTGAACTGAACTTGTTTGATAAATAGAAATCAACATTTTTTCTTAATGCAGATAGTTCAGTTGATACAACAGCATTTACCATTCTCCACTGATTCCCTCTGTCATAAATTTTAAATGTCCATCTTCACATTTTAGTTATTGGAGATCCATAATACATTTTGATGTCTAGTGGGGCAAATCCTCTCACTTTGTAACTCTTTCTTCAGAAGATTTTGGTGATATTTTGTAATGGCCATTTTCATATCAGTTTGATAATTATTTTGGCAATTTTCAAGACACATGATCTCTTTTGGGGATTTTGATTATAATCATTTAAAAACTATATGGAGATTATCTGGAGGGATGATGTGGGGTGGGAGGTGGGAGGGGGGTTCATGTTTGGGAGTTCGTGTAAAAAAATAAATAAATACAAAAGAAAAAGAAAAAAAATAAAAACTATAGATTGATTTGAAGAGTCTTGATGTCTTTAAAACACGTGCTTGGTTGTTCAGTCATGTCTGACTCTTTGCGACCCCTTGGACTGGAGCTCAGCAGCTTCCTCTGTCCATCGAATTCTCCAGGCAAGAGCACTGAAGTGGGTTGCCATGCCCTCCTCCAGGGGATCTTCTCAGCCCAGGGACTGAACCCAGGTCTCCCTCATGGGAGGCAGGTTCTTTTCCATCTGAGCCACCAGGGAAACCCATCTTTAAAACATGGTATGAGTCTATTGAGAAGGATTTAGAGCCCTCCTGGGCAACTCCTGGGCTCTGTAGCCCATCTGCTCCCTTCCTGTAACCTATCACTTTTTCTCCTCCAGCCTTTGTTCAAATAAAACGTGTAGGCTTCAGGTTAATTACATTAACCCGTCAAGGGGTTGGGGTCAACAGGGCTTTCAGCTCAGAGACTTCATCGTTCGAGTTTCTTTGCCAACAGTGCTGAGCATTAATACATTCTAGTTGAATTCAGTGGGACACTTGTCCTCAGTGACCTACATCTCCTTCCTTTGTTACTGTATGTCTTAGCCCTCTGATAAAGTGATCAATTAAGGGGGAAAAGGAATATCTTTAAGAAATTACTTAATTCTCACTCTTGTCTTTGGAGCTCTAAGAGTAAGAGTTTCTGTAGATAAATCAGTTCTCTCAATTTGAACCTGGAACAGTTCTTTAGGTATGTGATCCACATTCCTCACCTTACCCACTTGAAGTAATAGGCTTTTATCATTAGAATGTCCTGGTTCAGTCTTCAGAAAATCTAGTTCCTGATTGTGAAGATCCAAGTGAGAAAGTAAAATCTTTTAGTAGGAACAAGATTTAAACAGTAAAGCTTATTGTTTTGGTTTTGCAGTTTTTCATGGTGTTCATGGTTAACTTTGCTTCAGATTCCTGATAGAGCCAGTATAACTGAATGGTAAGAGTTCTTTAATTCACGTTTCCCTCAAAGAGGCTGTATTTGTGTTTCCACCCATACCCTGCCTTTCTTATAGTTTCTTGTGGACATATTTTATACCCTCTATAGAGTTCCTGGGATGGATGAAATATACATTTAAAAATAGTGGTGAGTGGATTTTGAAGGTGTGTTGAGGGTGTGATCTAACTGAAACAGTCTTTTTTCAGTAATAATGCTTAAGATGTTTGCCAGTGATGCACTTCAGTTGACTTTGAGACAGATTACATTAAAAAACAAACAAACAAACAAAAACCCCAAAACCTTTGTTGGCAGAACTTTCCAAAGAGTTCTGCCATTTGTGAATGGTTGCCTCAAGAAAAGTAAATGTTTGACAGAGGTAGTGAAACCAAATCTATTTTTCAAGTGGAATACTTTAAATGGCTTTGAATTCATGCTGTCTTTTCTTTAAGAGTGATTTTTAAAGAAATAGCACTTCATTGTATAGGCTAAATTAACTCCTCAGAATGCAGCTGTATTGAATTCTATTTTAGGTATGTTCTAGTATAGATAGGTTGGATTAGATTGAAATACCAGCTTGAAGAGGGGCCTCCCAGTTGGCTCAGTGAGAAAAAATCTGCCTGCCAGTGCAGGAGACGCAGCAGGCGTGGGTTCAATCTCCAGGTCAGGAAGATCCCCTGAATTAGGAAATGACAACCCACTCCAGTATTCTTGACCGAAAAATCCCATGGACAGAGGAGCTGGTGGGCTACAGTTCATGAGGTCACAAAGACTAGGACACAACTGAGCGAGTGAGCACAACTTGAGTCTTTCAACTGATGAGCATTCACTTAGATCTTTGGTTTCTTTCAATAACATTTTATGGTTTGGGTTTTTTGTTGTTATTGTTTTTTTGCAGATGTCTTATACAACTTTGATATTATTCATAGAGACTTGATGTTTTGATATAGCTTCAGATGGGATCAGTTTTCAATAATATTTTTTGGTGGTATATTGATATAAAAATGTACTTAATTTTTGAATATTGACCCAGTATCAAGTAACCTTGGTAACCACATTGATTGTCACTATTTATCTGTGGTTTTCTTTGTGCTTTTTCCATGTAGATTTATATAATCTGCAAAAAAAAAAGTTGTGTTTCTCTTCTTTCAATGTTTATAACATATTTATTTTTCTTGTCTTACTAAATTGGTCAAGACACTCAATGCAATGAAACAGGCATTTTCGACTGGATTTTTCAAAGGGGAAACTTCAAATTTTGTAATCAAAAGTGACATACTATAGGTTATTTTGCAGATATGTTTTATTAGACTAAGGGACTTCTCTTCCATTCTTAGATATTTTAAAAACTGAATACTTTTAGAACTGTATCACATGACTTTTCATGTATTAAAATAACCCTATTAGTTTTCTTTGTTAATATGAATTGCACTGCATGATTTTCAGATGTTTCACTCACTTGACTGAAATAAGCTGAATTTGTGATATATATTTTTCATTTTCTATATCAGTGAATTAGTTTTACTAATATTTTTATTATGGCTTTTAACCTATTTGATGCTATTTGGCCTGCAATTTTCTATAATTGTAAAATAGTTTTCAGAAGTAGATATCAAAGTTATTTTGATTGTATAAAAATGGATTTAGAAATATTCTTTCTTTGATTCTCTGAAAAACTTTAAGATTGATGTTATTTCTTGGTCAAATGTTTGTAAGAATTAACCAGGGAAATAAATCATCTGGGATTGTATATTTTTTGGCAAAATTTGCATAAAGAATTGAATTTCTTTAGTATTTTGGGTTCTTTCAAATTTTATTTCTTTTCTAATGTAATTTTTGATAAAAAACATTTTCATTTTATCTATATTTCAAATGCATTTGCATATGCTTTTCCATACAATTTAAAAATTGAGTTTGATTACTGACTATCTGTACTGTCTCTATTTTTACCTTGATTAGACTTGCTAAAATTCATTAATTTTTCTGTTTTTTATTTTTTCAAGAGCCATTTGCTTTGTTTATTCTCTGAATAATGTCTTTGTTTTTATCCCTATTATCTCCTTTTTACTTTCCTTGAGCTTAATTTTGCTATTAAGTTTCTAATTTCTTAAGGTAGGTATTAGGTTCTTGATTTTAACCTTTCTTTTTTTCTAATAATATGACTACAGAAATAGATTTTTAAAATAAAATAGTTTTAATTGCATCTCAAAAGGTTTGATATGAATGATTTTGTTGTCATTTGGTTAAAATATTTTGTAATTTTATTGTGACTTTTTTCTTTAATCCATAGGTTATTCTGGAATTTATTAATATTTCTTAATTTCAAAATATTTGAAGAGGTTTTTCTCATTAAAAAATATTCTAGTTTATTTCACTTGTTAAAGAGCATTCTCTATATTTTATTTATTTATTTAACTTTATTTTACTTTACAGTACTGTATTGGATTTGACATACATTGACATTCTCTATATTATATTGATTTCAGTCTTTGAAATGCATGGAAACTATCCTAATGATCACTATATGATTAATTTTATAAGAATTCTGCTTACTATAGAATATTTTTATTTTGCAGTTATTTGGTATTGTGTACATAATATGGCAAGTTTGCTAATATTGCATATGTTGGACATTTTACTGGCATTTTGGACTTCCCTGGTAGCTCAGATGGTAAAGCATCTGCCTATAATGTGGGAGATCTGTTTTCAATCCCTGGGTCAGGAAGATCTCCTGGAGAAGAAAATGGCAACCCACTCTAGTATTCTTGTCTGGAAAATCCCATGGATGGAAGAACCTGGTAGGCTACAGGTTCCTGAGCAACTTCACTTTCACTTTGCTAGTATAAAATTAGCTATTCAATATTCTACTTCATATTAATATTTAATTTTTCTATTAATTACTGAATTCAGTCAGTTCAGTTCAATTCAGTCACTCAGTCATGTCTGACTCTTTGCGACCCCATGGAAGCATGCTAGGCTTCCCTGTCCATCACCAACTCCTGGAGCTTACTCAGACTCATGTCCATTGAGTTGGTGATGCCATCCAACCATCTCATCCTCTGCTATCTCCTTCTCCTCCCACTGTCAATCTTTCCCAGCATCAGGGACTTTTCAAATGAGGCAGCTCTTCATATCAGGTGGCTAAAGTATTGGAGTTTCAGCTTCAGCATCAGTTCTTCCAATGAATATTTAGGATTGATTGCCTTTAGGATGGACTGGTTGGATCTCCTTTGCTGTACAAGGTTGGGACTCTCAAGAGTCTTCTCCCACACCACAGTTCAAAAACATCAATTCTTCATCACTCAGCTTTCTTTGTAGTCCAACTTTCATATCCATACATGACTACTGGAAAAACCAAAGCTTTGACTAGGTGGACCTTTGTTGGCAAAGTAATGCCTATGCTTTTTAATATGTTGTCTAGGTTGGTCATAACTTTTCTTCCAAGGAGCAAGTGTCTTAATGTCATGGCTGCAGTCACCATCTGCAGTGATTTTGGAGCTCAAGATAATAAAGTCTGTCACTGTTTCCACTGTTTCCCCATCTATTTGCCATGAAGTGATGGGACCAGATCCAATGATCTTAGGTTTCTGAATGTTGAGTTTTAACTTTTTTACTCTCTTCTTTCACTTTCATCAAGAGGCTCTTTAGTTCTCTCTTTCTGCCAGAAGTGTGATATCATTTGCATATCTGAGGTTATTGATATTTCTCCCGGCAATCATCCAGTCCAGTGTTTCTCATGATGTACTCTGCTTATAAGTTAAATAAGCAGGGTGACAATATACAGCCTTGACGTACTCCTTTTCCTGTTTGGAACCTGTCTGTTGCTCCATGTCCAGCTCTAACTGTTGCTTCTTGACCTGCATACAGATTTCTCAGGAGGCAAGTCAGGTGGTCTGGTATTCCCATTTCTCAGAATTTTCCACAGTTTGTTGTGATCTACACAGTCAAAGGCTTTGGCATAGTCAATAAAGCAGAAATAGATGTTTTTCTGGAACTCTCTTGCTCTTTTGATGATCCAGAGGATGTTGGCAATTTGATCTCTGGTTCCTCTGCCTTTTCTACACCCAGCTTGAACATCTGGATGTTCTCAGTTCACATACTGTTAAAGCCTGGCTTGGAGAATTTTGAGCATTATTTTGCTAGTGTGTGAGATGAGTGCAATTGTGTGGTAGTTTGAGAGTTCTTTGGTATTGCCTTTCTTTGGATTGGAATGAAAACTGACATTTTCCAATCCTGTGGCCACTTCTGAGTTTTTCAAATTTGCTGACGTATTGAGTGCAGCACCTTCACAGCATCATCTTTTAGGATTTGAAATAGCTCAGCTGGAGTTCCATCACCTCCACTAGCTTTGTTCATAGTGATGCTTCCTTCCTAAGGCCCATTTGATTTCACATTCCAGGATATCAGGCTTTAGGTTAGTGATCATGCCATTGTGATTATCTTGGTCATGAACATTTTTTTTGGTATAGTTCTTCTGTGTATTCTTAATTAAATATATTAATAATGAAGCAAATAATTTTGCTTCTTCTTTTAGTTCTTTCATTTTTTGCTCTCCATAGCTTTATCCTATTTTTTTTTAGGTATATACACATTTAGAACCATTATTTTTCTCTTCACCTACCCTCCATTTCATGTATTTTTTTCATTGGCTGTATCTAACCTTTTCTCAACTCAACCAATCTTTATATTGGCTATTACAGAATTTTCATTTTTTTTCTTATATTGTGATTTCTAGAACTCTGCTGAAATTCTCAATCTTATTCATGTTCTGTGAAAATAACAAGCATTTTATTTTAAAGTGACTATTTGATATCTTCAATACTGGTGTGTCTTGCTGGCTTGTTTCTCCTATCTGTTGGCTTCTGTTTAGTTTAGCTGATTTCCTATTGTGTTGTTACTTTTGATTTTATGCCAAATATTTTATTTATAAAACTGTTGACAGCAATCATTTGAGATCAGATATTTTTACATTCTTCCAAGACTTTTTAAATTTATTTCAGTCAGGCTTTGGAAGTAATAGAAATTCAGCATCATCTTAGTCCAAATCTAGAGACTGAATCAATTGGAATCTGAGCTACAGGCACCTCAAGAGTGGTCTTTTGTAATTTCATTCTCACTCTTGGGTGTGACATTTCTGATATCAACCCAAAGAGGGGAAGGTAGTTATCCGGATAAAGTCTTCTCACTTGCTGGGTCCCAGACTCTAATAGCCGTGTGTGTCTTTCAAAATCATAGTGCAGTCCCTAGCACCCACTCTGGAATTTACTAAAGCTCCATAAAAAGTGATAGCTACACAACACTGAACTCTCTAGGTCTCTATTCTCTTGCTCTGGTAAATCCCTACTATCATATTGGTCCTTTAATTCCATCAATAGTTTCAAACAGCATTTTTTCCAGTTGTTTAGTTTTCCTTTAGGTAAGATTTTCCTGCATTCCTCAACCCATTAATTGAGCTATATGTTTCTTTACAATACTTAGCACCACCAATTTAAATCCATCTTTGCTTCTTACCTATCTTCTCTCACTGAAATGTAAGTTAAGTTCCATGAAGAGATGGACTGTTTGATTTTTTTTTATTTTATATTTTTTTTGTGGCACTTTTATTTTATTTTTTTTTGTATTTATTTATTTTTTTACACGAACTCCCAAACATGAACCCCCTCTCCCACCTCCCACCCCACATCATCCCTCCAGATCATCCCCATACACCAGCCCCAAGCATCCTGCATTCTGCATTGAACATAGACTGGCAATTCATTTCTTACATGATAGTATTTAATAATGATTCCTAAATATCTATAAGGCTTCCTGATGCATCAGTTCAGTTCATTTGCTNTTTTTTTTTGTATAGTTCTTCTGTGTATTCTTAATTAAATATATTAATAATGAAGCAAATAATTTTGCTTCTTCTTTTAGTTCTTTCATTTTTTGCTCTCCATAGCTTTATCCTATTTTTTTTTAGGTATATACACATTTAGAACCATTATTTTTCTCTTCACCTACCCTCCATTTCATGTATTTTTTTCATTGGCTGTATCTAACCTTTTCTCAACTCAACCAATCTTTATATTGGCTATTACAGAATTTTCATTTTTTTTCTTATATTGTGATTTCTAGAACTCTGCTGAAATTCTCAATCTTACTCATGTTCTGTGAAAATAACAAGCATTTTATTTTAAAGTGACTATTTGATATCTTCAATACTGGTGTGTCTTGCTGGCTTGTTTCTCCTATCTGTTGGCTTCTGTTTAGTTTAGCTGATTTCCTATTGTGTTGTTACTTTTGATTTTATGCCAAATATTTTATTTATAAAACTGTTGACAGCAATCATTTGAGATCAGATATTTTTACATTCTTCCAAGACTTTTTAAATTTATTTCAGTCAGGCTTTGGAAGTAATAGAAATTCAGCATCATCTTAGTCCAAATCTAGAGACTGAATCAATTGGAATCTGAGCTACAGGCACCTCAAGAGTGGTCTTTTGTAATTTCATTCTCACTCTTGGGTGTGACATTTCTGATATCAACCCAAAGAGGGGAAGGTAGTTATCCGGATAAAGTCTTCTCACTTGCTGGGTCCCAGACTCTAATAGCCGTGTGTGTCTTTCAAAATCATAGTGCAGTCCCTAGCACCCACTCTGGAATTTACTAAAGCTCCATAAAAAGTGATAGCTACACAACACTGAACTCTCTAGGTCTCTATTCTCTTGCTCTGGTAAATCCCTACTATCATATTGGTCCTTTAATTCCATCAATAGTTTCAAACAGCATTTTTTCCAGTTGTTTAGTTTTCCTTTAGGTAAGATTTTCCTGCATTCCTCAACCCATTAATTGAGCTATATGTTTCTTTACAATACTTAGCACCACCAATTTAAATCCATCTTTGCTTCTTACCTATCTTCTCTCACTGAAATGTAAGTTAAGTTCCATGAAGAGATGGACTGTTTGATTTTTTTTTATTTTATATTTTTTTTGTGGCACTTTTATTTTATTTTTTTTTGTATTTATTTATTTTTTTACACGAACTCCCAAACATGAACCCCCTCTCCCACCTCCCACCCCACATCATCCCTCCAGATCATCCCCATACACCAGCCCCAAGCATCCTGCATTCTGCATTGAACATAGACTGGCAATTCATTTCTTACATGATAGTATTTAATAATGATTCCTAAATATCTATAAGGCTTCCTGATGCATCAGTTCAGTTCATTTGCTCAGTTGTGTCTAACTCTTTGCGATACCATTGACTGAAGCACGCCAACCTTCACTGTCCGTCACCAATTCCCAGAGCTTATTTAAACTCATGTCCATCAAGTCAGAGGTGCCATCTAACCATCTCATCCTCTGTCACTCCCTTCTCTTTCCATCTTCAGTTTTTGCTAGCATCAGGGTTTTTTCCAATGAGTCAGTTCTTTGCATCAGGTGGCCAAAGTATTGGAGTTTCAACTTCAGCATCAGTCCTTCCAGTGAATATTCAAGACTGATTTCTTTTAGGATGGACTAGTTGGATCATATCCTGATGCATAGTAGATAATAACAATGAAAAAAGTAAACAGATGTGTATTTATCAATTATGACAGATGTTTTATCTACGTATTATATCTGTTAAAGTGATTTTACGTGAATGTACACACTTGATCATTGCAACAATCTTGTGAGATGTGACTATTGATGCATTTGTCAGATGAGAAAAGCCAAAGTATAGGGACTTTCCTGGTGATTCACAGGTTAAGACTTTGCCTTACAATTCAGGGAGTGTGGGTTTGATCCCTTGTCTGGTAGCTAAGGTTCCCACATGCCTCAGGTCCCTGACCCCCAGAAGACCAAAACAAAACAGAAGCAATATTGTAGCAAATTCATTAAAGACTTAAAAACAAAAAAGAAGGAAAACTGAGGTACAGAACTACTGTGGCCAACCCTTGATTCCACAAGTAAGTTTCAAGTATTTTATTTGAATCTACATATTCAAAATCAAACTTTACAAAGTAGGTTTGTAGCTATTGAGTTATAGTTTGATATTTGCTTACATCTGGTGGCTCAGATGGTATAGCGTTAGTCTGCAGTGCGGGAGACCTGGATTCGATCCCTGAGTTGGGAAGATCCCTGTGAGAAGGAAATGGCAGTATACCCTAGTGCTCTCGCCTGGAAAATCCCATGGATGGAGGAGCCTTGGGGTCGCCAAGAGTTGGACACTACTGAGCGACTTCCCTTTCACTTTCCACAGCAAATGCATATGTGTTTATTATCTAACAATTTGAAATCCTTCAGAATTTGGAAATTTTTCCTCATAAGTGATTTCTTTAAAATCACACCTTAGATGCCAGAATTGACTATTCATAGTCCCTGCTTCCTAGAAATTTTAAGATAGCATGCAGAAATCAATAGTGGTAAAATGTTTGTATCTCAAATTAAATGGACGGTATTTAAGTATTTAAAAAAATAATAAAACTACTTGTTTTTAGAAACACAGTTTTCTCACCCCCCTCAAATCTGAGACCTCTCAAATGTTATTATCAAAGTGCTTCAGGTTAAATAATTGGGATCTTAAAACAGGACTTTTTCTCTTATTACAAAGGTTATAACTTTTTTTATCCAGAAAATATAGATAACAATATAGATATAAACATAGAAAAAACCTTAAAATATTCTTTAATAAATAGCCCTTATTAGTAGTTTTATTAATAACTTCATATACACACACATGAACTTTCCAGGTGGCTCAGTGGTAAAGAATCCAGATGACGTGGGTTCAATCCTTGGGTCAGGAAGATCCCCTGGAGAAGAAAATTGCTACCCACTCCAGTATTCTTGCCTGGGAAGTCCCATGGCAGAGGAGTCGGTAGAGTCACAAAAGAGTCAGACACAACTTAGCAACTAAACAAGAACAACACACACACATATATTTTGAAAATTGGATTAATACTGCAGGATTATTTTGCAACCCACCTTAATTCTACAATACATTGCCAATATACTGGTCAATTGTTTTCATTTCATCAAATATTCTTTTGAAACGAGAGTTTTAATGGCAACATATGCAATGCAATGGAATATAATTAACTTATTAGACACTACAGTTCTTTATAAAATTTCTTTTTATTTTAAATGTGCACTTCTGCACTTGCTTTTTCACAATGTTTATATAATATAGTATATTATAGATAAAATTATTGTGTAGGAGATTATTTAGAAGTTTGTGATGTTACATAATTTAAAATTATTTCAAATTTGTTATTGTAATTTATAACTCAACTAAAATAATACAGTAACTTTCTTCCTCAAATCTACTCTTACATTGGAATTATCTCTTTGAAAAGCTTTACCATTTGATAAATAAAATATTTTTTTTTCTTTAAAAAATTGCACATTTTTGAACAATCATGAGGTTGACTGTATTTTCATGGTTTTGGTTTTATATTGTATGTGTGTGACTCATTGGAAAAGACTCTGATGCAGGGAGGTATTGGGGGCAAAGAATTATTTTTATATTAGGGATGTTAGTCTTTAAGTAGTAGGAATGTTAACTTTTTTCTTTCTCATGTAAGTTAAAATATTTCCCCACTCTCCCATTTGCTTGTTTACAGCAATTATTTTTTCATGTGCAAAAGTCTGAGTATATACAAGTTCTTGTTTCTTCTTTTTTCTTTATGCTTTGAAAACATTAATTATATTACTTATAATTTCATTACATCTTATTTCATATGTAGTTCTAGATAGTTTAACTAGATTTTACTTTGCTATTGAAGAGAGTTTAATTTATGTTTTCTTAAGAGTTAACTAATTTTCCCAGAACTAGTTGGTTGAAAAATCATACTTCTTTATTATTTTAGAATGCCAGCTTTTTTCCCTGGAATTATGTTTCACTAGATATCTTACACTAGTATTATAATGTTTATATTATTGTGGCTTTATCAGTTCAGTTCAGTTCAGTTACTCAGTCATGTCCGACTCTTTGTGACCCCATGAATCACAGCATGCCAGGCCTCCCTGACCAGCTTTTTTCCCTGGAATTATGTTTCACTAGATATCTTACACTAGTATTATAATGTTTATATTATTGTGGCTTTATCAGTTCAGTTCAGTTCAGTTACTCAGTCATGTCCGACTCTTTGTGACCCCATGAATCACAGCATGCCAGGCCTCCCTGTCCATCACCAACTCCCGGAGTTCACTCAGATTCATGTCCATCGAGTCAGTGATGCCATCCAGCCATCTCATCCTCTGTCGTCCCCTTCTCCTCCTGCCCTCATTGCTTGAAATTACAGCATACTATAAAGCCACATAGTATGCTGTAATTTCAAGCAATGAAAATTCAGCTTCCCAGTGAAACAGTTAGGACTTGAAGATGACAGCTAGAACATGTGCAAAAGATAAATCTGAGCCAAATATTAAAGATTTTGGGAAAATTAACTGACATGGCAAAGCCTATGGCATGAAACAAAGAAAGTGTGAAACAAATAGAAAGCTATCTGGACCAGAAACGCTCCCATAGCAAGTGTGGTGAGGATGAGCTAGAGATTCCTATTAATTATTGATTTTGCCTAAATATTTTGAATAAATGGAGTAGAATTCCTAATATTTAGCATCATTTTAATCATTCTTCACATATTTTGTTGTCTTCATGAGATTCTGACTTATAGAACACTGCTAAGTATTATGTTTTACACAAAAAGACCATTTAGATAAGGTAGAATATAGTTGCTAATTAGAGACATACAACTATAAGTGTACAAACTGAGCAAAATCATTAGAAGAGCCCAACACCCAGACTTGTTAACAAGACTGATCTTTGTGTGATTATGCTGTACACTGTACAAATCACTGATACCAAATCCTGTAGAAATGAACAGGGAAAGAAAGAGGAATTGGATCCCATCAGTGAGCTATATTTTGAATAACTGACATAGTCTTCATTATCGTGCAGATGTCTCCCATTTCCGTTTCCCTTGGCTACAAGTTGATCTGACCTGGTTTTAACTGTTGTGCTTACATGAGAGAGAAAGGTGAACTTCCTGCTTTAGCTCAGCCCCTGAGCTCTTAGCAGATTGGTAAGTAACCTGGCTGTTGACTGAGTCAAATTTTAGTGCCCTGGATTTGACTTCACATGCTGTTTGTGCTCTGGCCCTTCAGAATTTCTACTGATGCTTGTAAAGCATTTGTCATCTCTACCGCTGAGAAAGAAACCAAAAAGATCCTTCATGCATCAGTGGTACTCACTTTTTTGAAAGGAAAATTTCTCTGGTCTCCCCACTCTGTCCTGACAAGGACAGCAACAAACCCGCTCCATGAATGCTAACAGAGTTCCCTGGCAGAGCTCAGATGTACAGGCCCAGTGACCCCTACAATTGAGAAGCCGTAGACACTCCCTCCCGGTAAGGTCCACTTGACCTGACAGGAGGTATCAGTTGAGCTGATTAGGGCCCTGTCCTAGGACTTGGGATGAAAAAGTTAAAGTGTTAGTTGCTCAGTGTTGTCAGACTCTTTGCAGCCCAATGGAGTGTAGCCTGCCAGGCTCCTCTCTCCATGGAATTCTCCAGGTAAGAATAGGGGAGTGGGTAGCCATTTCCTTCTCCAGGGGCTCTTCCTGACCCAGAGATCAAACCCAGGTCTACCTGCATTGCAAGCAGATTCTTTACCGTCTGAGCAACCAGAGAAGCCAAGAACTTGGGCTAGTCCCAACCAAATCTATGCTGATACTGTGGGCTGAAAGAAAACCACGAGAGGACCCGAGTGCACGAGACACAGCAAAAGGGGAGTGTGCAGGGTTATAGCTCAATCCTGCCCCAGAAATTCTGGGGCTGGTTGGGACAAAGGGTTAAAATCCCTTAAGATTTGCTTTGGCCTTGACTGCCTACACTCTCAACCTCCCCCGCCACTTCCTCACATTTCTAAGATGTCCCTTGTGCCGAATTCTTATTCAACTTCAAACTGACAAACTGTTTTTAATCTTTTCTTTCCATCCAGCCTGGAGATTGGGAAGCAAAAATCAATACCGGTTGGCAGGTGATCAAGCTGATTCAGACTGGAGTGAGGAAGGAGAAGAGCCAGAGAGCAAGGGGACAGGAGGAAGGAGAGGGGCAGCAGGAGGGGCTGGAGGCGTGGGGGAGGGAGTTTGACTAAGCACCATGAATTACTAGCCAGAGGTCCAAAGGGCTGTGATTTCTCTGGCCTTGAGCAGGGGAGCTTGGGAATGCCATTAGAACAATTAGGTCAGGAGTTCACAGCTGTTGAGGTGCCTTTGAAGAGAGGCACAGAGAATTTTCCTGACAATCCAGAGGGTGAGTGTGAGGGAGAGAGACAGCCAGAGAGGGGGCTTGATCCTTCTGTAGTGTTCTCTAAATAGAGACTTGACAACATCAGCCCCTCAGTGTGAGGTCGACTGTTCCTTTATGAAAGGAAATGGGATAAACGTTTTCTTAATTCCATTAAAAAATAACATTTAAAATATTTCCTCAAGGATGGCAGGGACGGATGTTATGGGGAAAAGTGCTCACCCGGGCTTCTCTAAACGCAACGATCTGGGAGATTTAGTCTCCATTTCTGGCTCAGAGACACAGTGATTCTGATTACTTAATTATTGACATACTGAACGTTTTAATAAGGCAGTAGATCCTCATGTCACTGGGTGGGAGCTAGGAAACATGGCTTAAGAGTTTGTTTAGTCTCTAAATCATGTCTGACTCTGCTACCATATGGACTGTAGCTCATCAGGTTTTTCTGTCCATGGGGATTTTTCAGGCAAGAATACTGAAGTGAGTTGCCATTTCCTTCTCCAAGGGAACTTCCCAACCCAAGGATCAAGCCACATTTCCTACATCTCCTGCATTGCAGGTGGATTCTTTACCACTGAGCTATTGGGGAAGTGTGGAAAACCGATCAAAGTCTGAGCCACATTTGTGCGGCCACAGCAACAAAAGGTCTGCTATGTGGACCTATGATATAACTCAGACAAAATTCTGAGATTTTAAATAAAGATTCTTCCCTAACATTTCCTTTCCCCGACATTTAGGCAGTAGTCTGGCCATTCTATTACCTTTCTCAGGGAAGGGAAAATGTGGAGAGAACAAAGAGTCACAATGTGAGCCTCCCAGCTTCTCCAGATAGTATTGTGCCAGTTTGACGGTGGGTAAAATTCCTCAATGAAAAAGGTTTTTCAGCATTAAGAATCAGGATTTTGGCTCCTGTTTCCACTCCTCCTAGGAAAGGGGCTATACACTCTTCCTAGAGTAGGTCAAAGAATTTTTGTATCCTGTGGAGGAGGAGGAGATTAAAAAGGCAGTTGATGGTCATTCTGCACAGTGTCCTCTATTATCATAGGATCCTTGGGCATGGGCATGGGTAGGTAGAAAATATAAGCCCAGGTCCTTATGAGGGGAATCTCAGAGCAAGAAAACTGTACTTTGCTTTCCAGCATGTAGCCTGGGAAAGCTGTATAAAGGATGTAGACGTCTGAGGCCAGAATTTTCTTACAGCAGAAGAACAACCAAGATTGAGAAGCACCTAGGAGATGGGCCTTACAAGGTGGTGGGATTCAAAACACACTGCCCTCCCAATATGGCACCATGGGGTATTGAATATTTCAAACTGATGGATTTGAGAAATAGCATGTGCAGCAAGAAGTTTCTGACCTTCTTATATGTTATAAAACAGTGGTATGAGATGTGTCTGTCCTATATTTAGAAGNGCAACCAAGATTGAGAAGCACCTAGGAGATGGGCCTTACAAGGTGGTGGGATTCAAAACACACTGCCCTCCCAATATGGTACCATGGGGTATTGAATATTTCAAACTGACGGATTTGAGAAATAGCATGTGCAGCAAGAAGTTTCTGACCTTCTTATATGTTATAAAACAGTGGTATGAGATGTGTCTGTCCTATATTTAGAAGAAAGGAGCATGCTTATCTCTGAAGAAGAAATGGAGAGAGGAATCTGAAAGTACAGGAGTTGCTAAGATTATTACCATTAGCTCGATTTCATCCTATCACATCTTTCTGTGACTTTCCACTCTTCATCAAACCTAGCAAAAAATCACTTGGATTTAAACTGGTCTTCAAGTCTTCATTTCCGTATGAAGCCTCCTGTATCATGTGAAACTTATATTAAGTATGTTTATATGATTTTCTCCTTTGGTTTATCTCTTTAGTCTTTGTTGGTCTAATTTTCAGATCCAGCCAAGGACCCTAAGAGGGTCAAGGAAAAGGTTTTATTCCAGTACAAAGTTGTCCATTACAGTATGATGTGAGGAAAACTACAGAATTTTTTTCCCCCAAGCTTTATTATGGTACAACTGACATATAACATTGTATAAATTTGAGGACGAAAGAAGAAGGGGCAACAGGGGAAGAGATGATTGGATGGCATCACTGACTCGACGGACACGAGGTTGAGCAGACTCCAGGATATAGTGAAGGACAGGAAAGCCTGGTGTGCTGCAGTTCATGGGGTCACAAAGAGTCTGCTACAACCTAGCCACTGAGAAACAACAATTGTGTAAATTTAAGGTATAAATGATTCAATGATTTGATATATGTATGTGTTTTGAAAGGATTACCACAATAATGCCAGTTAACATATCTATCACTTCCTATAGTTGCACATTTTGTGTGTGTGTGTTGGTGCGTACTTTTAAGGGCTTCCCAGGTAGCGCTAGTCTGCCAGTGCAGGACACTCAGGTTCAGTCCCTGGGTTGGGAAGATCCCCTGGAGGACAGCATGGAAACACACTCCAGTATCCTTCCCTAGAGAATTCCATGAACAGAGGAGCCTGGCAGTCTACAGTCCATGGGGTAGCAAGGAGTTGGACAGGACTGAAGCAACTCAGCATGTGTGCATTCATGAGTACTTTTGAAACCTGCTTTTTTAGCATCTTTCGAATATCCAATACAGTATCATTAACTGTTGTCAGCATACTGTATGTTATGTCCCCAGAACTTATTCATAGATAGTTTTTGAGCTCAGAGGAAGAGCTTGAGAAATCTGAGAGTAGCTTGTAAATCTCAAAGGACATTTGGCATTCAGGAAAAGAAAATTAATGTTGGGTAAACCTGGGGACCTGAGCACACATATGAAGGAGTGTTGCCATGGATTATATCATATTGGAAGTTACAGAGGAGAGATTATTATGACTAAGTATGACCTGTCCTCCCTTGACCTCCGGGCCCATTTCAAGAATGATATTTAATTTCCTCTCCAACTTTCAGGACATATGTCAAACTTGAGAAGAAAGGAAGAAGAAGAATGCATATATTGAGTGCTTGTGTTCCCCCTCCCCATTCATATGTTGAAGCTCTAGTCCCCAGTAAGATAGTATTAGGAGGTGGGTCCTTTGGGACCAAGTATTTCTTTAGGTGAAGTCATGAGGATGGAGCACTCACTATGGGGCTGTGCTTAGTCACTCAGTCATGTCCCATTCTTTGTGATGCCATGGACTGTAGCCCACCAGACTCATCTGTCCATGGAATTCTCCAGGCCAAGATACTGGAGTGGGTTGCCATGCCCTCCTCCAGGGGATCCTCCCAACCCAAGGATTGAACCCAGGTCTTGCAACGCAGGCAGATTCTTTACCAGCTGAGCCACCAGGATAGCCTCACGATGGGACTAAGAAGAGGAAGTGACACCCAAGTTTCCTGTCTCTACCATGTGAGGTCACAGCAAGAAGACAGCTATTTACAAGCCAGGAAGAGAGTTTTCTTGGACTGAAATTTAAGAGTTTTAATGGAGAGCTGTTATTCAATAGGTATAAAGCTTCAGTTACATACTAAAAAATATATATTCTAGAGATCTACTGTGTGTCATTGTACCTATAGTCAGTCAACAATACTGGATTATGCACTTAAAATGTGTTAAGAGGGTAGATTTCATGTTTAGTGTTCTTACCACAATGATAAAAAAAAAGCAACTCTGGCTGCACGATGTTGAGATACTAACTGCTCCTGCTTTATGACTAAAGCATCAATGATGAAAACATATCTAAAATGAGCTTATTTTATGTTTTCTCTCCTTCCAATCTGATGTTCTGTCTGCCTGACATTCGTATGTGGCATCACATGTTACCTAAGTGCCATCCTTTGATCTTTTCACCTATATGCTCCTGTTAATAAGTCATCAAGTTCTGTTTATTCTGCCTTTAAAATGTCTCTTGAATCCTCTACTACTTGCTTCTATTGTTTTATTTCATACACTCCCACCTCACTCTGGATCCCAACTGTTCCTGTTCTGTTGGCATTGGAAATGCCTCTCTTCTGGTTCATCATTTGCTGCACATCCTGAGTCTTTGTCTGGTGGACAACCCCACACAGTGCTGTTGGGGCCCTTCTGCAGCTTGTGCTCACAAAGCAGATTCTCATGTCACCATTGGCAGAAGTGCATCTGAATTTAGTGCCCTCTTCTCTGTTTCTCTAAGCAAGTATCTCTTCTCTTTTAGTCTTTCTTAGGTGACAAATACCTCAAACTTTAGGGGAAATATGACAGATCCTCCAATGGGTATCAAGGAAGTCCTCCTCTCACTGGGTTTAACGTGGAAATAAAGTAGTCCCACTTATTCCTTAAGGCTGGTAAGGGTCAGGCAGCAAGAACTGTGAAATTCTCTCCAAAGAATCACCTCTCCGATCCTCTTTAACTTCAGATTACTTATCACAAAGGGTAGTGTGAGCAATAAAGAGAGCGTTGTAATGAAAATTAAATCCCTAAGGTAGAAAATGTTCTGCCAGTTATTGCTTGTTGGTTATAAAGAAATATATTGAATACTGCCTAAGCATCATATTTCTTGGTGTCCAGTGAGCAAATAACATCACTGAAATTTATTTTTTGACCAGCATATGTCATCATTTTTGTGTTCCAAATTTCAGTCAACCAATAAAGAAATTTTCACTCGTTGGTTCATTCATTTACTTATTCATTTAAAATGTTTATTGATCTCTTGGAGCGGGATATTGTCTATGTTATTNATTTTTCAGGCAAGAATACTGAAGTGAGTTGCCATTTCCTTCTCCAAGGGAACTTCCCAACCCAAGGATCAAGCCACATTTCCTACATCTCCTGCATTGCAGGTGGATTCTTTACCACTGAGCTATTGGGGAAGTGTGGAAAACCGATCAAAGTCTGAGCCACATTTGTGCGGCCACAGCAACAAAAGGTCTGCTATGTGGACCTATGATATAACTCAGGCAAAATTCTGAGATTTTAACTAAAGATTCTTCCCTAACATTTCCTTTCCCCGACATTTAGGCAGTAGTCTGGCCATTCTATTACCTTTCTCAGGGAAGGGAAAATGTGGAGAGAACAAAGCGTCACAATGTGAGCCTCCCAGCTTCTCCAGATAGTATTGTGCCAATCCGATGGTGGGTAAAATTCCTCAATGAAAAAGGTTTTTCAGCATTAAGAATCAGGATTTTGGCTCCTGCTTCCACTCCTTCTAGGAAAGGGGCTATACACTCTTCCTAGAGTAGGTCAAAGAAATTTTGTCTCCTGTGAAGGAGGAGTAGAGTAAAAAGGCAGTTGATGGTCCTTCTGCACAGTGTCCTCTATTATCATAGGATCCTTGGGCATGGGTACGTAGAAAATATAAACCCAGGTCCTTATGAGGGGAATCTCAGAACAAGAAAACTGTACTTTGCTTTCCAGCATGTAGCCTGGGAAGGCTGTATAAAGGATGTAGACGTCTGAGGCCAGAATTTTGTTACAGCAGAAGAGCAACCAAGATTGAGAAGCACCTAGGAGATGGGCCTTACAAGGTGGTGGGATTCAAAACACACTGCCCTCNGGGTACGTAGAAAATATAAACCCAGGTCCTTATGAGGGGAATCTCAGAACAAGAAAACTGTACTTTGCTTTCCAGCATGTAGCCTGGGAAGGCTGTATAAAGGATGTAGACGTCTGAGGCCAGAATTTTGTTACAGCAGAAGAGCAACCAAGATTGAGAAGCACCTAGGAGATGGGCCTTACAAGGTGGTGGGATTCAAAACACACTGCCCTCCCAATATGGTACCATGGGGTATTGAATATTTCAAACTGACGGATTTGAGAAATAGCATGTGCAGCAAGAAGTTTCTGACCTTCTTATATGTTATAAAACAGTGGTATGAGATGTGTCTGTCCTATATTTAGAAGAAAGGAGCATGCTTATCTCTGAAGAAGAAATGGAGAGAGGAATCTGAAAGTACAGGAGTTGCTAAGATTATTACCATTAGCTCGATTTCATCCTATCACATCTTTCTGTGACTTTCCACTCTTCATCAAACCTAGCAAAAAATCACTTGGATTTAAACTGGTCTTCAAGTCTTCATTTCCGTATGAAGCCTCCTGTATCATGTGAAACTTATATTAAGTATGTTTATATGATTTTCTCCTTTGGTTTATCTCTTTAGTCTTTGTTGGTCTAATTTTCAGATCCAGCCAAGGACCCTAAGAGGGTCAAGGAAAAGGTTTTATTCCAGTACAAAGTTGTCCATTACAGTATGATGTGAGGAAAACTACAGAATTTTTTTCCCCCAAGCTTTATTATGGTACAACTGACATATAACATTGTATAAATTTGAGGACGAAAGAAGAAGGGGCAACAGGGGAAGAGATGATTGGATGGCATCACTGACTCGACGGACACGAGGTTGAGCAGACTCCAGGATATAGTGAAGGACAGGAAAGCCTGGTGTGCTGCAGTTCATGGGGTCACAAAGAGTCTGCTACAACCTAGCCACTGAGAAACAACAATTGTGTAAATTTAAGGTATAAATGATTCAATGATTTGATATATGTATGTGTTTTGAAAGGATTACCACAATAATGCCAGTTAACATATCTATCACTTCCTATAGTTGCACATTTTGTGTGTGTGTGTTGGTGCGTACTTTTAAGGGCTTCCCAGGTAGCGCTAGTCTGCCAGTGCAGGACACTCAGGTTCAGTCCCTGGGTTGGGAAGATCCCCTGGAGGACAGCATGGAAACACACTCCAGTATCTTTCCCTAGAGCATTCCATGAACGCAGGAGCCTGGCAGTCTACAGTCCATGGGGTAGCAAGGAGTTGGACAGGACTGAAGCAACTCAGCATGTGTGCATTCATGAGTACTTTTGAAACCTGCTTTTTTAGCATCTTTCAAATATGCAATACAGTATCATTAACTGTTGTCAGCATGCTGTATGTTATGTCCCCAGAAGTTATTCATAGATAGTTTTTGAGCTCAGAGGAAGAGCTTGAGAAATCTGAGAGTAAGCTTGTAAATCTCAAAGGGCACTTGGCATTCAGGAAAAGAAAATTAATGTTGGGTAAACTTGGGGACCTGAGCACACATATGAAGGAGTGTTGCCATGGATTATATCATATTGGAAGTTACAGAGGAGAGATTATTATGACTAAGTATGACCTGTCCTCCCTTGACCTCCGGGCCCATTTCAAGAATGATATTTAATTTCCTCTCCAACTTTCAGGACATATGTCAAACTTGAGAAGAAAGGAAGAAGAAGAATGCATATATTGAGTGCTTGTGTTCCCCCTCCCCATTCATATGTTGAAGCTCTAGTCCCCAGTAAGATAGTATTAGGAGGTGGGTCCTTTGGGACCAAGTATTTCTTTAGGTGAAGTCATGAGGATGGAGCACTCACTATGGGGCTGTGCTTAGTCACTCAGTCATGTCCCATTCTTTGTGATGCCATGGACTGTAGCCCACCAGACTCATCTGTCCATGGAATTCTCCAGGCCAAGATACTGGAGTGGGTTGCCATGCCCTCCTCCAGGGGATCCTCCCAACCCAAGGATTGAACCCAGGTCTTGCAACGCAGGCAGATTCTTTACCAGCTGAGCCACCAGGATAGCCTCACGATGGGACTAAGAAGAGGAAGTGACACCCAAGTTTCCTGTCTCTACCATGTGAGGTCACAGCAAGAAGACAGCTATTTACAAGCCAGGAAGAGAGTTTTCTTGGACTGAAATTTAAGAGTTTTAATGGAGAGCTGTTATTCAATAGGTATAAAGCTTCAGTTACATACTAAAAAATATATATTCTAGAGATCTACTGTGTGTCATTGTACCTATAGTCAGTCAACAATACTGGATTATGCACTTAAAATGTGTTAAGAGGGTAGATTTCATGTTTAGTGTTCTTACCACAATGATAAAAAAAAAGCAAGTCTGGCTGCACGATGTTGAGATACTAACTGCTCCTGCTTTATGACTAAAGCATCAATGATGAAAACATATCTAAAATGAGCTTATTTTATGTTTTCTCTCCTTCCAATCTGATGTTCTGTCTGCCTGACATTCGTATGTGGCATCACATGTTACCTAAGTGCCATCCTTTGATCTTTTCACCTATATGCTCCTGTTAATAAGTCATCAAGTTCTGTTTATTCTGCCTTTAAAATGTCTCTTGAATCCTCTACTACTTGCTTCTATTGTTTTATTTCATACACTCCCACCTCACTCTGGATCCCAACTGTTCCTGTTCTGTTGGCATTGGAAATCCCTCTCTTCTGGTTCATCATTTGCTGCACATCCTGAGTCTTTGTCTGGTGGACAACCCCACACAGTGCTGTTGGGGCCCTTCTGCAGCTTGTGCTCACAAAGCAGATTCTCATGTCACCATTGGCAGAAGTGCATCTGAATTTAGTGCCCTCTTCTCTGTTTCTCTAAGCAAGTATCTCTTCTCTTTTAGTCTTTCTTAGGTGACAAATACCTCAAACTTTAGGGGAAATATGACAGATCCTCCAATGGGTATCAAGGAAGTCCTCCTCTCACTGGGTTTAACGTGGAAATAAAGTAGTCCCACTTATTCCTTAAGGCTGGTAAGGGTCAGGCAGCAAGAACTGTGAAATTCTCTCCAAAGAATCACCTCTCCGATCCTCTTTAACTTCAGATTACTTATCACAAAGGGTAGTGTGAGCAATAAAGAGAGCGTTGTAATGAAAATTAAATCCCTAAGGTAGAAAATGTTCTGCCAGTTATTGCTTGTTGGTTATAAAGAAATATATTGAATACTGCCTAAGCATCATATTTCTTGGTGTCCAGTGAGCAAATAACATCACTGAAATTTATTTTTTGACCAGCATATGTCATCATTTTTGTGTTCCAAATTTCAGTCAACCAATAAAGAAATTTTCACTCGTTGGTTCATTCATTTACTTATTCATTTAAAATGTTTATTGATCTCTTGGAGCGGGATATTGTCTATGTTATTGAGAAGTTCACAATAGTATGTGCTGTTTTATGGGAGTTCAGAGGAGAACTCAATTCTTTTTGAAGCAATTTGGAAAGATTTTCATGAGGATTTGAAATCCTTGTGTATTTATCTGCAAAAGAAAACAAACCTCTTGATTCTAATTATTGCCGACTTTTCCTTCAAAGCTAATAACACTGAAAGCATAGTCTTAGGTTGCTTACCATCAGTTTATTCTTTAACTCACTGCAATGAGGTTTCTCTTCCATCTCTCCCATGGAACTAGCAAAGGTCAGCAGTATTCTCCTAATCATCAAGTCCAGTGGGCTTTAATCATCATCTTCTTAGTTGACCTTCTTCTGGTGCTTGACACTATTGATTACTCTCTTCTTGAAATTCTTTCCTCCTTTGACTTCTGTGGCAGTTTTTTACCTTTTTCTCAGCTTCCCTTTATATTCCTCAGTATTTCTTAGCTTCCTTACTTGCATCCTTTGTTCTATCCATCCTATAAATGTGGCTGGTACCCAGGGTTCTGTCCTTGGCCAGCTTTTCCTCTTACTTTATACTCATTGCTTCAACAAGCATCTGTATAATAATGTCTCTTATATCTAAATTTCTAGCCCATATGTGTCTTATTTCTAGATTAGTACAACTAACTAACCTCCTGGGAATTATAATTGGATTTCCTACAAGTATCTTAAAATAAATAGAACTCAACCTTATCTTACATGCTCTTCATCTTTATGATCCCTTTTCACTGGATCATACCAGTCATTCAAAACAAATCCTGTGACTCATCCTGGAAACTTTCTCCTCTTTTACTGTATACATCCAGTCACCAAGTCTAACAAATTCTACTCATTATTTTTTCATCAAATTATTTTTCCCTCCTCACTGCCACTCCCTAAGTTCAAGCTGTCATATCTTGACTGAATTCCTTACCTCCAGTCCTGTGTTAATCTTGGTTAGATAATTGTTCTAAAAACACCAACCTTATCATACTGATTTATTGCTAAAAACTTCTCAAGGGTTAGTTATTTTTAAGGCAAATTCCCACCTTTTTAATGTATAATGCAAGGGTTTCCCTTAAACAGCCTCTGCTTTCTTCTCTAATTTTATTTCTTGGTATGCTTCATTCTTGCACAGTGTTTAAAATTCTTTCAGTTTGTATTAACTTGTCATGCTGTTTCATGAATAAGCATTTTTGCTCCTGCTGTCGTGTTTGCTGAGAGTTACTTTTCTCTAACTCTATTTCATCTCTTCAGCCTAGTAAGAAATTATACCATTTTTCAGACTGTAATCTCAATGACTTCTCATTTTAGAGTAGTATCTGACCCTCCACCAGGCAGAAATGATCACAGGTTTGTTTCTGTCTTTCCTGCTCTACTTCTTTCTATACAGACTTCACTTACATCATAAAATAGTTTATATTACTCGTGTACGACAGACTAGCTCTGTCAGTATGGTGGGTTGAATAATGCTCCCTAAAGGTCCAGGTCTAGAATCTGTGAGTGTGTAACATTGCAGGCTACTGGAGAATTAAGGTTGATATTCAACTGATTTTAAAATAAGGAAAATTTCATGGGTTATCCAAATGGGTCCAATGCAGCCACAAGGGTCCTTAAAAGTAATGGAAAAGAAGACAGAAAAGATGGAGTCAGAAAAGATGTGATGGTGGAAACAAAGTTGGAGTAATGTGATATATGGTCTAAATGCTTGATTGCTGGCTTCGAGAATGGAAGGAGGTCATAAGCCAAGGAACACAGGCAGCCTCTAGAATCTGGGAAAGGCAAGGAAACAGATTTTCCCTAAGAATTTTCAGGAGGAATATAGCCTCGCCAACACCTTGGTTTTGAGCCTGGTGAAACAATTTCAGACTTCTAATCTCCAGAACTCTGAGATGATAATTGTGTTGTTTTAAAGCCACTGAGCTTGTGCTATTTTTTAAGAACAGCAATAGAGAACTAATACAAGCAGCATGATGCAAGCTCCTTAAAGATAGTTCCTTTGTGTCTGGAGTCTGGCACACAATTAATATTTAATATTTCTGTATTGAGCAACTAAGCCTAAATCATGGTTACTAAGGGAATTGCAGGAGTTTGCTTTCCATCTGTGCATGTGCAAAGCTTTGAAGCATAAAACTCCAATTATGTTACAACTAGTTATAACATAATGGAGTTGTAGGGTATGTTCAGAGCTTTAGACTTTGCCCTGTAGAAAAGGGGAAAAAATGGAATGTTTAAAATTAAGGCAGCTCCTTAAAGATAGTTCCTTTGTGTCTGGAGTCTGGCACACAATTAATATTTAATATTTCTGTATTGAGCAACTAAGCCTAAATCATGGTTACTAAGGGAATTGCAGGAGTTTGCTTTCCATCTGTGCATGTGCAAAGCTTTGAAGCATAAAACTCCAATTATGTTACAACTAGTTATAACATAATGGAGTTGTAGGGTATGTTCAGAGCTTTAGACTTTGCCCTGTAGAAAAGGGGAAAAAATGGAATGTTTAAAATTAAGGCAGAACAGCTTGGTGTGGAGACACTGCACCAGACACAGTCCATCTCTCAAGTGTATAAGTCTTAACTCTATTTCAGGAGATAAATATGCAGATGGAAAGAAAATGAACATAAGAGAGCATGTAAAAGGAGCTTGAACAGTGAAGGGATAATTTTATTCTGAGACGATCACAGTAGATATTACAGAGGCACATGGGACAGGAAGAGGATTGTCACACTGTGGGTGTTTACAGCTTCATTTTGGCCAGGCATGTAAAGCCAGGGGAGAGGCTTATGCTGGAGACTTACTAGAGGCTTGGATGTACAAGTGAACTAATAAATAGTACAGTGAATGGATGGATATAGAAAAAGAAAGCCAGGTTTACATCATAAGGATGCGTTTCTAGGCAAAAAAAGGAAAAAAGACTGAAGCATACTGAATAAAGCCATTTTAGACACTTGTGCTTGCTTTTTACCACGTCTAGATTTGTATCAGATGTGAACTTGGAGGCAGCGATAAAGAAGTGCATATATTTTCACTTTGGCTCCTACACCTTTAAAAGAATAGTTCTCTCAAAGAGTGACACTGTTTTCCAGTTTTTTTCTTCAAATGGCCTTCTCTCAGTCCTCAAACTATTCAGCTTCTGTGTAGCATTTGATACCAAGCACTTACACCTCTTCAGTTCTAGCCACTATAACTGCTCTTTATCCCTCTTCTTTAGTATCCTCTCACTCCCCATCACTTTCAGCTTAAAATGTTGTATCCCTTTGGAAGCCTTTAGGTATCTGGCAATGTTGGGTTCTTCACTGTGTCTAATGAAAATATCTACATCATTTATATCCCCAAAGAGTTGTGAAGTAAATACGAATTCCAAGGTGAATGAAGTGGGTAGAAATACAGGGGCTGCCTGTCTCCTTCTTCCAACCAGAGGGTGAAGACTTCCACAAGATTACTGAGTACAAGGACAGATGCCACCTCCTGCATGGTCAGAGAGAAGCAAGTGTCTCTGCTGCACTGGGGGAAGCAAAGGAGAGGAGCTCTTGCACTGTGACCCACTTGTGGGAGCAGAGGATCTATAAGTGCTTTTCAGAAAAGTCAGATGTATGCTATGGGTGGGGAAAGGGAGGGACCACTGGCTGAAGCCATTTGACTCTGGCTTAGGAAAACTGCCTGGAAGATCAGTGGAACCTGGAGAGAGTCCTTGAGTGGGAAAGCAGCAGGCAGCTGGAGCAATACAGGACTTTGCCTGTGAAATCAGGACTTGAATTCTAAAAAAAACAGTTCACTTGGAAGAGCACATCAGAGCAGGGTGCATCAGTGGTTACAGGAGAAAGACGGCTTCACACATCTACCAGGACCCAGAAAACCCAGAGTTATATAACCACAGTTACACAAGTAAAAAAATGTCTATATCCTCACTACTCTTCCTCTCTGCTCCCCATTTCCTAGAAATTAATAACAAAACCTAAAAGTTGGAGAGAAGATTTTTGGGAGAGAGACAGAAAAAAATACACCACGTTCCCTTCCTTAAAGGAGGTCCTTGAAGAAAACTTATACAAGGCCCTAGCTGAAGCCAGGAAAAGTGAAGTGTGTGCTGCATATGTATTGGACTGGGTGTTCTGGTTTCTGAATCAAGACTCAGCAACTTAAAGTGACCATAAAAGTATTAGCTATGTTCAGTTTAAGTGACTATCAATAATATGACAAAGGGCCAGGAAATTCATGGAGCAGTCAAGGATTTTACCCAAGGGCAAGAGTTAAGCTCATCCTTTGAATAAACACACACACACAAACGCACAAATGGTGGGAGAAAGCAATTCAGCTACATATGGGACCATCCCACAATTTGTGTCTAATAATTTTTGTTTTGGTTGCAAAAATTATCATTATCCTTTAATGATTTTGTGAGTGTTGTTTCTTTTTAGGAAGGAGGCTGGCTTTTAAGACTACAGTCTTTGCTTCATATGGGTTATACTTATAAGCGCCTAATAGAACCATCACAATTTTTGTGTAAATGATGAAGCCACCCCGCCACTCTTCCTCCCTCTCCTCACTTTTCACCATGAGAGTATAGTGGGAGGTTCCTGCAATCTACAATACCTTGTGCATCTCACAAAGTTTGGGCTGCTGTGACATTACTGTCTACTTTCTCAGAGCCTGGCACTAGATCACACTCTGGATCCTAGAGCAAATACATCTTTTATTATGAAGAAAACTTAAAAAAAAGATTATTTAAAAAATTCTTTCAGACCTATTATCTTGTTTAGTTGATTCTGGTTTTTATTTTTTTAATTTTTATTTTTTAATTATAAGGACAGATTTTAATCAGCAGTATACGAATGCAACAGGGAAAAGGGTCCAGCAGGAACTGAACTCAACTCTGATGTGTACAGAGGTGCCTGGGCATTTTAAAGGAAGGATGCCGGGGCATTTAATTTATTTATTATTATTATTTTTTTATTTTATTTTACTTTACTTTACTGTATTGGATTTGGCATACATTGACATGAATCTGCCATGGGTGTACACGAACTCCCAAACATGAACCCCCCTCCCACCTCCTACCCCACATCATCCCTCCGGATCATCCCCATGCATCAGCCCCAAGCATCCTGCATCCTGCCTCGAACATATACTGGTGATTCTGGTTTTTAAATGTTCAGAAAAATAATCCTTTACTGGATAAATTTCTCCCTTTATTCAGGAAACATAAATACAGTGATCTCTGTTAGACCCTATGTTACACCTGTCTGTGTAATGGTGAAAAAAAAAATAGACTCATTTCTTATTTTCACCAGGGTTACTGTTAATGAGAGGCTTATATTCAACAAATAAGCAAAAAGACACAAGTTTTAAGTACTAAGAAAAAAAGATCAGAGTCCATAGAAAAAATAAGAGGCAACAGATTTTGATCAATATAAAAACCTTATTATAGCTAAAATCAGTTTTGGTTTCTGCAAATGGGACTGTAATTGGTACAATCACTTCGGAGAGCAGTTTGGCCCCTATATTTCAAGAACTTTAAGAAAATTCTCAGGTGCTTTAACCTAATGATTCATTTGTAAAAATTTATCTTACAAAAGTGATTTGAGATGGAACTAAAGAGCTATGAGGCAGCATATTCATTGCAGCATTATTTAAAGTAACGAACAACTGACAATGACCTAACTTTCTAATAAAAAGAGAATGGTTCCATAAATTAGAGTAAATTCATAAAATCAAAAATCATGAAGTCTTTTACAAAGGACAGTTATGAGCTGTTGATAAGCGGACTTTTGGTCCTGTCCAAAATGTTCACTGAGACATTTGGTCCACACCAAAATTTGGTCCTGTCAAAAATGTCCATGAGTGTATCAGGTCCATGTCAAACAATCCTTGATATTTGATCCTCTGAAAACCTCCACCCTCAGAAAACATCTCAGGGTTCCAATAGCCTATGACATTTATTTATGTTTTTGGTTTATAGAATTACTATGTAAAAATACCATCCATCATGTTTTATTGGTCCAATAATTG
Source organism: Oreotragus oreotragus (assembly GCA_006410675.1). Taxonomy (NCBI): domain Eukaryota; kingdom Metazoa; phylum Chordata; class Mammalia; order Artiodactyla; family Bovidae; genus Oreotragus; species Oreotragus oreotragus. The sequence goes on along the minus strand of SJYX01001267.1, from coordinate 178,945 downwards.
TGTTAGGTCTATATTGCCACTAATAACTCTTTTTGCTTTAGTAACCTAGATGGTAATCATGTAGGTAGATGGGCTTGGGATCAAACCATGCAGAAAAGCTGGATTTATATTAATTATATTTACCAAGGAAGAATCCTACAGTTACAGAAATATACTGAGAATAACTCGAGGATGGACTCTTGTGATGCATGGTGTATTAATATGTTACTGGGCTTTTGGGTGGCTGTAGCTAGATTGTTCAATAAGGGTGGAGCTTGAAAGAAGGAGCTTGGCCAAGCTTCTGGGTAAAACAGATGGAAAATACTTTGAGGCAAATTTTCCATAAATTGTCTTCCTTTTTGGGGAAGAGCGAGAAGGGGTCAAGTGATCATAGCTGTCATGAGGGAGATTGTTTAATTCGGTAAGCAAGTTATGTCTGACTCTTTGTGACCCCATGGACTGCAGCACACTAGGCTTACCTGTTCTCCACTATCTCCTGGAGTTTGCTCAAACTCATGTCCACTGAGTCAGTGATGCCACCTAGCCATCTTATCCCCTGTTGCTCCCTTCTCCTCTACCCTCAATCTTTCCCAGCATCAGGGTCTTTCTGAATGAGTTGGCTCTTTGCATCAGGTAGACAAATTATTGGAGCTTCAGCTTCATCATTAGTCCTTTCAGTGAATAGACACGGTTGATTTCCTTTAGAATTGACTGGTTTGATCTCCTTGCAATCCAAGGGACTCTCAAGCATCTTCTCTAGCACCACAGTTTGAAAGCATCATTCTTTGGTGCTCAGCTTTCTTTATGGTCCAACTATCGCACTCATACATGGCTACTGTACAAACCACAGCTTTGACTATACAGACCTTTGTTGCCAAAGTGATGTCTCTGATTTTTAATTTGCTGTCTAGTTTCATCATAGCTTTTCTCCAAGGAGCAAGTATCTTTTAATTTCATGGCTGCAGTCACCATCCACAATAATTTTGGAGCCCAAGGAAAAAAATCTGTCACTGTTTCCACTTGTTTCCACTGCTTCCCCATCTATTTGCCATGAAGTGATGGGCCTGGTTGCCATAATCTTAGTTTTCTGTAGTTGAGTTTTAAGCCAGCTTTTTCACTCTCTGTTTTCACCCTCATCATGAGGCTCTTTAGTTCCTCTTCTCTTTCTGTCATAGAGTGGTATTATTATAGCATATCTGAGGTTATTGAAATTTCTCCCAGCAATCTTGATTCCATCTGGTGCTTCCTTCAGTCCAGCATTTCACATGATGTATTCTGCATACAAGGTGCAAATAAATAAGGTGACAATATAGAGACTTGATGTACTCTTTTCCCAACTGGGAACCAGTCTATTATTCTATGTCCTTTTCTAACTGTTACTTCTTCACCTGCATGCATGTTTCTTAGAAGGCAGGTTAGATGGTCTGATATTCCCATCTTTTTAAGAATTTTCCACAGTTTGTTATAATACACATAGTCAAAGGCTTTAGCCTAGTGAATGAAGCAAAAGTAGATGTTTCTTTCTGAAATTCCCTTGCTTTTTCTATGATCCAGCAGATGTTGGCAATTTGATCTCTAGTTCTTCTGGCTTTTCTATATTCATGTTTTATATCTGGAGGTTTTGAGTTCATGTATTGCTGAAGCCTAGCTTGAAGGATTTTGAGCATAACCTTGCTAGCTTTGAAATGACTGCAATTGTATGGTAGTTTGAACATTCCTTAACATTGTCCTTCTTTGGGATTGGAATGAAAACTGACCTTTTCCAGTCCTGTGGCCACTGCTGAGTTTTCCAAATTTGCTGGCATAGTGAGTGTGGCACTTTAATAGCATCATCTTTTAGGATGTGAAATAGCTCAGCTGGAATTCTATCACCTCCACTAGCTTTGATCTTAACACTTCCTAAGGCCCACTTGACTTCATACTCCAGGATGCCTGACTCTAGGTGAGCGATCACAACATCATGGTTATCTGGGTCATTAAGAGCTTTTTTTTTTTTTTTTTCACAGTTCTGTGTATTCTTGCTACCTCTTAATATCTTCTGCTTCTGTTAGGTCCATATCATTTCTGTTCTTCATTGCACCCATCTTTGCATGAAATGTTCCCTTGGTATCTCTGATTTTCTTGAAGAGATCTCTAGTCTTTCATATTCTATTGTTTGCCACTATTTCTTTACATCATTCACTTAAGAAGGCTTTCTTATCTCTCCTTGCTATTCTCTGGAACTCTGCATTCAGGTGGGTATATCTTCCACCTTCTCCTTTGCTTTTCCTTCTCTTCTTTTCTCAGCTATTTTTAAGGCCTCCTTAGACAGCCATTTTGCCGTTTTCATTTCTTTTTCTTTGAGATGGTTTTATTCACCATCTCCTGTACAATGTTATGAACCTCTGTCTATAGTTCTTCAGGTACTCTGTCAGATCTAACACCTTGACTCTATTTGTCACTTCTACTATATAATCATAAGGGATTTGATTTAGGTCATACCTGAATGGCCTAGTAGTTTTCCCCACTTTCTTCAATTTAAATCTGAATTTTGCAATAAGGAGCTCATGATCTAAGCCACAATCAGCTCCAAGTCTTGTTTTTGCTGAATGTATTGAGCTTCTCCAACTTCAGTGAATACTCAACATCTAATTATCACCCCTCCACCCCGCCCCCCACACAACTATTTCATTGCTCAAGGTTATTGGGCAATATTTCCCTTGAATTGATGTCCTATGGAGGTACAACTGCAGTAGCCTGCAAGAGCTTCCTACTGCTATTTGGGAAAATGTTAGTTGATATGACTTCCACAATTACCTCTGACTTCCCTGGTGGCTCAGACGGTAAAGCGTCTGCCTACAACGCGGGAGACCCGGGTTCAATCCCTGGGTCGGGAAGATCACCTGGAGAAGGAAATGGCAACCCACTCCAGTATTCTTGCCTGGAGAATCCCATCATGGATGGAGGAGCCTGGTTGGCTACTGTCCATGGGGTCGCAAAGAGTTGGACATGACTGAGCGACTTCACTCACTCACTCACTCACTCACTGTGGACCACCATGCCCTCAGCTGGTGCCTACATACTGGTGATTCAGCCTGGTTGAACAGTGTGTCAGATACATAAGATATCAGTAAGGTTTACCTAGCTAGTAAACCAGTATCCATGGGTCAGATGCTTACAAAGAAATAACTTCTCCTCTTGCTTGGAAATATGACACCTTTATTTGAAATCTCTCAGCAAAATATGGCAGAAATAGTGTACTCTCAAAAAGAAAAACCAGTGTTATATCTTAACGGTTTTTGTTACCATTTCCAATCCTTAACAGTAATTGTAGTAACGCTACTGAAGCTGTGAAAAGAGGGGAATTTTCTACACCAGATATATAAAGTCAAGACTTGGATAACATTTCAGTTATTCAAGGTGAGACAGGAAAACATCAGCACAACACTGGTCTTGAAGGGGAAGTAAGGGAACGTGGAATAGGTTAAAATGACAGAATAAGAAGCAAATGCAATACCATTGCAAGTACTATGAAGACCTCATCATGATATTTATGATGAAGAGGTCCTTTTGATATTACCAGAAAGAAACTCATTAAAGAGGAGAGTAAACAGAATTTAAAGCAAACATCAACTCCTGAACCCCACTTCATTGCATGGAGCTGAAATTCCAGAGGAATATTTCAGTAACCAGTAGAGACCCAGTTCTTATGCATGATTCCAGTGCTCGAGATGAGGAAATAATTCTTTTTTATGGCTATATTCAACACAAGTGCCAGTACAATATTACTCAGCGATGGCACCTTCAAGATGGCACCAATACAGTTCACTCAGTTGTTTACTGTGCACTGTGTACTATTGGGTGAAACTATGCCACTGATTTATGCACTAGCAGTGAAAAGGCAAGGAAACACTTATAGATAAGCAAATGAGAAAATATTTGCATTTGTACAGAAAGAAATCTCAACAATAACCTTTCATTGTGCCTAATGAATTTTGAGATTTGCAAATATGAATGTGATTTGACAACACCTGTCAAATGCAGGAGGAAAAGGGTGCTTGATTCACTTTTCACTATCACTGTGGTGAAAAATTTCTTTGTGTCTGATATTTGAGAATATGACAACAGAAAGTAACACCTATGAGTGTGCATCCCTGTTATCTGTACTTCTATCTGTGTCTTTGGAAGATGGAAATGAAATTTTGGGGTACATTGTGGAAATTGCAGAAAAAAATTTGGATGACCAATGGATCATGTGGTGAGAGTACATGTCCGTGGAAGTCTTGGCAGAGGCATAAGATCACAAGTTCTAAGATTTCCACCAGAAACTTGGAATATTTTTATATCAACACTGAACAGCAATCACAGAACAAACAACACAGTGGAAGGCTGTCACAGCAAATTTCAAAAGCTGATGGTAATACATCATCTTTCAATTTGGAGTTTTTTTTTTTTTTAAGTGTTAAATGAACAAAAGCAAAGCAGTTATGACTCAGGTCCTTGGCAGTCACACTCAAATATGGCCACTAGCTTCATGACAATACTAACAAAATAAATCCATATAATGAAAACTGTTGACAGATATGCTGGATATAAAACCAATGATCAGGCCAATGTATCCTTGAGAGCAATCACTCAGTGACTTAAGAGTAATCCTGATGAACATGACTAGGAAGAACAAGATTAAATGTAAAAGCCAAAATTCATCATGAATTACAATAAAATAATGCAAAATACAGTTTTAACACAGTTAAAATTTATATCATTTAATGAATAATGGACCAAAATTCTCAATAAACATTTTGAAAGCAATAAATGTCCTGCAAGAGATCTATTAAATTGGTACAGAATTCTATACATATATAGTATAATTTCAATCTAAATAAAAATCACACCACTTATTAATGATCTATTGTGTATGGCTCAGGAACTATAGCTAATAATAGATGTCTTTTACTTTCTTTACACTTTTCTGTGGTTTCTATAATGAAGATGTACTCTTTCTACAAGAAGAAAAACAAAATGTTATAAAACAGAAAAATATGCACAAAAAGGAAATTAAAGGGCAATGGCTATCTGTAAACCATAAGCACATCTAGGTTAAATAATTAGCCCATGTTTCTAATTTTTGAATATTTTCATTGTTTTCTAAATTTATGAAATGAATATGCTCTATTTTGGGAACATCAACAGTGTCTACCCAAATAACAGGTTTTTGAGTCAAATAGTCTCAAAATCCCATCTGACATTGAAAAATTATTTCTTTGAATTTGGACAAGCTATTTAACCTCTGAGAATTTGTTAACACATTTGTAAAACAGATGTACCAAAATGTCTTCACGTTTGTTTGTTTTGTTTTTTTTTGGAAAAATAAAATGAGGAAAAAAATCACATGAAATGGCTTACAGCAATCTGTCATAGAATAAGTCTTCTTTAAATTCTCCCTTCTTATCCCTTCTCTTATTTCCTGCCACCTTCCACTGCATCAGTTTTCCTGCACTGGGGGAAAAAAATAAATTACATTTGCCTAGTAGTATTTGGTTAAATTTCAAACAATCATATAAAAGATAGCAATTTTAGGAGAATTTTAAGAATAGCAGGACAAAATTGATCAATGAAAACTGGACAGGATTTATATTCCCTTTGTTACTGAACTTTAGTATTTTTAATGACTTTTTATTTATAGAATTTCAATTTCAAAATTTTTTACACATGGGAATCTACTGAGTTGTTGCAAATGTGTTCAGTGTTCATTTTAATTGAGATATAAATGATAATTCAATTATGTTGACAAAGGGATAGAATTTGAAATTATGTCCATTTTCCTACTTCCTTCTATCCTTTAAAGATAACCATCATCTAGGATACCATTTTCTATTTCAGTTGCACATTTTCTGATGGGTCAGCCATAGTGCAGAACAGAGAAATTATTATAGGGAGCCATAGAAACCAGTGACTTTCTAAATTTTAAAGCAGTCCCACAATTATTCTCAGTAGTTAAGCACTCTTTCCCCTAAAGTGTCATTGTATATTCGGTTTAAATATTAGCTCACTTTCTATAATGGTAGTGCTCTTAAAGAGATTTTATGTAAGTGCATTTGGAAAGCTAGGTATTTAATGTTGTCCTATGGTGAATTCTTTATTAAAATAAAGACTTGTTACCAAATTTACCTTTTCTTATAAGGGGTTTTGTTTAATGAGGCATATCCACATTGATCCCTGCTGAATGAAAAGGCATTATTTCATAGACTGGTGGAAGTTTCTAAGGAGAGGAACTGCCTTCAGTGTAGGCTTGTCAGTCTCTCTTTGTATTACCCTGACACCTGCATAGTGATATATCAGGCTGGGAAGGTAGGGATAGGTCCAATAACTGACCTGAAACTTACCATAGGTCTAGAAAGTTCAGTCCTATCCCAGAGACTGGGGAGTAATGTTGTTCTAAGAAGGAACAAAGTTGGGAATCAGTGAGGGCAGGGAGTCAGCGAGAGAATTCTGGTGAGCTGGGGGATGGTGGGAAGGGCAGGGTACTGAATGTCTCCCAGAACTTGGGACTGTTGGCTGGTCAGGCTGGTTCTTCATTGTCTACTGACTGTCAACACCTCTAAATCCCCAATCGTTATTTCTGAACAATAGGAAATCACAGTTCTCTATGATACGCTGATATATTGGTAAGTGTTTAACAATCTGCTGGGAAGAGGGTTTGGGGGTGAAAGTGGAAAGATGTTTTATTTGTAGCTTCTTCTGATTTCCATGGTGTCAATACTTTGGTGACAGCTGATTTCAAGCTATGAGTGTGAGTCATTGGACACGCTGTTGGTAAAAATGGGAGAACTCAACTCTTAGCAGCCAGTTTGAGATGGCTCTGGGAACATTATAGTAACTTTTCTTGCTTGAGGTTATGTCTGATGTATTGGAATACTGGAATATTCTCAAACTTTTTAATCTCTGCCTCAATATACTTTCTCTTTCCTTTCCTTTCTTTTCCTCTCTCTCTCTCCTTCTTTTTTTTTTTTCCCTCCATCCCTCCTCTCCCCAACTCTCTCCCACTTTTCTCCAGTTTTCAGTTAACTAGTGAATCATCTACAAATATTTCTCCCATAAAATAGCTCCAGGGTTATTGGTCATGTTGTTCCTTCCAGCAGATTTTAACATTCTTTTTTCCCCCTAAAACAATAAATTGGCATACTCTTGTCTTTATTGACACAGAGATCTTTTCCTTCTGGTATGCTTTCTTAATACCTAAGTGATATTAGCAAAAAGTTATTATTTTCTATTCCACTAAAATATGTCAATAATTCTTGTATTTTAATCTTCATTCATATACTACTGTATGAAGTAGTACATGTGATATGAAATAGTTTCATATGATAATACTTGAATCTTCCAGTATTTGTTAGATGCAGCATTGGGTACTATGAGACCTATGAACAGCAATGAGATGACAACTTGGCCTAAAGTTTAACTGACAAGAAAACAATAACATACAGAAAAAAGTAGATAAATTTATGAGAGTGAATAGAAACAGATGCTAAATTCCACAGAAGATTACAGCAATTTAAAACTGACTGCCCTCAGCAGTGTTTTGCTTGGCTTGTATAGTGTTTTTCAAATTTTAAACCAGTTCCAAATTTCAATTTTACATGAAAGATAGATATAATTCAATGGGATAAATGGGATTCTTTGGGAATCTTAGCCCCACACTGTAGAAGGTAGCAACATCTTGAGTTTATCAGTTCAGTTCAGTCGCTCAGTCGTGACCGACTCTTTAAGACCCCGTGAATCACAGCACACCAGGTCTCCTTGTCCATCATCAACTCCCGGAGTTCACTCAGACTCACTTCCATCGAGTCAGTGATGCCATCCAGCCATCTCATCCTCTGTCATCCACTTCTCCTCCTGCCCCCAATCCCTCCCAGCATCAGAGTCTTTTCCATTGAGTCAACTCTTCGCATGAGGTGGCCAAAGTACTGGAGTTTCAGCTTTAGCATCATTCCTTCC
>SJYX01001267.1:131256-156209 GCA_006410675.1 Oreotragus oreotragus | reverse complement strand
AAAGTGATGAAAGAGAAAAGTCTACAATCAGATTACTGTACTCAGCAAGGATCTCATTTCAAATATAAGAGAAATCAAGAGGCAAGCAAAAACTGAGAGAATTCAGCACCACCAAACCAGCTCTTCAACAAATGCTAAAGGCTGTCTCTTATACACATCTAGATGTGTATAAGAGACAGGAACTGAACTGAGGACAAAATATAAGAGAGACAAAACAGGTGTGGAGACCCCTTCATGAGGTAATTGTGAATAACAAATTTCCAAATACCAGTAAAACCCTCTCATAGGTGTGTCTGTGGGTAGTTTTGGAATCTCAGAGGGCAACATAACTGGGAGGGAAAAAAAAATACCCATAGATTATACACCTAACCACAACTTCCAATGGAAAAGTAGCCCAGACGCACTTGTCTACCAGCAGTTAGTGGGGACTGAACAGGGAGGTGTGGGCTTCATTGCTTAGGGTAAGGGCCTGAATGATCTGAGGGCATTCTGAGGGAGATAATGTGAGACAGCAACCCAAACTGTGGGATAGCCAGAGAGAGAGAGAAAAAAAGAATAAAAAATAAAAAGGGAGAGAGAGATAACTTTCCCATGAAAAGCTCTAAGGAACAGCCTGGCCTGCTCACAGGACTGAGCAAATACCAGAGGAAGCTAGCCAGCTGCGGACAGACCCCTCCCCCCGCTGGAGGCAGAGAGGCAGGCAGGTGACAACCAGAGCCAGACGGCAATGGGCAGTCTCGGCCCCAGAGATGGCATTCTCCACCAAACTGTGAGCAGGCTCCCAGTTACTCACCAAGACTTCCTGGGATCCTGGACAGTTGACATCCACCAGGAGGGTCGCAGTCAGAAATCAATTTCCCAGAAGGGACACAAGGCACACCTGAGACGGCACTCTTGTGGTGCACCAAGGAAACTGAGTGGCTGGGAAGGAGGAGGTGATAAGACACACTGCCCACCTGAGGAGAGTGCATTCACCAAGCACCTGGTCACCTGAGCTGCTCAGACCTGGGAAGGGCACAAAACACAGGCCCAATCAAGTCTGTTCCTTTATGGAGTACCTAAGAACCTGAACCTGAGAGGGTTAGACCTGGGAAGTGCACACAACCCAGGGTTTGCTTTAGACAGTTCCCCTGCAGAGCAACCTGGAGCCTGAGTAGTGCAGATTGGGAAAGCACACACGCCATGAGCGGGAGCAAACCCAGTGTGGCCCAGACACTGCGAGCACTCCCCAGTGTTCCTCCCTCCCCACAGCACAATTGAACAAGTGAGCCTTAATAAATGACCACCTTTGCCCCCTTTCGGACATGACTGAGTGACTGAACTGAACTGAACTGAACTGAACTTTGCCCCCTTGTGTCAGAGGAGAAATTATACACTGAAGAGACTTGCAAACAGATAAGCCAAAATAAACAAAGAGGGAACCCCTTTGGAAGTGATAGCTGCAACAGATTAAAACCTTGTAGTTAGCACTGACTACATTGGAAGGGGCCTATAGACCTTGAGAAGTATAAGCTGGAACAAGGAACTAACTGAAACTGAACTGACCCCACACTTCCCTCAACAGCTCCAGAGAAATTCCTAGATATATTTTACTATTATCATTTTTTAATTTTTAATTTTTTAATTTTTAAGTTCTTTATTACTCCTTTAATTTTAATTTTTAAAAACTACTATTACTTTGAAAAAAAGACCCTATTTTTAAAGCAGATTTCATATATATATATTTTATAATTTTTGCGATTTTTAAAGGGCCTAGAACAAATAAAAAAGTCAGTCAATAATGAATAATGCAATAGCTGAGATCAAAAGCACTCTGGAGGGAACCAACAGTAGAATAATGGAGGCAGAAGAACTTCTGAATAACTAACAAATCACAGAAGAAATAAAAAAAGAAATGAAAATATGCATAGAAACAAATAAAAATGAAAACACAACAGCCTAAAACCTATGGGATTCAGTAAAAGCAGTGCTGAGGGGAAGGTTCATAGCAATAGAAGCTTACTTCAGGAAACAGGAGAAAATCAAATAAATATCCTAACTCTCCAGTACTCTTGCCTGGAAAATCTCATGGATGAAGGAGCCTGGTAGGCTGCAGTTCCTGGGGTCACAAAGTCGGACACAACTGAACGACTTCATTTTGACTTTTCACTTTCATGCATTGGAGCAGGAAATGGCAACCCACTCCAGTGTTCTTGCCTGGAGAATCCCAGGGATGGAGGAGCCTGGTAGGCTGCCCTCTATGGGGTCACACAGAGTTGGGCACGACTGAAGTGGCTTAGCAGCAGCAGCAGCTACATCTAAAGCAACTAGAAAAAGAAGAAATGAAGAACTCCAGGGTTAGTAGAAGGAAATAAATCATAAAAATTAGTGCAGAAATAAATGCAAAAGAAACAAAAGAAACCACAGCAAACATCAACACAACTAAAAGCTGGTTCTTTGAGAAGATAAATAAAATAGACAAAACCATAGCTAGACTAATCAAGAAAAAAAGACAGAAGAATCAAATCAACAAAATTATAAATGAAAATGGAGAAATCACAACTGACAACACAGAAATACAAAGGATTGTGACAGACTACTATCAGCAACTATATGCCAATAAAATGGACAACTTGGAATAAATGGACAGATTCTTAGAATAGTATAACTTTCCAAAACTGAACCAGGAAGAAATAGAAAATCTTAACAGACTCATCACAAGCATGGAAATCGAAACTGTAATCAGAAATCTTTCAGCAAACAAAAACCCAGGAATGACGGCTTCACAGGTGAATTCTACCAAAAATTTAGAGAATAGCTAACACCTAACCTACTCAAACTCTTCCAAAAAATTTCAGAGGAAGGTACACTTCCAAGCTCAATCTATGAGGCTACAATCACCCAAATACCAAAACCAGACAAAGATGCCACACACACACACAAAAGAAAACTACAGGCCAATATCACTGATGAACATAGATGCAAAAATCCTTAACAAAATTCTAGCAAACAGAATCCAATAACATATTAAAAAGATCATACATCATGACCAAGTGGGCTTTATCCCAGGGATTCAAGGATTCATCAATATTTGCAAATCAGTCAATGTTATAAACCACACGAACAAATTGAAAGCTAAAACTATATGATTATCTCAATAGATTCAGAGAAAGCCTTTCACAAAAGTCAACATCTATTTATGATAAAAACCCTCCAGAAAGCAGGCATAGAAGGAACATACCTCAATATAATAAAAGCCATGTATCATAAACCCACACCAGACCTTATCCTCAATGGTGAAAAATTGAAAACATATCCCCTAAAGTCAGGAAAAGACAAGGATGCCCAGGGTCACCACTACTATTCAATACAGTTTTGGAAATTTTAGCCACAGCAATCTGAGAAGAAAAAGAAATAGAAGTAATCCATATTGGAAAAGAAGACATAAAACTCTCACTGTTTGCAGATAACATGATCCTTTACATAGAAAACTCTAAAGACTCCCAGAAAATTACTAGAGCTAATCAATGAATATAGTAAAGTTGCAGGATATAAAATTAACACACAGAAACCCCTTGCATTCCTATACACTAACGATGAGAAAACAGAGAACTTAAGGAAACAATTCCATTCACCGTTGCAATGAAAAGAATAAAATACTTAGTAATAAATTTACCCAAAGAAACAACAACAAAAAAAAACTATATATAGAAAACTATAAAACATTGCTGAAAGAAATCAAAGATGACACAAATAGATGGAGAAATATACTGTGTTCATGGATTGGAAGAATCAATATAGTGAAAATGAATATACTACCCAAAGCAATATATATATTCAATGCAATCCCTATCAAGCTACCAATGGTATTTTTCAGAGAATTAGAACAAATAATTTCACAGTTTGTATGGAAACACAAAAAAAATTCAAATAGTCAAAGCAATCTTGAGAAAGAAGAATGAAACAGGAGGAATCAACCTGCCTGACTTCAGACTGTACTACAAAGCAACAGTCATCAAGACAGTATGGTACTGGCACAAAGACAGACATATAGATTAATGGAACAAAATAGAAAGCCCAGAGATAAACCCACATGAGCACCTATCTTTGACAAAGGAGGCAAAAATATGCAATAGAGAGAAGAAAATCTCTTTTAACAGTGGTTCTGGGAAAACTGGTTAACCACCTGTAAAAGAACAAAACTAGAACACCTTATAACACCTTACACAAAAATAAACTCAAAATGGATTAAAGATCTAAAGATAAGACCAGAAAATGTAAAATTCCTAGAGGAAAATATAGGCAAAACACTCTTTGACATAAATCACAGCAGGATCCTCTATGACCCACCTCCCAGAATATTGGAAATAAAAGCAAAAATAAACAAATGGGACCTAATTAAACTTAAAAGATTTTGCACAAAGAAGAAACCTATAAATCAGGTGAAAAGGAAGCCTTCAGAATGGGAGAAAATAATAGCAAATGAAGCAACTGACAAAGAATTAATCTCAAAAATATACAAGCAGCCCTTGTTGTTCAATACCAGAAAAATAAACGACTCAATCAAAAAATAGACCAAAGAACTAAACAGACATTTCTCCAAAGACATACAGATGGCTAACAAACACGTGAAAAGATGCTCAACATCACTCATCATCAGAGAAATGCAAATCAAAACCCCAATGAGATACCATCTCACACCAGTCAGAATGGCTGCTGTCAAAAAGTTTGTATTGTATGTAACACAATAAATGTTGGAAAGGTTGCAGAGAAAAAAGGAATCCTCTTACACTGTTGGTGGGAATGCAAACTAGTACAGCCACTATGGAGAACAGTGTGGAGATTCCTTAAGAAATTGCAAATAGAACTGCCTTATGACCCAGCAATCCCACTGCTGGGCATACACACCAAGGAAACCAAAATTGAAAGAGACACATGTACCACAATTTCATCATAGCACTGTTTATAATAGCTAGGACATGGAAACAACATAGATGTCCATCAGCAGATGCATGGATAAGAAAGCCGTGGTACATATAGGCAATGTCATATTACTCAGCTATTAAAAAGAATGCATTTGAATCAGTTTTAATGAGGTGGATGAAACTGGAGCTATATATACAGAGCGAAGTCAGTCAGAAAGAAAAACACCAATACAGTATATTAACGCATATATGTGGAATTTAGAATGATGGTAACGATGACCCAATATGTGAGACAGCAAAAAAGACACAGAGCTAAGAAAGAGACTTTCGGACTCTGTGGGATAAGGCGATGGTGGGATAATTTGAGAGAATAGCATTGAAACATGTATATTACCATATATACATGAACTATATGACCAGCGAAATAGCTGACCAGTCCAAGTTTGATGCATGAAACAGGGCACTCAAAGCCGGTGCACTGGGACAACCTTGAGGGATGGAATGGGGAGGGAGGTGGCTGGGGAGTTCAGGATGGGGGACACATGTACACCCATGGCTGACTCATGTCAATGTATGGCAAAACCCACTACAATATTGTAAAGTAATTGGCCTCCAGTTAAAATATATAAACTAATTTAAAAAAGAAACAAAACGAAAAAAATTGCCAGCATGATTTTGCAACATAAAATTTAAATGTATTTATTTTATAAGGCTTAATAATATATCTCTTTCTGAGATTTTTCTTTAGTGATGCAGCACCTTCCTAAATACTCTGCATTCGTAGTTCTCATCACTACTCTTATTTCCCAGGGCTTTTTTTTCACTAATTTTTCACTGTTGTTCTTTCTATTATACTATGGATTTGTTCTCAGCTCTTCACTAAGATTTACCTTATCTATCCTTGCCTTGATGCTAATGATCAGCATTTTTCCTTAAACTCTTCCAGATCACTGAGAAATTTTACCTTAAAACTTCATGTCTTTGGGAATTTGGCTGTCTTAGCTACCCCAAATTATTCTAGATGTATTGAAGTCAAGTAGAAAAAAAATGAAAGCATTAGTTGCTAAATCCTATCTGACTCTTTATGACCCCATAAAGAGGCCCTTCTGCCCATGGCAAGAATCCTGGAGTGGGTAGCCATTCTCTTCTCCAGGGGATCTTTCCAACCCAGGGATCAAACCTGGTGCCCTGCATTGCAGGTGGATTCTTTACCATCTGATTTACTGGGAGAGTAAAAGAGAACTCACTTCAGATGGTTCAGATGAAAGACTTTAAAGAAGGGACCACTTTTTAGTTAAGGGGTAAAACAAAAAGGAATGTTCAGGGAAAACCAGAAGCATAGAAATTGAGCTGTCCTTTGGAGTGGAGCAAATAAGGAAGAAATGCCGTGATCTTTTTCTTTCATCTCCCAATCTCCAGTGAAGGTCTCCCATTGCCAGCTGGCACAGGAATATGAGGAATGCTGTTTACAAAGGCAGTCCTACTGCAGATATAAAGCATGGCAGATAAACACACACACACACACACACACAAAATGTATCTGGGAGAAAAAAAATAGCATAGGACAGGGGTAATTCTGAATTTTTTTTTATCAGCCCACAAATATCTTCTGTTTGTATGACATAACTACTAAGTCATGATCCACATAATTGAAAAGGCAGAATTTTCAGAAGATTTTAGAAAGAATTTACTTGCTTGTTTGTTTTTAGGTAAGAAGCAGATTTATTTAGAGAGAAACACACTCATAGAATGTGGGCCATCTCAGAAGGAGACAGCGGCTTTGAAATATGGCATGGTTAATTTTATGGGCTGGGTAATTTCATAGGCAAATGAATGTGAGGGTTATTCCAACTATTTGGGGAAGGTGGGGGGATTTCCAGGAATTGGGCAACTGTCCACTTTTTAACCTTTGTGGTTGGCCTCAGAACTCATGGCACTGGTAGAGATATAATGTAAGGGAAAGAGAGCAATCAAGGATGCCTAGAATATTTTCTTCAGTGTCACTGACAAATTATCATCTGGCTTTAATTAAACTTTTTAAATGGCTTTGATCTCACCATTTTGTAAGGCAACTATGATGTTCATATTGGCCTCTATGGTAAATCAACTACACCATTGATGCATTTTTTCTCCTATGAAATTTTGAAGTTTAAATAAATTAAATGAAAAGCAATAACTTTTATGTTTAACTATTATTGTAACTTTATTTTTTTTTCTGCTGATGCCACAATGCTTGCACGTGAAGCTCTAAAGAACCACATGAAGCCCATGGCAGTGGGTTGAAACATCCCTACACTTGCCCTCTTCCCAGTGTGGTTCAAATGAGGGGACTTTGACATTTTCAGTGATGGTCTCCTTTGATACTGTCTGTGAGCCTTCCTTGTCTGTGAGGCTATTGCTTCCTTTGTAAGAAGGAAGAGATGATTGAAGATATTTCTTTTTATTTGCAATACAGTCAGATTAAACAATCACAGAGGGACCATTCTTTGCATTTTGTGAAAAGGTGATGCATAAAAGAAAGTACAGAGGCATAATATAAGAATAACAATAAAATAGTATCTATCAAAGTTATAAAATCCAATATTTGTTTGTTTTGTGCTTAGGAAAGAATATTCTATATTTTACCTGATGATTGGAAAAATATGTAATTTTATGATTGTTCTAGTAAAGTAGATTATATCAAAGCTGTAATGCAAGCAATTGTGAGAACTTACATTTGTGTCGTGCCTTTCATCACAAAACACTTTCAGAAAACTGTATGTATTAACTCTAAGGCATATAGCAATGCATAGTCAAGATGTGTGCTATAGACTGAATGATTGTATACCCTACCCTCCAAATTCATATGTGATGGTGTGAGAAGGTTGGGGGGCCCTTGGGAAATGATTAAGTCATGAGAGTGGAGTCTCATGAATGGGATTAGTGACTTTATAAACTATCAGAGAGCTCCCTTGTTGCTTCAAACATGTGAGGACACAGTAAAAGGAGAGCACCATCTATGAATCAGGAATCAAACTCTCACCAGACACCAACTCTACTGGTACTTTGATTTTGGACTTCTAAGCCCCCAGAACTGTGAAAAATAAATTTCTTTTGTTTATAAGTCACCTAATCTGTGGTATTTTCTTATAGGAGCAAGAGTAGATCAAGAACATACATATAAAAGAGATCAACACACAGATAGTTTCTTCACTGATATGAACTGACTTTATCTTGTGTAAGGTGGAGGGACTCAGGCAACAATGGACACGATGTTGCTTGCTGTCTGCTATACATTTATTAGTAGTCAGCCAGCTTGCTCTGAGTTATCCATTTTCTAAAGGGGAGAGGGGAATAAGTGATGCAAAATCATGCAGGGGATTATTTAGTGTGCTTTATGAAATCAGAGTATTATTCATAGACATTTCATGAATAGGCATACATCTGAGGAGAGGGAATAAAATGGCTCCATGAGCAACTTGAGTGAATGGAAATTCCCCGGAAATGAGGAAGTCCTGGACAAAGCAATGGAATCTTAGACAAGCAAAGAGGAACAGTACTGATTAGTTTATGCAATTCTGGTTCTTGGATTTGTGTGGAGATGAGGAGCAGTGCAGAGAGTACGAGCCTCCCAGGTGGTGCAGTGTTAAAGAATCCATCTGCCAATGTGGTAGACACAAGACACTTGGGTTTGATTCCTGGGTTGGAAAAATTCCCTGGAATAGAAAATGGCAACCAACTCTTTTTTTTTTTTTTTTTAACGAACAAAGGGTAATCTTCTTACAGAACAAGATGTTGGAAGGGACAGCTGTGGAAATGATTGTTTTTTTTTTTTTTCTTTTTATTTGAACTCCCAAACATGAACCCCCCACCCCACCTCCCATGGTTCCTGTATTTTAAATACATCTTCACTGAACAGGCTGCTTAGCAGCAGCTGCAAAGTTGTTAAGAGGTTCTTTGAAATTCCTACTAAATCTAAAAACCAAAGTCTGGGATCTAGTTACATTTGTCAAACAGCATACTATTCCAGTTATATATTGTATTACCACTGAGGAAGTAGCCACATAACTTACAGATTTTCCAATCTTTATTAAAACATTATAAATTTGTGAAAGTTATCAAGTATATGAGGTAAATAGATTCTTTTTTCCAGAAATTAAAAAGATACACTGGGCAAATGCATACCTCTTAAACAAAATTTTTCTGTCAAGTAAAAATAATTGTACTTTTCTCTTCAGCACATTTATTGTGTATTAGAAATGGCCACGATATATAAAAATAATAATATGAACAAGTGATTTATTCCAAAATGCACTGTTAGATTAACATTAGAAAATCAAGCAATGTAATTCACTATATTAACGGAAAAGAAAAACTATATGATTATCTCAAGAGACACAGAAAAACGTTTTTGACGATATCCAACATCTCTTCCTGATAAACACTTACCAAACTAGGAATAGCAGGAAACATTCTCAACCTGATAAAGGGGATCTATGAAAAATCCACAGCTGACATCATACTTAATGGTGAAAGACTGAATTCTTTCCCCTAAGAACAAAACAGGGATTTGTACTCATCACTTCTAGCCAGCATCGTAATAGAGCTGCTGAAAGTGTTAGTCACTCAGTCGTGTCCGGCTTTTGCAAGCCAATGGACTACAGCCCACCAAGCTCCTCTGTCCATGGAATTCCCCAGGCAAGAATACTGGCGCCGATTACCATTCCCTTCTCCAGGGGGTCTTCCTGAACCAGGGATCGAACCCCAGTCTCCTGCATTGCAGATGGATTCTTTACCATCTGAGCCACCAGGGAAGCCTGTAACTAACAGCTACAATAACTGAGTGATTATGTAACAGAAAGTGTTAGTCGCACAGTCATGTCCGACTCCTTTGTTACCCATGGACTGGAGCCCACCAGGCTCCTTTATTCATGGGATTTTCCAGGCAAGAATACTGGAGTGGGTGGCCGTTTCCTCCTCCAGGAGGTCTTACAACCCAGAGATCGAACCCGCATCTCCTGCATTGCAGGTGGATTCGTTACCCTCTGAACCATTGGGGGATTATGTGTAAGAGAGCTTCTAGCCAATCCAACACAGCAAGGAAAGCAGGAGGAGGAAGGCATCTCCCTTAGAAACAGGTTAATGGATAAACAAATTGTGGTGTATTTTTATAATAGAATACCACTTGGCAAATAAATAGAATGAAGTGTTTGTATGTGCAACAACATAGACAAATTTTGCTAAGCGAAATAAACCACACTGAAAAAAGACTTCCTACTCGTATTACATTTATCTAAACCTCTAGGAAAATGCCAGCAAATCTATAGTGACAGAAAATAAATCTCTGGCGGCTGGGTTGGTAGGGGATAGAAGGAAGGATTACAGAGGGGCAGGAGGAGATACTGGTGATAATGACTATATTCACTATCATGGTTATAGTGATGTTTCATACTACATGTTATATATATATGTCAAAACTTACATAACTGTACACTTTAAATATGCGCAGTTTTAAATTCCATAAGAAGTCAGGTCTGTGTTCTCTCTCCCCTTTGAATTTGGGTGCTCTCTGTGACACCTTTGGCCAATAGAATTTGACAGAAATGACAGTAGGCCAGTTTCAGACCTAGGGCTTAAGAAACCAACAACTTCTACTTGCTTCTTGGAATACTTGCTCTGGGAGAATCTGGCCAACATGTGTGTAGTCTGACTACCCTGAGATCGTCACAGTGTCAGGAAGTCCCAGCTAGCTTATGGAGAGCAAGATGTCCAACCAGCCTGCATGTTTCTGCTGTGCTAGCCTGGGCACCACATCTGTGAGTAAAAAAGCCATATGAGGTATCCAGACCAGTAAAAAGCCTTTGTTACAAATACTGTTCCTGTGAACGTTCATGTACATATTTTTGTGTTAACGTAAGTTTTCATTTCTCTGTGATAATGTCCAAGAACGTAATTGCTGCATCATATAGTAAGTGCAATTTTAGTTTTATAGGAACTGCCAGACTGTTTTCCAGAGTGACTGTAATCCTGTTTCTCTGCATCCTCACTATGCGCCGTGCGCTCAGTCATGTCCGACTCTTTGCTACTACATGGACTATAGCCTGCCAGGCTCCTCTGTCCATTGAATTCTCCAGGCAAGAATACTGGAGTGTGCGGACTTCCCTGGTGACCCAGTGGATAAGACCATGCTCCCAATGCATGGGGCCCAGATTTGATCCCTGGTCATGGAATTAGATCCTACATGCTGCAACTAAGAATTCATATGCAACAACTATGTGCTACAAAGAAGGTCAGAGATTCTGCGTTGCCACAGTTAAGAACAAGCACAGCCAGATAACTAAAGGTTAGAAAAAAAATAATGGAGTGGGTTGCCATTTCCTATTCCAGGGCATCTTTCTCCCGATCCCCCGCCGCCCAAGGATCAAACCCACACCTTCTCCTGCATCTCCTGCATTGGCAGGCTGATTCTTTACCACTGAGCCACTTGCTAGTAAGGAAGTAAGCCACAGTGCTAGTAAGGACCTGTATCCTCACTAGCATTTGGTATCTTCAGTACTTTTATGTTAGCCATTCTGAAAATTATATAATGATATATCATTGGGGTTTTTTTTCCAATTCTTTTTTTTAATAATTTAACTTGTTTGTTTATTTTGGTTGTTCTGGGCCTTCATTGCTTTTCTCTAGTTGCAGAGACCAGGGGCTACTCTGGTTGTGACCTGCGGGCTTCTCACTGCAGCGGCTTCTCGTTGCAGAGCACGTGCTCTAGGGCATGAGGGCTTCAGTAGTTGCGGCGCGTGGACTCAGTAGTTGCAGCTCCTGGGCGCTAGAGCACAGGCTCAATAGTTGTGGCGCAAGAACTTAGTTGCTCCACAGCATGTGGGATCTTCCCAGATGATCGAGCTTGTGTCTCCTGCGTTGGCAGGTTCTTTACCACTGAGCCATCAGGGAAGCCCTATCGACTTAGCATATTACATAATATAAATTATATTTATGCTGCCACTGCGGCTAAGTCGCTTCAGTTGTGTCTGACTCTGTGCGACGCCATAGACAGCAGCCCTGGGATTCTCCAGGCAGGAACACTGGAGTGGGTTGCCATTTCCTTCTCGAATGCATGCATGCATCCTACGTCGCCTCAGTCGTGTCCGACTCTGTGCGACCCCATGGACAGCAGCCCACCAGGCTCCTCTGTCCACAGGATTCTCCAGACAAGAATACGGGATGAGTTGCCATTTCCTTCTCCAAATTTATATTTATAATACAAATTTATAAAATAATAAATCAGTTCAGTTCAGTCGCTCAGTCGTGTCCGACCCTTTGCGACCCCATGAATCGCAGCATGCCAGGCCTCCCTGTCCATCACCAACTCCCGAAGTTCACTCAGACTCATGTCCATCTAGTCGGTAATGCCATCCAGTCACCTCATTCTCTGTCATCCCCTTCTCCTGCCCCCAGTCCCTCCCAGCATCAGAGACTTTTCCAGTAAGCCAACTTTTCGCATGAGGTGGCAGAGTACTGGAGTTTCAGCTTCAGCATCATTCCTTCCAAAGAACACCCAAGACTGATCTCCTTTAGGATGGACTAATAGTTCTTTATTATTTTAGATAAAAGCCCTTTGTCAGATGTATGTATGCAGTATTTTCTCCCAGTAATTTGCCTGTTCATTCTCTTAACAGAACTTGCAAAGCAAACGTTTTTAATGAGGTACCCCATTTTTGTTTTTTGATGTCAAGTTTAAGATCTCTTTGGCCCTAGGTTTTGAAGATTTTCTCCTATACTTAAAGTTTGTAAAAAGGTTTTTTTACAAAATTCCAGAAGAATTGTCCTTTTGTGTGTTAACATGTTCTTTGACCTAAATAAACTTTTGTATAAAGTGTGAAGTTTAGGTTGAAGTTGATTTTTTCCCCCGTAGATGTCCATTTGCTCCAGCACTGCTTGTTGAAAAGGCTGTTCTTTCTCCACTAATTGCTTTTGAATCTTTGAAAATTATTTGTGCATTTTTGCCTGGATCTGTTCTGTATCTTTTTGAATGCTCTATTCTCTGTTGATTAATGTAGCTGTCATTATTTAAAAGTCTGTTTACTTTCTGAGCATTTGGCTACTTGCCTATTGTCTTTCTGTTACTTTGGCTCCATTATGTTCAGAGAAGATACTCTGTATGATTTAAATTCATTAAAAATGTTTGATATTTGTTTTGACTCAATATGGTCTATCTTGGTGACTATTTTGTGGGCACTTAGAAAAAGCGTATTCTATTGCAGTTTAGTGGAGTGTTCTATACATATCTATTAGATCTTGTTGATTGATGATATTCTTCAGTTCCTCTATATCTTTGCTGATTTTCTGCCCTGTAGTCCTCCAGTATTCTTGCCTGGAGAATCCCAGGGATGGAGGAACCTGGTGGGCTGCCGTCTATGGGGTCACACAGAGTCGGACACGACTGAAGTGACTTAGCAGCAGCAGTCCTGTCAGTATTGTGTTGAACTCCCCAGCTGAAATTGTGAATTTTTCTATTTCTTCTTTCAGCTCTGTCAGTTTTTGTTCATTCCGCCCACCTCTCCACGGCCATGCTGCGTGTGGAATGTTAGTTCCCTAACTGGGGATCGTGGAAGCATGGAGTCTTAACCACTGTCTGGATATCCATAGAATTCCTTGTTTCATGTATTGATATTTTAAGGCTCTGTTGTTCGGTGTGTGCACATTTAAGATCACTGTGTCTTCTTGATAGATTGATCCTTTTATCAGTATGTAATGTTCTTCTTTGTCCCTCATAAATTTTTTTTTGCTTTAATGTCTATTTTATTTCATATCATTATAGCCACCCTATTTTTTTTTTAACTGTTGGCACAATTTTTTTCCGCGTCCTTTTATATTCAGCCTTCCTGGTATGTTTAAAGTGAGTTTCTGTTCACAGCATAACAACACTGGAGTGGGTTGCCATTTCCTACCCCAGGGGATCTTCCCAACCCGGGGTGAGTTGTATTTTTTAAATCTGTGTTGCCAATCTCTGTCTTTTGATTGATGTATTTAAACCATTTACAATTAGCTTACTATATGTTAGCACTTAAGTATAGCATTTTATTGTTTGTTTCCTTTCTGACCCTTGTGTTTCTCAATTTCTTGTTATCGCCTCTTGCCTTCCTGTGGGTAAATGGAACAGTTTTAGCATTCTGTTCTTCTTTGTAGTGTTTCTGAGTGTATTTCTTTGTAGAGTTTTCTTTGTGGTTACTCTGAGTCTCACAGTATACATATGTAACATCACTGCTGCTACTGCTGCTACTAAGTCGCTTCAGTCATGTCTGACTCTGGGTATCAGGGTTTTATCACTAGAAGCAAATATTGAAATCTTATTTCCACATAGTTTCCTATACCCTCCCCCATTTTAAAAATATGACTGTTTTATGGATTTCCTCTATATATTTATATAGAACACCATTACGAGTGGTTTTATAAATTTTAATTTAACCATCAAATATGACTTAAGAAACTAATGCGAAAGATAGTCTATTTTTACACATTCTGTTCTTTCCTGTCTGAAGTTCCAAGCCCTCTTCTGCTATTTCCTTTCTGTTGAAGTTTCCTATACCCATTCTTTAAGGGTGGTTCTTTTTTTTTTTTTTAAATGGAAGTTTTTCTGTTTTTTTTTAAGGGTAGGTCTGCAGGCAACAAAAATTTTTTGTTTTTTAGTTTTCTGCATCTGATTTGTCTTTACTTCTCCTTCATTCCTGAAGGATAATTTCATCAGATAGAAAATTTACAGCTTGTGGTCCTTTTCTTCCAGCATTTGAAAAGTTTTATAACCTCCTGGCTTCCATGGTTTCAGATGAAAACTTCACTGTTGTTCAGTGTTTCCCTGTAGGGAATGAATCGTTTCTCTTTGGTTGTTTTTAAGATTTGTTCCTTGTCTCTTGTTTTTAGAAGTTTATGATACGTTCTTATGTGGATTTCTTTGGGTCTATAATATTTAGACTTTGCTTGGCTTCTTAAATCTGTAGGTTTAGATCTTTCACCTAATTTAGGGAGTTTTTAGCTGTGTTTTTCTTCAATACTTTTCAGCTCCACACTTTTCCCCCTACTTCTGGAACTCAGATGCCAATGTTAGCTCTTTCATTATTCCAAAGATCCTTAGGTCTCTATTCAATTTCTTTTTCTATTTTTTCTCTGTTGTTCAGATGGAATAAATTTTATTGATCTGTCAATTCTAGTGAACTGGTTCTATCCTCTGTCCTCTCTACTATAGAGCCCTTTCAGCAAGGGGTTTCTAAATTATTATTATTTTATTTTTCTGTTTTGCAGTTTCTGTTTCTTTTTCTATAACGTCTACTTCTTTGCTGAGATTTTCTATTTTTTTCACTTGTTACAGGATAATTCATAACTACGTACTGAAGCATTTTCGTTATAGCATCTTTAAAGTCCTTGTCTGATCATCTGAACTCTGACTAATTTGCACAGTAGCATCTAGATTGCAAGCATCAAATTAAGATTTTTCCTGTTCTTGATATAAATGATGTTCTGTTATGTCGTGAAAGTTTTGTTTGTATGCTAGGACAATTTTTGTTTTATTCTGGATATTTTAGATAGTATGCTGACTTGATCCTGTTCAGATTTTCTGTCTTAGTAGGCAGTTGCTCTGCTTAAGTTTATTCTGGCCTGCTTTTGTGAGCTGTAGCTCTGACAACATTTAGTTTTCAGTGCCCTTGCAGTGCTATTCAGGTTTGTTTCATTCTTTGGTACTGCCGGGGCTTCCTGCTCAATCTATGCTGGTGCTTCCTGCTTGGAGGAAGATACCTATGTCACTGAGCTGCCTTCCACCAGTGGGGGTAGGAGGGTGAGCAGCACAGGGCCTGGTTTGCTCTTGGCCGCCGGGCAGAGGACTGAGAGGCCTCAGGCCTGAGTCTGTCCTGCTGGGTAGAGGGCCTTGGAGACAGCAGCCTCCTATTTTGTTAGCAGATAGCCTGCCTTTGCCCCAGGTGTGGGCTAGGGCTTAGGGCTCCCTAGGACACCTCTGTTATTCTTCCCCTTGACGGTCTTTGATGAGAGAGAGCAGACTTCATTTTTGTTTTGTTTATTCAGTCTATAGGTCTTGGTAGTTCTGGCTGGTGGTCACTCACCTCTCCAGGGGCCCAGTCCAGGCTACATGAAAGATGAAAACCCAGTAGGGAATTCACTACAGTGACCTTCCTTCCTTAATTCCTGACAACCCTGGACAGTTTACCTTTTTTCTAGCCTTCAGAGTCCTTTATGGTTGCCTGTTAGTTTACGTCCAGGGTATATCATTGTATTTAGAGGGGAGGAGCCATCTTGTCTAAGGCCAGAAGTCCCCTCAGTAAATTTTTAAACTTTGAATAAGAACTTCAAAGTAATATAAGATATTAATGAATAATAGGAAATATATGGCCCAATGTTTAATTATATATTATAAGTCATTAGAGATAAGGAGATGGGTGAATGATGGCCAGGGGCTGAAGGTAAGTCTTAACTTCCTGGAGATGAAGTAACTTGAGAAGGCCCTTATTGTGAAAAACAAGGTCATAGTTGAAAGGAGCAATATGAACAAAAAGGAATATGGAAAACAACTGAGAGAATTTGCCTGTCTTAAGCAAAAATTATGTTAGTGAGTAATGAGAGTAGAAAATAGGATGGTTAGACTCTGTGATATAGAGGGCCCTGAAAGTCTAGAGTAATACTGGACACATTGAAAAGTGGACAGCTGTCCCAAAATTGTAAGGAGAAGGAATGACATGAGTGAAGTTTAAGCAAGATTAGTTTAAAATAGATGTTGTGTTGTGTTAGTCACCCAGTCCTGTCCGACTCTTCGTGACCCCATGGACTGTAGCCCGCCAGGCTCCTCGGTCCATAGGAGTTTTCAGGCAAGAATACCGGAGTGGGTTGCCGTTTCCTTCTCCAAAATAGATGTGTAAGGTAACTTATATTGGGGAGAAACTGATCATTCAGGAGCCAATTATGTGTTTGTCCTGGTTTTCTAAGTGTGAGGTGGTACCTGTGACCTGTGAAGCAGTAATAAAGAGGAAGTGGATTCAAAAGAGAACATGATGGGACTTGATACCTGACTAAATATAAAAAGTGGGACTGGACTCATAGACTGTCAGCTTTGGTGACTTCTCTTTTCCCATGTACTTAATTAAATATAAGTAGGAAACTTTTAAAGAATAGATTTTGCTCTGCAGAGAAACTCTTCTTTCTCCATTCCCTTCCCACCTGCATATGCAATTTGAGAAAAACCTAACTGTCCTAAGGCAACTGATTAACACCTTTAATCTTTTTCCAAGCAACATACTGTTACCACACATTCCGAAATTGTTATTATACATGTTAAAAGATGTCCAGCCTCCCTAGTAATTAAAGAAATGCAAATTAAAACAACAAAGTTTGTTTTTATAGTACAGTTCAATGCTGTAAGGCTTTCATGAAGTAAGGCTTACACATATTCTTATTTTTTTCTGATGGAGTAAATTGGTATAATCTTTCAGGAAAGAAATTTAGCAGTATGTAGCAAGTTCAGTTCAGTTCAGTTGTTCAGTTGTGTCTCACTCTTTGCGACCCCATGGACTGCAGCACACCAGGCCTCCCTGTCCATCACCAACTCCCGGAGTTTACTCAAACTCCTGTCTATTGAGTCAGCAATGCCATCCAACCATCTCATCCTCTGTCGTCCCCTTCTCCTCCTGCCCTCAATCATTCCCAGCATCAGGGTCTTTTCAAATGAGTCAGCTCTTCGTATCAGGTGGCCGTAGTATTGGCGTTTCAGCTTCAACATCAGTCCTTCCAATGAATACTCAAGACTGATCTCCTTTAGGATGGACTGGTTGGATCTCCTTGCAGTCCAAGGGACTCTCAAGAGTCTTCTCCAACACCACAGTTCAAAAGCATCAATTCTTCGGTGCTGAGCTTTCTTATAGTCCACCTCTCACATCCATACATGACTATGTATGTTGCAAAAGTCTTTACAATGTTTAAGTACTTCTGCTAGGAATTTATAGTAAGGAAATAAATGCAAAGAGGCTATATGTTATGCAAAGAGGCCAAAGTATGCCAAATGTTAGCAATGTCCCTAGATTTTCACAGTTATGATTGTATATAAATGTATAGTAGTAGGAGTGAATGGTTAATACAAATATGGTGGAATATTACATGGCCTTTAAAAATAACACAGGGGACGCAAGTTCAAACCCTGAGCAGAAAGCTGAGATCTCACATGTACTGTGGCATTGCCAAAAAGATAATAATAAAAAAAATTTAAATAGAAGAATTTGGAGTGAATCTTCATAATATTTTTGTCTATAACTTATATTCTTCATTCTCCAATAAATAATTTGAAGCAACATTTAGATCACTGTCACAGATAGGTGAAGAAAGAAAAAAAAAGTTAAAAGGTCTTTCTGCATTAGTTCAGGGAGTCAAATAATGTATCTTCATGTTAACTGCTATTGCTGAGAGGGATGTTATGCAGAGAAAGAACCTGTGTATGTAGGGACACAGTGGAAAGAGTGAAAAGGAAGAGTAAAAAACTTAGGTTCATTTCTTTTTTGGATGGATTGGAAAGGTCTTTGAGGAATTTCTAGACTAGGCTAGATAAGAACCCATTTTGCAGCATCCCTGTGTTATTTTCTAAATACTCAAAAAGCATTTGTAAAGGATGGGATTCTCACGTAGTGGTTTATATCATTTATATCATTTCTTTTGCTGCTGTTGGCCTGCCTTGTAACTTTTCACAATTCATGTCACCTTAATTACCTCCTCTGTGAATCAGAAAAGGTAATCTTGATTTGTCTTCTTCACATGGATATTATAATATTTAATTGACGTAGTTTCTACCTGAAAGAACTTTGCAAGCTAGAAAATATCCAAATTTTAATTGTTATTTGTGACTTCGAATAGCATTCTGACCCAACACAAGAATTTTTATTAATCTGTTTAAGAAGGAAATCATGAACTTATTTAAAAACAGCCAAAGACTTGAGGGATAGGGTATGTGGAAATGGATGGTATTTTCTTCACAATCTACCTGTTTTCCTTTTATAGCTATTTTAAAACAGTAAGAAAAAACACAGTCCCCTTGAGATCCTTTTACTCTAGCAAGAATTCAATATAAGAAAGTTTTTTAAGAAAAAGGTAAAATGTTTTCATTAGTTGTTCTTTCCAGTCTATATTTGGCATTCAGGCTACAGCTAACTTTTACAGTGTTTTACTTCAAGGCGAGTCTGTTCTAGTTAAAATTATGTATGAGCTTCTTAGAAACCATTCTTTTGTAGAGCCAATTTAAAAAAAATTTAAACACAGATACGTTGAAAAAACAGAACAGTGAAAACCACTTTTACACCCTCACATAGATTCACCAAGTGTCACTTTCTTCATCTTTATTGCTACATACATTGGCACACACACTCACTCCCCTTTTTCCATTGTATCCAAAAGTAGGCCAGAGCCATCAGAAATGTGCTGTTTTAATGATCATTTTATCTGCTGTTCAGATGCAGCAGAGCAACATGATTCTTATAAAGTTTATTCTATAGTTGGTGCCATCTGTTTGTGCTTATTATCTGAAGTCTTGGGTACATTTTATTGGAGGCAGGGATGCTCAGATTAAAGTTATCCCTGTGCAATGCCTCCTAAACTTACAAAGTCTACATGGTCACAAAAGGAATATTTGACTACTTCTTAGTAAGTTTAAGTAGTAAGAGTACTACATACTTTTTAAATGTCTTTGTTGTTCTGTAACAGGCTGAAATAGTCAAGTTTTTATTTTCATGCAGCTTAGAAAAAGAAAAAACTCAATGCTTTCCATGGAGCATTTGTTAGAATTTGAATATTTCATTGGACCTAGTACACTTGCCTGGAGAAACCCATGGACGGAGGAGCCTGGTAGGCTGCAGTCCATGGGGTCGCTAAGAGTCAGACACGGCTGAGAGACTTCACTTTCCCTTTTCGCTTTCACGCATTGGAGAAGGAAATGGCAACCCACTCCAGTTTTCTTGCCTGGAGAATCCCAGGGACGGAGGAGCCTGGTGGGCTGCTGTCTGTGGGGTTGCACAGATTCGGCCACGACTGAAGCGACTTAGCAGAATGTTTATTTACTGTTATAAATTGATGCTATCTGACAGGAGATCAGCCTTGGGATTTCTTTGAAAGGAACGATGCTGAAGCTGAAACTCCAGTACTTTGGCCACCTCATGCGAAGAGTTGACTCACTGGAAAAGACTGATGCTGGGAGGGATTGGGGGCAGGAGAAGGGGACGACAGAGAATGAGATGGCTGGATGGCATCACCGACTCGATGGACGTGAATCTGCGTGAACTCCGGGAGTTGGTGATGGACAGGGAGGCCTGGCGTGATGCTGATGCTCCAAACAACATCAGGTGGGGAGCAGGGGCTGGAGACTGGTCAGCCACAACATTATCTGCCACAGACTCTGGATTCTGCCCTTCTTCCTCTTGGGTCCCCTCAATGCTTGAGGATCCAGCCAAAGAACCCAGGACTGAGTAGTCCAGTGCTTGATTCCAGGAGAGGAATTGAGAGACCAGAGCTGGGGGCTCTACACAGCCAGGGGACCAGGTAATTCTCTGGAGGGTTAGGATTCCTGAGTCCAAGTAGCTTAAGGACCCTCCATCCTCATTCAGTTCAGCCACAGAGGGCCCATGGAGGCTCAGCCATTGAGGCCTCTCTGGCTCTTACTTGGTGCCCCCAGTCCTGGGCTGTGCAATACACCTCCCAGAGGCTTGAGATGCATTCAGCACCAGTCATCATCTAATCCTGGGCTTGCTCATCTCTCAGAGGCCCTGCCAGGGACTGCCCCCACAAAATGCACACAAGACCTGCCATGGTCCTCAAGGCTACCTGGGAGGCTAAGGACAACCAGAGAGTCTCAGCTCAGTCTTTTCCCAGAGGTTCAGAGTTCATCAGGCCACCAGCTGCGGGCACCAGGGAGTATCCGGGTAGAGGAGACAATGGGGGGAGTGAAACCTGGAAGGGCCCTCCTCAGGCGAGAAGGGGCCATGGAGATTAATGATGTTAAGTTTTCCCTCAATGACGCCATAGCTAAGGGTGACCTGTTCCAGCAGCTGCAGGGTCTCCAGGCCACCCAGCTTGCACTCAACAGTGTAACCCATGGTGCTGTTGTCAGGCAGCCAGATGAGGGCAGATGTGTCCATGAAGTGGGAGCCACTGGCCCAGGGAGCCATCTTCAAAGCCAGTTTGCAGTTGGTGCAGAAGCCAGCTCCCCCAGTGGTAAAACAGAACTGTACCAGCCTTGTGCGGTTGTGAGGTTGTGGCTCCAAAGTGTGAATTGGCTGATTCAGGCTAGGCCAGCCTACGTAGACCTCGCGGGTCTGGGAGAAGGTTTTCAGCAACTTCAGCAGCACCCTTGGGTTCAGATAGTTGTCATCATCCACATGGCAGAACCATCTCAGAGCACTGGCCAAGAAGGCATCAAATTCAGTGGCCATCTCACAGGACAGGGCAGGGTGGCTGTGCTCTGCAGAGCAATTGGTGACCACAAGGTGGGATCCCAGTCTTTCCTGGAGGTCTTCATCCAGGCTGTCAGTGAAGATGAATGTCTGTTACCTGGTCCTGGAGACCCACGTGTTGAGCAACAGCTTCTGGCGGGACTGGTGGAAGGCCTGGGTTGTCTTGACCACGATGAAGACATCATGGAGCTGCAGCTCAGAGGGCCAAGGGCTTGGCGGGCCCAGATCAGGGGTGTCAGGCACATGCTGTGGGGACGGGCTTGAGTGGTACCATAGGGAGAGGAGCCCCATCCACAGAAGGGTGAGGAGGACTCCAGCCAGGCCCCAGAGGAGCTGGCACTGCATTGGCCCTAAGGCCCCAGATGGCTCAGCTCCCAAATCCCAACCAGATGGTAAGGGAAGGCTGGTCAGGTGGCAGCCCTGGCAAAGGCAAAAGGCTGGAAGGCATGGCTGGCGGGCCGGGAGGGGAGAGGTGGGAGTCGGAGCTTGGGACCCGCAGGCTGAGCCACCATAGCCCCACCGCTGCCAGCCCTCCACCTGCTTCATAAACAACTCTTGTATTCTTACTTGGAAAACTCCATGGACAGAAAGGCCTGGCAGGCTACAGTCCATGTGATGGAAAAGAGTGAGACGCAACTGGGTGACTGACATGAAATAAAGAAGAAGCAGAGAGCAAGCACAGACATTACATATAAAAAGCACTTTATTTTGCCAGAAACTGAGATGATCATTTAAACTATGGCTATAGAAAAAGAAAAAAAAAAAAGAAGAACCATGGGTTGAGAGAAAATGATTCTATAATTTTGGCTTGTTGAAATAGCCCTTTCAAATAATCAAGTTCATATGGCCTTGATATTTGCTTACTCATCATGGCTTCAACCAAGAATGAGCAGATAAGGTAGTTGCACACAAACCTCAGGGGGTAAAGAATTGCCTGCAATGCAGGAGGCACAGGTGACACAGTTTTACTCCCTCAGTTGGGAAGATCCTCTGGAGGAGGAAATGGCAACCCACTCCAGTATTCTTGCCTGGAGAATTCCATGGACAAAGGAGCCTGGCGGGCTACAATCCATGGTTTCTCAAAAGAGCCAGATACTACTGAAGTGACTGAGCACAGACACAGACACAAACCTGATTCCAGTTCCTTGTGACTAAAATTCAACCTCCAGGCTTAGCTCCTCTTAGGAAATGGAACATGAGGATAGTTTTCTTGACTCTCCTTAACTTTTATTGATACTTCATAGAATTAGAAACCAGTATCTAATAAGACTCTTAATTGAATATTTTGTGTAAAACCGAACTGTTGCTTCAACAAAACCACCACCGCCACCCTCTCCAATCCAGGAGCATTATTTTTGTTGGCCAGGAGCCAATTTGGTTTTTATCTTAATGAAATTGAAGCCAGACTGGTTGTTCATTCTCATCAGTGTTTGGAAGGCCTTGGTTCACATCATGTCTCACATTGCCTTCTGCTCCACTCTCATTTCCCATACTTTCTGCCTGTACCTGTGCGATGGAGTCTGCCCAGTCAGAAAAAGCAGACAAAAATCTCCTTTCCAATTGAACACAATCACCTGCAATTCTCAAATCACCAGTTTTGTAAAAGGCAAGAAACTGCTATTCTGAGTGATTTTGGCAATTCAGAGGAGAACATCTGCTTCCCCAAAATGTCTACTGTGGAATCTTTCATTACTTTACTAGGAGGAAATGGATAATACAAATATTAAAAAGGTACTTGTCTCTTTAGAGATACATACTGAAATATTTTCAGATGAAATAGTCTAATTATGGAATTTATTTCAAAATAATCTTGAAATAAAAGAATGTGGAACTTTGAGAAATAACTGTAAGAAGACTGGCCATGTACTGATGATATTAGATGGATCAAAATTTTGGATAAATCAGTTTAATTATTTTATTATCTCTACATTTGTAGAGATATTTAAATATCTCTATTTGTACTTATGGATATTTAAATAAATATTTTAAATATTTCATAATAAAAATTTTAAAAATATTAGATATTTAAATATTTAAAATATTTCATAATAAAAATTTAAAAATATTAAATATTTACAGTATTCTGGTGGAGTGGGAAGCCAGGCTACTAGCTTAATGACTTAAAATTACACAAAAGTTGATTTGACAGGTAAGCTATACAATAATACCATCAGCCTTCCAACCCATCAGAAGCATCATGAGTAAACTGATTAATCAGCACATTTCCCCTCACATTCTGCCCAGTAATATGTTGAGAAGAATTCTGAGGCAGCCTTCAGGGAGTCACTACATGAACTGACTACAGCTGACAAATAGGATGATGACCAGTTGTTTTCTCTACTATAAGATGTAAATACTTGGGATGATGGTGCTGAGTGCCTAAGGAAGGTGGAAGTGAAAAATGGAAACATGAAAAAAAGTAATATCTGCAAAGGAAGAGCCTGATATCACTAAAGAAAAACTGGAGGCAGTATTCTTAAAAATAACTCCAAGGATTAGCATAATCAAAGCATTTTAGGGTCTTAGGACACACTGACCCTCACTGTGTCTAAAAGGCTGGAGGTCAGTTAACAGTTTAATTCTTCATGATTGACATCTTAGCCTCTTTGTTCTCTTTTTTCTGCATAATTTATAGTATTCTCAACTATTTTGATGTGCTATTTTTGATGAATTATTCATCATTTGGAGAGAAGAGACAAGTAGGGAAAAGTAAATAAATCTTTATGGGGCTCTGATTATATGTTAGGCACAGATTTTGGAATTATATATATATAACATATATATATATATGTATAACATTCCATCTCATTAAAATATAGAGCATCTTAGAATCACAGAGCTTTTCAAGTTGTGTGGACTGAATCTTCATTTATTTGGCTTTTACTCCAGCTAATTCAGTTTAAATGTATACTGACAAAAATGAAGAACTCAGTGTAGGCTATATACTTTTCTCCATCTAACTTATAGAAACCTAACTGCCTTATAGCATAACTTCATAGCAATATTTAATGAAATGATAATCTACCTCCAGAAACCTTGAACAATAACATAGATCTTTAGTCTAGATCTCTGTAAAAGTGCCATAAGTGTCATTCAGGGCAACCTACAATACAGAAAACAGAAATACACACACATGAAAGGCTGTATTTCTCTCCCTAACTCCCTTATTCCCTACCTCCATTCTTCCTGTCTCAACATTGCTTTTCTGTCCACTTTTTCCAACTCCACTCTGTACCTTCACAGGCTGAGTTTTGACACATGGCCTCCCTTGCTCGGAACAGCCCTTTGGAAGTCTGGTCTTATCATCATGTCAGTTTTTATCATAAGAGTCAACAACACTGCAATTCTGATGGGGAACATTCCAAACTTGATAGAAATGTAGCTTCCTTGTTTCAGAAGCGTTGCTATTATTCCTATTCTCCAAAATCATGAAGAGTTAGTGACTGGTGCCTTCTTTCTGGAAGCTAGAGCAATGAAGAGGGGTATGGGAGGGCTGAAACATCCTGCCACATGTGGTTGCAGGTGAGAGGTATAGAAGTGAATGGAGCCATCCTGCATCTGCTACTCAAAGCTGAAGTCTAAATCTGGT
>SJYX01001267.1:91563-103397 GCA_006410675.1 Oreotragus oreotragus | reverse complement strand
CGACCCCATGGACTGCAGCCCACCAGGCTACTCCGTCCATTGGATTTTCCAGGCAAGAGTACTGGGGTGGGGTGCATTGCCTTCCCCGTCTCCCATTGTAGATGGATTCTTTACAATCTGAAGCACAAGAAAAGCCCAAG
Source organism: Oreotragus oreotragus (assembly GCA_006410675.1). Classification (NCBI taxonomy): domain Eukaryota; kingdom Metazoa; phylum Chordata; class Mammalia; order Artiodactyla; family Bovidae; genus Oreotragus; species Oreotragus oreotragus. The sequence goes on along the minus strand of SJYX01001267.1, from coordinate 103,257 downwards.
AATACTGAAGTGGGTAGCCTATCCCCTCTATAGTGGATCTTCTTGACCCAGGAATCGAACTGGGGTCTCTGGCATTGCAGGCAGATTCTTTACCAACTTAGCTATCAGGAAAGCTCTCGCATTATATGACCACACCACAGTGTGAATATCCACTCTCCTGTTGATGGATACTTTAGTTTTTTCTTAAGTTTTGGCTATTATGAAGAAGCTCCTCTGAGTACTAGTGTATAAGTCTTTGAGTGGATATATGTTTCGGTTTATTTTGGACATTTGTCTTGGGTGTATGTGTTGGGTATTATGATAAGTATATATTTCCGTTTAAAGAATCTGCCAAAAAACTCTGCAATGTAATTATAAGACTTCATATTCCAATCAGGATTGTATGAGAGCTCCATTTGCTTTACATGCTCACCTATATTTAGGGAGTAATCTCTTTGATTTTAGTTAATATTCTAGTGAATGTGAAAAGGTATCTTATTATGATGTTGAATTAAATTTCATTCTCTTTTAAATCTTTACATGAGGCAATTGCCTGCACCAATTCACTCTAAAATGGTTCTTGTCAAGGTTTCCAACAATTCTCATCTTGGCAGATCAAACGAGAAATCCTTAGTCCCCTTATTATTTTATGTGGTTTGTCACATAAGGGTTCCAGCATCTATTTTTCCCCCTCATTGACTGCTCATTCTCATTATCCTCTGCTGGTTCTTCATCATCTCCTGACCTCTAACATTGTATTGCTTCAGAATGTATTCTTTAGTTCTCTTCTCTTTTGTTGGTGAGCTCATCTAGTCTCATAACTTTAAGCTTTGTATCTTCAGCTCAGATCTCCCTCCTCTAAACCACAGACTTGGGCATACAGTGGATAGTTTGATATATTCATTTGGATGCCCTATAGGCGTTATAACTTAACATGTTCCAAAAACGAACTCCTGAACTACTACAATAAATTTGTCCCTCCGTAGTTTTCCCTGTCTAAAATGATGACACCTCACCCTTCCACTGGCCCAAGATTCAAACCGTGGAATCATCTCTGACTCTTTTCTTTCTTTTATATCTAATATCAAATTTGTTAGCAAATACATCACTTCTCAACACTCATCACTACTCTTTCTGTCCAAGCCACTGACATCTCTAACTTAAATTATTGCAGGAGTTTACTAAATAGTTTTCCTGCTCCCAGTCTTGTAAACTTGCAATTTCTTTTAAAGAGAGCAGCCCATGTGATTCTATTGAAATATAATTCATATCATGTCACATTTTTACTCAAAACTCTTTATTCATTCAATAATTGACACCTATCATGTGCCATCCAGGGACATTCTGGCATGAAGAAAAATAAACAAGTTTTGTGCTTTCTTGAAACTTGTGATTTATTAGGAAAGTTGGACAGTAATTATACACTTAATTTCATAGTAATTCTGATAGCTGTCACAAGGGATAAGTACAGGGAGCCCCGAGAATGTGAAATAAGGAGTGAGAAAGACAACTGGAGAAAATGATATTTGATTTGAAATCCAAATAGTTTCACCACTGTACAGGTGATGTGAATATATAAAATATTCTGTCATTAGAAAGTGGTGGAATGACTCAAAACCAGATTAATATGTTCCCAAATTTTCAGTTTATAAGCATTGTGTCATATTATCCTTGATGTTAAACATATTGATTGCATTTTATCAAGATCATAAAGCCCATGGACAATGGAGCGTGAACATAAATGCAGAGTCAAGGACTCTTTTTAAAAAAACCTTATGTCTTTTAGCTATTTTATGGCAAGACATGTTTTGCAATGAATGAAAAGAGAATTAATTCATTAAGAAATTATGCTTAGAAAATCAGGCTTAAAATTATGTATGTTATATGGATTAATTACAATAATAATCACCTTTCCATGAAATGTACTTTACAGTACAGACACTGTGTTGACATGCCACATACATGATTTTATTTTAATTTCACAACCGGATTATGAAATAGGGTCTGTTCTTCCCATTTTGCTGACAAATTTCAGCTTAGAGAGAGAAAATCTTAACCTAAAGTCATATGTTCAGGAAATGGAAGAAGGGGGCTTGAACCAAATACTTTGGCCCCCAAGTCTGCTGTTTTAATAACTGTGTTCTCTTTGAGAATATGTCTGTGTGTTTAGTTGAGAGTTTTCAGGCAACACTAGCTCTGAGTTATCCTTTGAGCAAGCATAAGGTGCAAAAGGAGTGCTGTTGATTTTTTTCTTCCTGTCATTATCTACTCATCCTTTGCCCTCATCCACATTCAGCACCTCTAGAAACTGGTGTGCTTTGTTAATAGTTTTGACACCTACAGAGACCAGCTGTGGGATTGCAGAACAGGCAGCAATGTTAGGCAACCTCACGTTGGAGTATGTGACATGTGGCTTGCATAGGCCCCACTTTCCCCCTTTCAGCCTGCTATCATTATCTAGGTCACTGTCACTTCATAAAACATCTTATTAAAATTACTATGGGTCTTCTTTAATGATTTTCATTACTAACAGAGATTCTAATCTCAGATTTTCCTTTTAGTATTAAGAAAAATCACACACATGTAAAAACTGTAAGAATGAACATAACCAACAATAACCACAAGCTAGTGCATCACAACTTTTGAGGAATTTCTTTTGCAAAGAGCTAATTGAAACATTCCTTCAATTTGTGCTGCTCAGTTTTGACAGTAACTCTGTCCCTTGTCATAAAATCAATGGTCTTTTTTTATCCCATCCTTCCATTCACCATCTCGCCTCTGACTATAGGGCCTTCTTTCCCCACTCAGAGTCTTCCTCAGATCATCAGGGTTAAGTGATCTTTTCAAACTGCCTGGCCAGACTGTCACAAGGCATTGAGTGGCTTTTGAAAATGAGCCATGTTAAATGACTTGATGGGGGTTAAAACCACCATTATTGCTATCACCACTGTGATAAAATGGAGCAGTAATGACGGGGAAAGGTACTTATCACTGTCTTTTGGAGATCACTTAAGATAGTCTGGATTTGAAGCTTTTTGCCAAAGATAAATGGAACATGTACAAGATAAATGTTACCGTTGCAGAATCTTTTGTGTGTGAACTTGCACGGGCCTGAGTTGTTTACCTGTGCAACAGCTAGTAAGGAGGCAATAAATCCAGGACAGGAAACTCCATTCTGCATAAGGCAGCCACTTGTCATAGTTGAGGGTGTGAGATCCTTGATTAAAATGAGTAAGTCAGAATGCAGAGAATGGAACAAAATAGGATATCATCAAATTTTTTTTTTTACAAAAATTGCTGATATGCCATCCATTTGCTTTAAACATGCAAGGTTATGTGTGTGCTCAGTCGCTCAGTCATATCCAATGCTTTGTGACCGCATAGACTGTAGGCTACCAGTCTCCTCTGTCCATGGGATCATCTGAGCAAGAATACTGATGGAACAAAGTAGGATATCATCAATTTTTTTTACAAAAATTGCTGATATGCCATCCATTTGCTTTAAACATGCAAGGTTATGTGTGTGCTCAGTCGCTCAGTCATATCCAATGCTTTGTGACCGCATAGACTGTAGGCTACCAGTCTCCTCTGTCCATGGGATCATCTGAGCAAGAATACTGGAGTGGGTTGCCATTTTCTCCTTCAAGGATCTTCCCAACCCAGGGATGGAACCCACATCTCCTGCATCTCTTGCATTGGCAGGTGGAGTCTGTACCCCTCAACTTCATATAACCACTTCATATAACACTTATATGAAGAGTTAAAGTCTGTATTTTGAAATTTAATAATCACTTAGTCACTGTGGTTTAGTTGGAAGGGCCCAGGACTAGTTCCTAGGAGCTCTGAGTTCTAGTCCAATCCCATCACTAACTTGCAATGTGACTGAAGATGAGAAATTTAAGCTTTCTCAGGATCATCAGCTCGTTCCAATTGGCCCAAGACTGTCCTTGTTTTAGCACTGGAAATCATATGTTCAGAAAAGCCCTCCATCCTAGGCAAAGTCCTGTTTCCTGATCTACTTTCTCAAGCAATTATATTAACCTCTTTTGTGAAAACTACTGAATATTATAAAATGAATTAGAAACATAAAGTGATAAATTGTTATAACATGAGTATCCCCACAGGCACATTTTGGCCTATCTTGACTTTAAAATCTTGAAGTATATCAAAAAGCCACCTAACTTCCAACTGGAAATGCCGGTGGAAAGGTACTATGGCAATAGTCAGACAACTGAACTTTTAACAGTTACTGATTAATGCTACAAAGAGCAAAAAGAGCCTTTAGGAATCTCTGTTTCAGGGAATACTAACTCTGGCTCACCTCAAAAGACGAGTCTGAAAGAATTGTAAAATTAGCAAAGATCTCTTTTGCAATCTAACCCATGTTCTATTTTAAACTGTTTGAATATTCAGATTTTCTGAATCATAAAATTTAAAACATCAATTATTGTAACTATGAAATGAGATTAAGAATGTATACCTGTCTGTTATGTAGTAGTTGCTCAATAAATGTTAGTTTTCTTTCTGAAAGGATATAGTCCTTGCTTCATCTATACCACATCAATTTTCAAGCAAACCCCACAGTTAAATTAGGATGCAGAATACCTATACTTTTGTTTTATGCTATTTACAGTTTTCAATGAGTTAACTGTCTGAAATTTATCTCACCTATATAATGAAGTACTTTGGATAGTTCTGAAATATCTTCCAATTCTAACATTATGTTACTCTAGAATCATCAATAATGTCTATAAATAACAAACAATTGCAGAAAAACCTGTATGTACCCATCATCAAAAAAGCAAGAGAGTTCCAGAAAAACATCTATTTTGGCTTTATTGACTGTGCCAAAGCCTCTGAAAGAGATGGGAGTACCAGACCACCTGACCTGCCTCTTGAGAAACCTGTATGCAGGTCAGGAAGCAACAGTTAGAACTGGACATGGAACAACAAGCTGGTTCCAAATAGGAAAAGGAGTACATCAAGATTGTATATTGTCACCCTGCTTATTTAACTTATATGCAGAGTACATCATGAGAAACGCTGGGCTGGAAGATGCACAAGCTGGAATCAAGATTGCCGGGAGAAATATCAATAACCTCAGATATGCAGATGACACCACCCTTATGGCAGAAAGTGAAGAGGAGCTAAAAAGCCTCTTGATGAAAGTGAAAGAGGAGTGTGAGAAAGTTGGCTTAAAGCTCAACATTCAGAAAACGAAGATCATGGCATCCAGTCCTATCACTTCATGGCAAAAAATGGGGAAACAGTGAAAACAGTGTCACTTTATTTTTTGGGGCTCCCAAATCACTGCAGATGGTAACTGCAGCCATGAAATTAAAAGACTCTTACTCCTTGGAAGGAAAGTTATGACCAACCTAGATAGCATATTCAAAAGCAGAGACATTACTTTGCCAACAAAGGTCCATCTAGTTAAGGCTATGGTTTTTCCAGTGGTTATGTATGGATGTGAGAGTTGGACTTTGAAGAAAGCTGAGCACCAAAGAATTGATGCTTTTGAACTGTGGTGTTGGAGAAGACTCTTGAGAGTCCCATGGACTGCAAGGAGATCCAAACAGTCCATCGTAAAGGAGATCAGTCCTGGGTGTTCATTGGAAGGACTGATGTCCAATATTTTGGCCACCTGATGCGAATAGCTGACTCATTTGAAAAGATGCTGATGCTGGTAAAGTTTGAGGGCAGCAAGAGAAGGGGAGGAAAGAGGATGAAATGATTGGATGACATCACCAACTCAATGGACAAGCGTTTGGATGGATTGACAGGGAGGCCTGGCATGCTGTGGTTCATGGAGTCATAAAGAGTCAGACATGACTGAGCGATGGAACTGAACTGAACTGACCCACCACCAGTTTCAGAAATTAATAAAAATATGAATATAAAATATTATGTATTCATTGTGAAAATGTAAATAATATATAAAGGAGCAAAATGAAATTGATCCTATTTCCTCTTTCTAGAAATGAGAACTATATCCTCATAAACATTACTTCACAAAGCAGTAGCTTTTTAAAATTTACAGTTATTCCACAGTTATTGGTATTTTTTAGTTATACAAAATAAAACCCAGTTATACAAAACATGGTAGTTGAGTAGAAATTGGGAGTTGTGGGTTCTAATCTAGAACCAGCCACTAACTATTTACTACTTTGCCATCATTCTGAAATGGAAAGATTGAACCAGATGGTTTCTTAGGTGCTATAGAGGTTACAAATGAAGGTTATCTAGTTTATATTTTATTATAGAAATATCAGGCATACATACAGCATTATAATTTGACATCTGTATACACTACAAAGTTATCACCACAAGTCTAGTTACTATGTATTTAACCCCTTTAACCCATTTCATGCATCCGTCAACCTACCCCTCTGGACACTGAAGTTCTCTACATCTTTAAGTTTGTATTTGTTTTATTTTTGTTTATTCATTTATTTTGTTCTGTTTTGTCTCTTAGATTCCATATGAGTGAAATCATGTAGTATTGGTCTTTCTTTGTCTGACTTATTTCACTTAGTATAGTTCCATGAAAGTCTATCCATGTTGATACAAATGGCAGAATTTCATTCCTTTTCATGGCTAAATAATATTCCTGTGTGTGTGTTTGTGTGTGTGTGTAACACATCTCCTTTATTCATTTCTCCATCAATGGACATTTATGTTGTTTCCATATCTTGACTATTGTAAATGATGCTGCTAGAGACACGGGGGTGCACATATCTTTTTGAATTAGTGCTGAGCCTCCCTCCCTTCCCCCTATCCCAGCCCTCTAGGTCATTACAGAGTGCCAGGCTGGACTCCCTGTGTTATTTAGCAACTTAATGTATTTTATACATGATAGCATATATATGTCAATGCTGTTTTCTCAATTCATCCCATCCTCACCTTCCCCACTGTGTCCACAAGTCTGTTTTCTACTAGGTTTATCAGTAGCATTTTTCTAGATTCTATATATATACATTAATATTAGATACTTGTCTTTCTCTTTCTGAATTACTTCACTTTAAGAATCACTAGGTTCATTCACCTTACTACAACTGACTCAGATCTGTTCCTTTTTATGACTGAGTCATATGTCATTGTATAAATATGCCACTACTTCTTTATCCATTCATCTGTCAAGGACATCTAGGTGGCTTCCATGTCCTGGTTATTGTAAATATTGTTGCAATCGACATTGGGGTGTTTTTTTTTTTTTTTTTTTAGAATTGTGGCTTTTTCACTGTTTATGCCCGGTAGTAGGATTATTGGGTGTTTTAGCTTAACATAGCTCATTATTAGAGAAAAAGGAAGCTTAGCACAAAAATAGGATTTGTTCCTAATTTTTAAAGTAATCTCCCTACTGTTCTCCACAATGGCTATATCGGTTTGCATTCACACCAACAGTGCAAAGAGGGTTCCCTTTTCTCTATATCCTCTCCAGAATTTATTGTTTGTACATTTTTCTTAATGATGGTCATTCTGATTGGTGTGAGGTGATATTTCTTTGTAGTTTTGACGTGCATTTCTCTAGCAATGAGCTATGTTAAGCATCTTTTCACATGTTTATTAGCCATCTCTATGTCTTTGGAGAAATGTCATCCTGTTTTTTGATTAGTTTTATTTTTTTTTCTGACATTGAAATATATGAGCTGCTTATATGTTTTAGAGATTAACCTTTTGTCAGTTTATTCACTTGCACTTATTTTCTCCCATTCAGTGTTGTCTTTTCATCTTGCTTATAGTTTCTTTTGCTGTGCCGAAATTTTTAAAGTTTATTAGGGCCATTTCTTTATTTTTTATTTTATTTCCATTAATCTAGGAGGTGAATCAGAGAATATTGCTGCAATTTATGTCATAGAGTGTATTGTCTATGTTTTCTTCTAAGAGCTTTATAGTTTCTGGCCTTACATTTGAAACTTTAATCCATTTTGAGTTTATTTTTGTGTATGATGTTATGAAGTGTTCTAATTTCATTTTTTCTACACATTGCTGTCCAGTTTTCTCAGCATCCTTATCAAAGAGATTGTCTTTTCTTCATTGTATATTCTTGTCTCCTTTGTCAAAGGTAAGGTGCCCATCATTTTGTGGGTTTATCTCTGGGCTTTCTATCTTGTTCCATTGGTCCATATTTCTGTTTTTGTTCCAGTACCATATTGTCTTCATGACTGAAGGTTTGTAGTATAGTTTGAAGTCAGGGAGGTTGATTCCTCCAGCTCCATTTACGTTTCTCAAGATTACTTTGACTATTCAGGGTCTATTGTGTTTCCATACAAATTGTGAAATTTTTTTTGAGTTCTGTGCAAAATGCCACTGGTAATTTGATAGAGGGATGATGTGGGGTGGGAGGTGGGAGCGGGGTTCATGTTTGGGAGTTCGTGTAAAAAAAATGCAAAAAAAAAAAGAGTTAGACACACACACACACACACACACACACACACACACACACACACACAAAGAAATGAATTTGTAGATTGCTCTGGTTNTGATGCTGCTAGAGACATGGGGGTGCACATATCTTTTTGAATTAGTGCTGAGCCTCCCTCCCTTCCCCCCATCCCAGGCCTCTAGGTCATTACAGAGTGCCAGACTGGACTCCCTGTGTTATTTAGCAACTTCATGTATTTTATACATGATAGCATATATATGTCAATGCTGTTTTCTCAGTTCATCCTATCCTCACCTTCCCCACTGTGTCCACAAGTCTGTTTTCTACTAGGTTTATCAGTAGTATTTTTCTAGATTCTATATATATACATTAATATAAGATAACTTGTCTTTCTCTTTCTGAAGTACTTCACTTTAAGAATCACTAGGTTCATTCACCTTACTACAACTGACTCAGATCTTTTCCTTTTTATGACTGAGTCATATGTCACTGTATAAATATGCCACTACTTCTTTATCCATTCATCTGTCAATGGACATCTAGGTGGCTTCCATGTCCTGGTTATTGTAAATACTGTTGCAATTGACATTGGGGTATTTTTTGTGTTTTTTTTAGAATTGTGGCTTTTTCATTGTTTATGCCCAATAGTAGGATTATTGGGTGTTATAGCTTAACATAGCTCATTATTAGAGAAAAAGAAAGCTTAGCACAAAAATAGGATTTGTTCCTAATTTTTAAAGTAATCTCCCTACTGTTCTCCATAATGGCTATATCGGTTTGCATTCCCACCAACAGTGCAAAGAGGGTTCCCTTTTCTCTATATCCTCTCCAGANGATTATTGGGTGTTATAGCTTAACATAGCTCATTATTAGAGAAAAAGAAAGCTTAGCACAAAAATAGGATTTGTTCCTAATTTTTAAAGTAATCTCCCTACTGTTCTCCATAATGGCTATATCGGTTTGCATTCCCACCAACAGTGCAAAGAGGGTTCCCTTTTCTCTATATCCTCTCCAGAATTTATTGTTTGTACATTTTTCTTTATGATGGTCGTTCTGATTGGTGTGAGGTGATATTTCTTTGTAGTTTTGATGTGCATTTCTCTAGCAATAAGCTATGTTAAGCATCTTTTCACACGTTTATTAGCCATCTCTATGTCTTTGGAGAAATGTCATCCTGTTTTTTGATTAGTTTTATTTTTTTTTTCTGACATTGAAATATATGAGCTGCTTATATGTTTTAGAGATTAACCTTTTGTCAGTTTATTCACTTGCAATTATTTTCTCCCATTCAGTGTTGTCTTTTCATCTTGCTTATAGTTTCTTTTGCTGTGCCGAAATTTTTAAAGTTTATTAGGGCCATTTCTTTATTTTTTATTTTATTTCCATTAATCTAGGCGGTGAATCAGAGAATATTGCTGCAATTTTTGTCATAGAGTGTATTGTCTATGTTTTCTTCTAAGAGCTTTATAGTTTCTGGCCTTACATTTGAAACTTTAATCCATTTTGAGTTTATTTTTATGTATGATGTTAGGAAGTGTTCTAATTTCATCTCTTCTATGCATTGCTGTCCAGTTTTCCCAGCATCATTATCAAAGAGGTTGTCTTTTCTTCATTGTATATTCTTGTCTCCTTTGTCAAAGGTAAGGTGCCCATCATTTCTTGGGTTTATCTCTGGGCTTTCTATCTTGTTCCATTGGTCCATATTTCTGTTTTTGTTCCAGTACCATATTGTCTTCATGACTGAAGGTTTGTAGTATAATTTGAAGTCAGGGAGGTTGATTCCTCCAGCTCCATTTACGTTTCTCAAGATTACTTTGGCTATTCAGGGTCTATTGTGTTTCCATACAAATTGTGAAAATTTTTTTGAGTTCTGTGCAAAATGCCACTGGTAATTTGATAGACAAAGAAATGAATTTGTAGATTGCTTTGGTTAGTATAGTCATTTTGGTTAGTATAGACATTTTGACAATACTGACCATTCCAATCCATCAATATTATATATCTTTACATCTGTTTGTGTCATCTTTGATTTCTTTCATCAGTATCTTATAGTTTTCTGTCTTACAGTCTTTTGTCTCTTTAGGTGGGTATATTCTTAAATAATTTGTTATTTTTTGTTGCAGTGGTGAATGGGATTAATTCCTTAATTTTCCTTTCTGAATTTTCATTGTCAGTATATGGGAATGTGAGGGATTTCTGTGTATTAATTTTATATCTTGTGGCTTTAGTAAATTAGCTCTAGTATATTTTGGTGGCATTTTAAGGGTGTTATATTCACAGTATCATGTCATGTGCAAACAGTGAGAATTTTACTTCTTTTCTAATCAGTTGTTAAGTCACGTCCAACTCTTTGTGACCCCATGAACTACACACAGCACACTAGGCTTCCCTGTCCTTCACTATCTCCCAAGATTTGCTCAAATTCATGTCCATTGAGTTGGTATGCCATCCAACCATCTCATCCGATGTTGTCACCTTCGCCTCTTACCCTCAATCTTTCTCAGCATCAGGGTCTTTTCCAGTGAATCAGGTCTTTGCATTAGGTACTCAAAGTATTGGAACTTCACCATCAGTCTTTCCAATGAATGTTAAAGGTTGATTTCCATTGAACTGAAGGCATCAATTCTTCAGGGCTCAGCCTTCTTTATGGTCCAATTCTCACGTTTGTAAATGACTACTGGAAATACCATAGCTTTGACTATACAGACCTTTTTTTGTCACAGTGATGTGTCTGCTATTTAATATGTCATCTAGGTTTGTCATAGCTTTATTTCTAAGCAGCAAGCACCTTTTAATTTCAAAGCTTCAGTCACTGTCCACGGTGATTTTGGAGTCCAAGAAAATAAAGGCTGTCACTATTTCGACTTTTCCCTCATCTATTTGCCATGAAGTGATGGGGCCAGATGCCATGATTTTAGTTTTTTGAGTGTTGAGTTTTAAGCCAGCATTTTCATTTTTCCCTTTCACCCTTATCAAGAGCTTCTTCAGTTCCTCTTTTCTTTCTGCCATAGAGTGGTATTGTCAGCATATTTGAGACTGTTGGTATTTCTCCTGGCTGTCTTGATTTCAGCTTCTGATTCATCCATCCCAGAATTTTGCATGATGTAGTCTGCATAGAAATTAAATAAACTGGGTGACAATATACAGACTTGACATACTCCTTTCCCAACTGGGAACCAGTTCATTGTTCCACGCCCTATTCTAACTGTTGCTTCTTGACCTGCATGCAAGTTTCTTAGGAAGTAGGTAAGGTGGTCTGGTATTTCCATCTCTTTAAGAATTTTCCACAGGTTTTTTTTTTTTTTTTTTTTTTTTTTTTTTTTTTTTTT
>SJYX01001267.1:64335-77044 GCA_006410675.1 Oreotragus oreotragus | reverse complement strand
GGAGAGTGTTTTGCCTATGTTCTCCTCTAGGAGTTTTATAGTTTCTGGTCTTACGTTTAGATCTTTAATCCATTTTGAGTTTATTTTTGTGTGTGGTGTTAGAAAGTGATCTAGTTTCATTCTTTTACAAGTGGTTGACCAGTTTTCCCAGCACCACTTGTTAAAGAGATTGTCTTTACTCCATTGTATATTCTTGCCTCCTTTGTCAAAGATAAGGTGTCCGTATGTGTGTGGATTTATCTCTGGGCTTTCTATTTTGTTCCATTGATCTCTGTGTGTGTGTGTGTGTGTGTGATTGATATCTAGTCTCATAACATTGTGGTCAGAGAAGATGCTTGATACAGTTTCCATTTTCTTAAATTTATTGTGGTTTGATTTGTGACCCAAGATGTGGTCTATCCTGGAGGATGTTCCATGTGCACTTGAAAAGAAGGTGTTCTTTTGCATTTGGATGGAATGTCCTGAAGATATCAATGAGATTCATCTGATCTAATGTATCATTTAAGACTTGTGTTTCTTTATTAATTTTCTGTTTTGATGATCTGTCCATTGGTGTGAGTGGGGAGTTAAAGTCTCCTAGTATTTTTGTGTTACTGTCAATTTCTCCTTTTATGTCTGTTAGTGTTTGTTTTATGAATTGAGGTGCTCCTCTGTTGGGTCCATAGATATTACAATTGCTATGTCTTCCTCTTGGATTGATCCCTTGATCATTATGTAGTGTCTTTCCTTATCTCTTGTAATCTTCTTTATTTTAAGGTCTATTTTGACTGATATGAGGATTTCTACTCCTGCTTTCTTTTGCTTCCCATTTGCATGGAATATATTTTTCCTTCCTCTCACTTTCAGTCTATATGTGTCTTTAGGTCTGAATTGGGTTTCTTGTAGATAGCATATATATGGTTTTGTTTTTGTATCCATTCAGCCAGTCTGTGTCTTTCGGTTGGAGCATTTAATCCATTTACATTTAAAGTAATCAATGATATATATGTTCCTATTGACATTTTCTTAATTATTTGGAGCTGATATTGTAGATCTTCTTTTCTCTTTTGTATTTCTTGGCTATGTAAGTCCCTTTAACCTTTAAGGCTCGAGAAAGCAATGGCACCCCACTCCAGTACGCTTGCCTGGAAAAGCCCATGAATGGGGGAGCCTGGTAGGTTGCAGTCCATGAGGTCGCTAAGAGTTGGACACAGCTGAGCAACTTCACTTTTACTTTTCACTTTCATGCATTGGAGAAGAAAATGGCAACCCACTCCAGTGTTCTTGCCTGGAGAACCCCAGAGATGGGGGAGTCTGGTGGGCTGCTGTCTCTGGGGTTGCACAGAGTTGGACACGACTGAAGTGACTTAGCAGCAGCAGCAACAACACCCTTTATGGTGAAACTGGCTTGCTGGTACTGAATTCTCTTAACTTTTGCTTGTCTGAAAAGCTTTTGATTTCTCCATCAATTTTGAATGAAATCCTTCTTGGGTACAGTAATCTTGGTTGTAGATTTTTCCCTTTCAACACTTTAAATATATCCTGCCATTCACTTCTAGCCTGCAGAGTTTCTGCTGTAAAATCAGGTGTTAAGCATATGGGATTTCCCTTATATGTTACTTGTTGTTTCTCCCTTGCTGTTTTTAATATTCTTTCTTTGGGTTTAGTCTTTGTTAGTTTGATTTGTGTGTGTCTTGGTGTGTTTCTCCTTGGGTCTATTCTCTTTGTGCCTCTGGGACTTGATTAACTGTTTGCTTTTCCATGTTGGGGAAGTTTTCAGCTATAATCTGTTTGAAAGTTTTCTCATACCTTTTCTTTTACTCTTCTTCTTCTGGGACCCCTATACTTTGAATATTGGTGCATTTGATGTTGTTCCAGATGTCTCTGAGACTGTCCTCAGTACTTTTCATTTTTATTATTTTTTACTTTATTCTGCTCTTCAGAAGTAATTTCCACCATTTTATCTTCCAGCTCACTGATTCATTCTAACCCACAATCTGGAAACAAAACTAAAGCAAGGTGTCAAGTGGAAATAAAGCAAAGGGAAGAAAACTAACAAATATATTGAGGAATGAAAGAAAAGGAAAAAGTATAGATATGCTAATTAAATAGAGGTAGATGAAGAAGATTCATACAAAGATTAACTGCAAGGGAAAAGAACAGTAGCAAAGGCAAACAGAGGTGTAAATGTATAAAGAATATAATAGGTTTAAAAAATTACAATTATAGAAAAGAGAAACAAAAGGAAAAAGAAAGAAAAAAGGAAATGAAAATAGGAAAACTCTACAGAACTGTAAAAGCCCAACATAGAGGCAGAAGTTTATAACTGCAATAAAATGTGTGACTGAATAGCCACATATACATATACACCCATTACAAAATCAAAACAGTCCAACAAAAGTAGAGTACAATAGACTGACCTGGCAAACAAAAGAAACCAAGAATTAAATCTATCAGAACAAAGCTGACTATAGCACAAACTGGAAAACAAAATGAAAGCAAGGTGCCAGAGGATGAAGCAACGAAAATAAAAGTGACAAATATTTTGAGAGGACAGAAGAGAAATACAAGAAAGAAAGAACAGGCATGCAAAGTTAAATAGAGGTAGATAAGGAAGATCTATATACATTAAGGTTAACTGCAAGGGGAAAAGAACAGTCAGAGAAGCAAAGAAATAAATTTAGAAAAAATAATAATAGGTTTAAAAATTTTTTTTAAAAAAGGAAAACTCCACAGAACTGCAAAAGTCAAATGTAAATGCAGAGGTTTATAACAACAATAAAATATATGAGTGAGAAAAAATTTAAAAAAGCTCAAAAGCTTAATTGGATTTCATAGTGTCAATAAAATCGATAACTTCAACAGATGGGGAAAAATGGGGTGGGGGGAAATCCAAAAGGATCTACAGAACAAGTCTAAAAGTAAGTATAATACATGTTTTTCTTGAGTCACTGCTGTCATGGTCCTTCCCCTCACTGGGAGTCACAGTCCACCTTACCTTCCTAGGATGCTCTCCAACACTATGCTGATCTCTGGATCTGCTGTGGGAGCAGCTCAGCTTCTAAACTGGTCCTACTCCTGTGTATTCTTGCCTCCAATGTCCACAGCTATCAGAACTAGTGTGTTCTCTTTTGTGGGAGCCCTCAATGACCTTTATTATATTCTATAGTCACAGTCTGCCTAGTTGATTGTGTGGATTTAATCTACAGGTTGAATGGCTGGTGGGAAGGTTTGGGGTCTTCTTCCTTATACACACTGTCCTGGGTTTCAATTGTGATTTTATTTCCATCTCTACGTGTGGGTCGTCCACTGAGGTTTGGTCCTGAGGCTGCCCTGGAGGGCTTGGGTTTGCTCCTGTGAGAATCAGGTGTGGAGGAGATGGTGCAGCTGCTTGGGTCGCAGGGGTTCTGGCAGCACCAGGTACTCAGGGGAGTTGGGTAGAGCAGCAGGAAATACAGTGCTCTAGCAGGGTATGGCAACCAGTATTGGCCAATACGCTCCAGTATTCGTGAGAACCCTCCTCCATGACAGAGAAGCCTGGCAGGCCACAGTCTACAAGGTCGCAAAGAGTTGGACACGACCGAAGCAACCCTGCACACATAGACACAAGACTTTTTTGCCTACGGCAGCTCTGCCCTGGTGAGAATTGAGCATGTAGGTGGTGCAGCTGCTTGGCTGTGGGGACCCTGGCAGCGCCAAGTGTGCAGGGACATGGGCTGCCTCCAACACAGGAGTAGGGCCCTATCAGAATCTTTTTTTGAGCTTCTTGTATCTGGTAATCAGAAGGCCTCTTTGGCCAGTCTTTCTCCATAGCTGTGCCTGTTCAGGCACTTAGAGGGCTCCCTTGTCTGCTGTGCTTCTCTGCTGTTCAGAGGATCAGGCACATAGAGGGGCCACCCTGGCTGGAGTACCAGTAGATTTGTGCATCAGTCACTTAATAGAGCACCCTAGGTGGATGCTTCAGTTCAGTGCTTCAGGCATTTGATGGGCCAACCAATTTATTGTTCAGCTGCAGATGTTGGCATCTGGGGAGAGGCAGGCTTTGGTGATATCTCAACCTAGCTGTATCGCCTTGCTTCTATGACTGCCTGGTTTTCCTCCACCGGCATTTCCCACCTTGATCTCCTCCCTCACATCCCCTCGATCCATCTCTCTGCAGTCAATAGCAGCCCTCACCCTGGAATTGCACCACAATCCCTAAACTCAAGCTCCCAGCTGCTGTGCCTTCCAGGGGACCAGCATTCCTGTCCAGGGTATGTATGGCTGCAGCAAAGACTGTTAGATTCTCATTCTATTTATCCTGCCACAGATCAGCTGTTTCACTCTCAGCCTTAAATGCTTCTCCTCTGNTTGTGTTTCTTTATTAATTTTCTGTTTTGATGATCTGTCCATTGGTGTGAGTGGGGAGTTAAAGTCTCCTAGTATTTTTGTGTTACTGTCAATTTCTCCTTTTATGTCTGTTAGTGTTTGTTTTATGAATTGAGGTGCTCCTCTGTTGGGTCCATAGATATTACAATTGCTATGTCTTCCTCTTGGATTGATCCCTTGATCATTATGTAGTGTCTTTCCTTATCTCTTGTAATCTTCTTTATTTTAAGGTCTATTTTGACTGATATGAGGATTTCTACTCCTGCTTTCTTTTGCTTCCCATTTGCATGGAATATATTTTTCCTTCCTCTCACTTTCAGTCTATATGTGTCTTTAGGTCTGAATTGGGTTTCTTGTAGATAGCATATATATGGTTTTGTTTTTGTATCCATTCAGCCAGTCTGTGTCTTTCGGTTGGAGCATTTAATCCATTTACATTTAAAGTAATCAATGATATATATGTTCCTATTGACATTTTCTTAATTATTTGGAGCTGATATTGTAGATCTTCTTTTCTCTTTTGTATTTCTTGGCTATGTAAGTCCCTTTAACCTTTAAGGCTCGAGAAAGCAATGGCACCCCACTCCAGTACGCTTGCCTGGAAAAGCCCATGAATGGGGGAGCCTGGTAGGTTGCAGTCCATGAGGTCGCTAAGAGTTGGACACAGCTGAGCAACTTCACTTTTACTTTTCACTTTCATGCATTGGAGAAGAAAATGGCAACCCACTCCAGTGTTCTTGCCTGGAGAACCCCAGAGATGGGGGAGTCTGGTGGGCTGCTGTCTCTGGGGTTGCACAGAGTTGGACACGACTGAAGTGACTTAGCAGCAGCAGCAACAACACCCTTTATGGTGAAACTGGCTTGCTGGTACTGAATTCTCTTAACTTTTGCTTGTCTGAAAAGCTTTTGATTTCTCCATCAATTTTGAATGAAATCCTTCTTGGGTACAGTAATCTTGGTTGTAGATTTTTCCCTTTCAACACTTTAAATATATCCTGCCATTCACTTCTAGCCTGCAGAGTTTCTGCTGTAAAATCAGGTGTTAAGCATATGGGATTTCCCTTATATGTTACTTGTTGTTTCTCCCTTGCTGTTTTTAATATTCTTTCTTTGGGTTTAGTCTTTGTTAGTTTGATTTGTGTGTGTCTTGGTGTGTTTCTCCTTGGGTCTATTCTCTTTGTGCCTCTGGGACTTGATTAACTGTTTGCTTTTCCATGTTGGGGAAGTTTTCAGCTATAATCTGTTTGAAAGTTTTCTCATACCTTTTCTTTTACTCTTCTTCTTCTGGGACCCCTATACTTTGAATATTGGTGCATTTGATGTTGTTCCAGATGTCTCTGAGACTGTCCTCAGTACTTTTCATTTTTATTATTTTTTACTTTATTCTGCTCTTCAGAAGTAATTTCCACCATTTTATCTTCCAGCTCACTGATTCATTCTAACCCACAATCTGGAAACAAAACTAAAGCAAGGTGTCAAGTGGAAATAAAGCAAAGGGAAGAAAACTAACAAATATATTGAGGAATGAAAGAAAAGGAAAAAGTATAGATATGCTAATTAAATAGAGGTAGATGAAGAAGATTCATACAAAGATTAACTGCAAGGGAAAAGAACAGTAGCAAAGGCAAACAGAGGTGTAAATGTATAAAGAATATAATAGGTTTAAAAAATTACAATTATAGAAAAGAGAAACAAAAGGAAAAAGAAAGAAAAAAGGAAATGAAAATAGGAAAACTCTACAGAACTGTAAAAGCCCAACATAGAGGCAGAAGTTTATAACTGCAATAAAATGTGTGACTGAATAGCCACATATACATATACACCCATTACAAAATCAAAACAGTCCAACAAAAGTAGAGTACAATAGACTGACCTGGCAAACAAAAGAAACCAAGAATTAAATCTATCAGAACAAAGCTGACTATAGCACAAACTGGAAAACAAAATGAAAGCAAGGTGCCAGAGGATGAAGCAACGAAAATAAAAGTGACAAATATTTTGAGAGGACAGAAGAGAAATACAAGAAAGAAAGAACAGGCATGCAAAGTTAAATAGAGGTAGATAAGGAAGATCTATATACATTAAGGTTAACTGCAAGGGGAAAAGAACAGTCAGAGAAGCAAAGAAATAAATTTAGAAAAAATAATAATAGGTTTAAAAATTTTTTTAAAAAAAGGAAAACTCCACAGAACTGCAAAAGTCAAATGTAAATGCAGAGGTTTATAACAACAATAAAATATATGAGTGAGAAAAAATTTAAAAAAGCTCAAAAGCTTAATTGGATTTCATAGTGTCAATAAAATCGATAACTTCAACAGATGGGGAAAAATGGGGTGGGGGGAAATCCAAAAGGATCTACAGAACAAGTCTAAAAGTAAGTATAATACATGTTTTTCTTGAGTCACTGCTGTCATGGTCCTTCCCCTCACTGGGAGTCACAGTCCACCTTACCTTCCTAGGATGCCCTCCAACACTATGCTGATCTCTGGATCTGCTGTGGGAGCAGCTCAGCTTCTAAACTGGTCCTACTCCTGTGTATTCTTGCCTCCAATGTCCACAGCTATCAGAACTAGTGTGTTCTCTTTTGTGGGAGCCCTCAATGACCTTTATTATATTCTATAGTCACAGTCTGCCTAGTTGATTGTGTGGATTTAATCTACAGGTTGTATGGCTGGTGGGAAGGTTTTGGGTCTTCTTCCTTATACACATTGTCCTGGGGTTTCAATTGTGATTTTATTTCCATCTCTACGTGTGGGTTGTCCACTGAGGTTTGCTCCTGAGGCTGCCCTGGAGGGCTTGGGTTTGCTCCTGTGAGAGTCAGGTGTGGAGGAGGTGGTGCAGCTGCTTGGGTCGCAGGGGTTCTGGCAGCACCAGGTACTCAGGGGAGTTGGGTAGGGCAGCAGGAAATACAGTGCTCTAGCAGGATATGGCAACCAGTATTGGCCAATACGCTCCAGTATTCTTGAGAACCCTCCTCTATGACAGAGAAGCCTGGCAGGCCACAGTCTACAAGGTCGCAAAGAGTTGGACACGACCGAAGCAACCCTGCACACATAGACACAAGACTTTTTTGCCTATGGCAGCTCTGCCCTGGTGAGAATTGAGCATGTAGGTGGTGCAGCTGCTTGGTTGTGGGGACCCTGGCAGCGCCAAGTGTGCAGGGAGATGGGCTGCCTCCAACACAGGAGTAGGGTTCTATCAGAATCTTTTTTTGAGCTTCTTGTATCTGGTAATCAGAAGGCCTCTTTGGCCAGTCTTTCTCCATAGCTGTGCCTGTTCAGGCACTTAGAGGGCTCCCTTGTCTGCTGTGCTTCTCTGCTGTTCAGAGGATCAGGCACATAGAGGGGCCACCCTGGCTGGAGTACCAGTAGATTTGTGCATCAGTCACTTAATAGAGCACCCTAGGTGGATGCTTCAGTTCAGTGCTTCAGGCATTTGATGGGCCAACCAATTTATTGTTCAGCTGCAGATGTTGGCATCTGGGGAGAGGCAGGCTTTGGTGATATCTCAACCTAGCTGTATCGCCTTGCTTCTGTGACTGCCTGGTTTTCCTCCACCGGCATTTCCCAGCTTGATCTCCTCCCTCACATCCCCTCGATCCATCTCTCTGCAGTCAACAGCAGCCCTCACCCTGGAATTGCACCACAATCCCTAAACTCAAGCTCCCAGCTGCTGTGCCTTCCAGAGGACCAGCATTCCTGTCCAGGGTATGTATGGCTGCAGCAAAGACTGTCAGATTCTCATTCTATTTATCCTGCCACAGATCAGCTGTTTCACTCTCAGCCTTAAATGCTTCTCCTCTGNAGCCCTCACCCTGGAATTGCACCACAATCCCTAAACTCAAGCTCCCAGCTGCTGTGCCTTCCAGGGGACCAGCATTCCTGTCCAGGGTATGTATGGCTGCAGCAAAGACTGTCAGATTCTCATTCTATTTATCCTGCCACAGATCAGCTGTTTCACTCTCAGCCTTAAATGCTTCTCCTCTGATTTAGACAATTGCCCCGATGTGGGGATTGGACCCCATGCTTCAGTTCCCCCACCCTCCAAGGGCAGGTCCAGTCTACTAACACTCCTGTTCTTCCCCCTAGTACCTTCATCCTACCAAGTTTTGCATGGTTCTGTATATTCTTTTCCACTGGTCAGGTAATCCTGTGTGCTCTCAGCTGGTGTTTTGCATGTGCTTGTTTCTGAAGGTGTATTCCTGATGTATCCATGGAGAGAGATGTACTCCTCTGCCATCTTGTTCTCCCCTTGTTTGCTTAAAATATATATATATATATATTATATATATATAAATAAATTTTTGTGTATATATATATATATATATACATATATTTACTTATTTGGCTGTATTGGCTCTTAGTTGCAGAACGTGGGATCTTTTGTTGTGGTGAGTGGGTTTTCTCTATTTGTGGTGCCTAGGTTTAGTTGCCCTGTGGCATGTGGGATCTTAGTTCCCCTATCAGGGATTGAAACCACATCCTCTGCATTTGAAGGTGGATTCTTAACCACTCGACAACCAAGGAAGTTCCTTGGCTCCTTTTAATGAGAGAAAACCAAAGTTTGGTGAAGCTCACGGCTGGGCTCAGGTGGGAGAGACAGGTCTGGCCAGAGAGCCTCATGCCCCTCTCACGGGCTCCTTGCTGACCAGCCTCCACACTCAGGGGACTGCCCAGTGCTTTCTCCCTTGTTCCAGAGGCTTTAGGGCCTCCTTTCAGTTTGTACTTTTTAAATGAAGCATAGTAAGCATGGAATTCTTCTCCTATGAAGCCTTGCTTTCTCCTCCTTCCTTCTCTTTCTTCCTCTTTCTTCCTTCCCTGTTGCCTCCCTCCATTCTTGAAGGTGAAGGTGAAGTTGCTCAGTCGTGTCCGACTCTTTGCAACCCCGTGGACTGTAGCCTACCAGGCTNGCCATCTCTTTTTTAGTATTTCCAATTTGCCTTGATTCATGGACCTGACATTCCAGGTTCCTATGCAATATTGCTCTTTACAGCATCGGACCTTACTTCTATCACCAGTCACATCCACAGCTGGGTATTGTTTTTGCTTTGGCTCCATCCCTTCATTCTTTCT
The DNA here is from genome assembly GCA_006410675.1 of Oreotragus oreotragus. Classification (NCBI taxonomy): domain Eukaryota; kingdom Metazoa; phylum Chordata; class Mammalia; order Artiodactyla; family Bovidae; genus Oreotragus; species Oreotragus oreotragus. The sequence goes on along the minus strand of SJYX01001267.1, from coordinate 67,625 downwards.
AGAGTCATTTCTCTACTGATCTCCAGTAGCATATTGGATACCTACTGACCTGGGGAGTTCCTCTTTCATATCCTATCATTTTGCCTTTTCAGATTGTTCATGGAGTTCTCAAGGCAAGAATACTGAAGTGGTTTTCCATTTCCTTCTCCAGTGAACCACATTCTGACAGAATGATTCATATTAATATATGGCAAAAACCACTACAATATTGTAAAATAATTAGCCTCCATGAAAATGAATAAATTAATTTAAAAAAGTCTACAAACAGTAAATGCTGGGAAGGGTGTGGATTAAAGTATATGCTCTTGTACTGTTGGTGTGAAAGTAAATTGATACAGCCACTATGGAAGATGTTATGGAGATTTATTTAAAAACTAGGGACAAATTAATATATGGCAAAAACCACTACAATATTGTAAAATAATTAGCCTCCATGAAAATGAATAAATTAATTTTAAAAAGTCTACAAACAGTAAATGCTGGGAAGGGTGTGGATTAAAGTATATGCTCTTGTACTGTTGGTGTGAAAGTAAATTGATACAGCCACTATGGAAGATGTTATGGAGATTTATTTAAAAACTAGGGACAAAACCACCATATGACCCAGTATTCCCACTCCTAGGCATATACCCTGAGGAAACCAAAACTGAAAGTGACACTATACCCCATTGTTCATTGCAGCACTATTTACGATAGGTAGAACATGGAAGCAATCTAGATGTCCATCGACAGGTAAATGGATAAAAATGTCGTTGTACATATACACAATAGAACATTACTAGGCCATAGAAAGGAACACATTTGAGTCAGTTTCAATGAGATTGATGAACCTAGAACCTATTATACAGAGTGAAGTAAGTCAGAAGGAGAACAATAAATATTTTCTAAGTATACATACTGAATCTAGAATAATTGTACTGAAGAATTTATTTATAGGACAACAATCGAGAAAGAGACATAGAGAATAGACTCACAGACAAGGTGAGGGGGAGGAAAGGGTGAGTTGTATGGAAAGAATAACATGGAAACTTAGAGTGCCATGTGTAAAAAAGGTAGCCAATGGGAATTTGCTGTATGGCTCAAGAAACTCTAAAAATTATTAAAAATAAGTTAGTTTAGATTTTAATAGTAGAGTAAAATAAAATGATATGGTTATTTTTTAAATGGTTATTTTAAAAATGAACCATTTATGTTTAAAATGAGAAAAACACGTCTGAAACAGTAACCTTGACTAAAGCAGGTTAATCCTAAGGGAATACGGTTCATTCAATTTTAGCAAATCTAATAATAAAACATTATATTAAAAATATGATCAATCCTTATAGACAACAAGAAATGTAGTTGGTGAAATACTTCATTAAACTGTGGCTGATTCATGTTGATGTTTGACAGAAAACAACAGAATTCTTTAAAACAATTTTCAATTAAAAAATAAATAAATCTTTAAAAAGACAATTATTTTAAAAAGCACTCTATCCTTTTCCGTGTGTCTCTCTAATCTATCTCATTCATGCAATTATATATCTTAATTAAAATATAGCATTAGTTTCAGTGAAAAAACAGTAGTCATATTTTCTTTAAAATTAGTCATTCATGACTCAATGGTAAAGAATCTGTCTACCAATATAAAAGCCACAGGAGATGGGGGTTTGAACACTGACTTGGGGAGATTCTCTGGAGAAAAGAATGGCAATCCACTCCAATATTCTTGCCTGGAAAATCCCATGGACAAAGGAACTTGGCAGGTTCCCAGAGTCAAATACAACTGAGCATGCATACACAGAGGATGCAGCACAAGACAACTTTGCCTACCATGCTTACTATAATAAGCAATGTACTAGAATGTAGATGCGCTTGCCAATAAGACAAGAGAAAGAAATAAAAGGTATAAAACTTGAAGGAAATAAAATTATTATGACATAGAGATAAGATCATATATGTGAAAGACATAAGGAAAATAAATAAATTTATAAGAAAGTTCAAAAAGCACCAAATTACCAAAATAACACTTGAAAAAAACTCTTGCATACTAACAGTCAATTGAAAGAAAAGACAGCATCATCAATAACAGCAAAATGATAATATTTTGAAAGTCAGGCTTATCAAGGAATATTCAAAATCTATTAGAAGTGTATCTCTCCACCCTAAGAACACAAATAATCTTGCATAAACAGAAAGATTAACTTTATTCTAAAAGGAGACTTATTGTAAATATATCAAGAAGAAATATAAACTTAATGTAATGAAAGTTAGGAAAAAAGACCATTTTTTTCCACAAATAAAGGATAATCAAATACTGATGAAGGATAAAATAAGATAAAGAGTTCAAAAGATTTATTAGATTTGAAAATTAAGTGGTTATTGGTGAAGTTAACTTCAGTGAGAACAATGTAGAAGTGGAAAGATCAATTTTAGAATAGAGAGAGGAAGGATAACTGAGGAAAATTGCTCCAGTTCTGGTGGAAGGAGGAGGGAATCAAGAGTCAAGGTGGGCTGGTGTCTTGTTATTTGAACTAAAGGAAAAAAATGTAAAAATGAAAATATGAAATAGGTAAAGTTGAGGCATGGAAACCAACAAAATAAAAATTTTAGAAAAGGTAAGGTCTGCATTTGGGATAAAAAACTAAATTGTCTAAAAAAGAGAGAGCTAAATGAGAAATTTATTGCTTTTACTTAATTGAAAACTCAATGTGTGTTAGTTACTGGAAACAATTTTTCAGTTGCATTTATAAATAAAAATCCATATCCCAATCAAGTGTTAGGATGGATGGATTCCCTGTAATCTAACAAGTCTTGCCACACTTGAACATCTGGGTCTAACCTTAAAGCCCTGTCCTTTACAAGGCTAAAAGTGGATAAACCTGATCATCGGTAGTAAAGGCTGAATGTTAGGCAAACCACGATTTGGGAACTTTGATTTGGAGAAGGGAATGTTTTGAAAGAGATGCCCAGGAAGTGGTTTAATATTTGAAGAGTTGCACTGATACCCTTTACCTGCTTCTTAGTAACAAGGGGGTATTTTTTAAAGATTGAAGATATGTATATATTCTCATATATGTATATGAATAAACTGACTGTGTGGATCACAATAAACTGTGAAAAATTCTGAAAGACATGGGAATACCAGATCACCTAACCTGCCTCTTGAGAAATCTGTATGCAGGTCAGGAAGCAACAGTTAGAACTGCACATGGAACAACAGACTGGTTTCAAATAGGAAAAGGAGTACGTCAAGGCTGTATATTGTCTCCCTGCTTATTTAACTTATATGCAGAGTACATCATGAGAAA
>SJYX01001267.1:14461-40643 GCA_006410675.1 Oreotragus oreotragus | reverse complement strand
TTTTCACCTTGCTTATAGTTTCCTTTGTTGTGCAGAAGCTTTTAGTTTTAATTAGATCCCATTTGTTTATATATTCTTTTATTTCCAGTATTCTGGGAGGTGGATCATAGAGGATCCTGCTGTGATTTATGTCGGCGAGGGTTTTGCCTATGTTCTCCTCTAAGAGTTTTATAGTTTCTGGTCTTACATTTAGATCTTTAATCCATTTTGAGTTTATTTTTGTGTATGGTGTTAGAAAGTGTTCTAGTTTCATTCTTTTACAAGTGGTCGACCAGTTTTCCCAGCACCATTAGTTAAAGAGATTGTCTTTTCTCCACTGTATATTCTTGCCTCCTTTTTCAAAGATAAGGTGTCCATAGGTGCGTGGATTTATCTCTGGGCTTTCTATTTTGTTCCACTGATCTATATGTCTGTCTTTGTGCCAGTACCGTACTCTCTTAATGACTGTAGCTTTGTAGTATAGTCTGAAGTCAGGCAGGTTGATTCTTCCAGTTCCATTCTTCTTTCTCAAGTTTGCTTTGGCTATTTGAGTTTTTTTTGTGTGTGTATGTGTGTGTGTGTTTCCATACAAACTGTGAAATTATTTGTTCTAGTTCTGTGAAAAATGCCATTGGTAGCTTGATAGGGATTGCATTGAACCTATAGATTGCCTTGGATAGCATACTTACTTTCATTATATTGATTCTTCAATCCATGAACATGATGTATTTCTCCATATTTGTGTCATCTTTTATTTCTTTCATCAGTGTTTTATAGTTTTCTATACATAGGTCTTTTATTCATTTCAGTACATTTATTCTAAATATTTTATTCTTTTCATTGTAATGGAGAATGGGATTGCTTCCTTAATTTCTCTGTTTTCTCACTGCTATGGTATGGGAATGCAAGGGATTTCTGTGTATTAATTTTATATCCAGCAACTTTACTATATTCATTGATTAGCTCTACTAATTTTCTGGTGGTGTCTTTAGGGTTTCCTGTGTAGAGAATCATGTCCTCTGCAAACAGTGAAAGTTTCACTTTTCCAATCTGGATTCCTTTCATTTCTATTTCTTCTCTGCTGTGGCTAGGACTTCCAAAACTATGTTGAATAGTAGTGGTGACAGTGGGCACCCTTGTCTTGTTCCTGATTGCAGAGGAAATGCTTTCTTTCTTTCTTTTTTTTTTTTTTTTTGGCCATTGAGGACAATGCTTGATGTGTGTTTGTTGTGAAGAAAGCAATGGTACCTCACTCCAGTACTCTTGCCTGGAAAATCCCATGGATGGAGGAGCCTGGTGGGCTGCAGTCCATGGAGTCGCTAAGAGTAGGATATGACTGAGCAACTTTGTTTTCACTTTTCACTTTCATGCATTGGAGAAAGAAGTGGCAAACCACTCCAGTATTCTTGCCTTGAGAGTCCCAGGGATGGGGGAACCTGCTGGGCTGCCATCTATGTGGTCATATAGAGTTGGACACGACTGAAGTGACTTAGCAGCAACAGCAGTGTCTGTTGTATATGGCTTTTATTATGTTGAAGTATGTTCCTTCTATGCCTGCTTTCCTGTAGAGTTTTTATCATAAATGGGTGTTGAATTTTGTTAAAGGCTTTCTCTACATCTATTGAGATGATATATTTTTTTATCTTTCAATTTGTTAACATGGTATATCACATTGGTTGATTTGTGAATACTGAAGAATACTTGCATCCCTGGGATAAAACCCATTTGGTCATGATGATCTTTTTAATATGCTGTTGGATTCTGTTTGCTAGAACTTTGTTGAATTATGTTCATCAATGATATTGGCCTGGTTTTCTTTTCATGTGTCATCTTTGGTTTTGGTATTAGAGTAATTGTGGCCTCATAGAATGAGTTTGGGAGTTTACCTTCCTCTGCAATTTTCTGGAAGATTTTGAGTAGGATAAGTGCTAGCTCTTCTCTGAATTTTCAGCAGAATTCACTTGTGAAGCCATATGGTCCTGGGCTTTTGTTTGTTGAAAGATTTTTGATTACAATTTGAATTTCCATGCTTGTGATGGGTCTTTAAGATTTTCTATTAAATTTTTTTTTAAATTAGAGGGGTGACATTAAAAAAATCATTCATTTATTTATTTGGCTGCTCTGGGTCTTAGTTGTGGCAGGCAAGATCTTTAGTTGTGGTTTGTGAACCCTTAGCTGCAGCATGTGGATCTACTTCCCTGACCAGGCACTGAACCCAGGTCCCCTGCATTGGGAGCATGAAGTCTTAGTCATTGGACCACAAGGGAAGTCCCTGTCNGAGGGGTGACATTAAAAAAATCATTCATTTATTTATTTGGCTGCTCTGGGTCTTAGTTGTGGCAGGCAAGATCTTTAGTTGTGGTTTGTGAACCCTTAGCTGCAGCATGTGGATCTACTTCCCTGACCAGGCACTGAACCCAGGTCCCCTGCATTGGGAGCATGAAGTCTTAGTCATTGGACCACAAGGGAAGTCCCTGTCCAAAGAAAACCTTAATAAGACATATGTAAGACTATGAGGAAAAGTCAGAGAAAACTGAGTTTTAGGCCTGGGAAAAAAATAATTGAGGATTACTTACAAATTGCCTGCAATATAATAATGATGGTAAACATAGGTAATAGGCAATGGTAAATAGGATTAAAGTAATTTTAATAAAGAATGATAGCCAGCAATTTTCTTAGAGGTTTTAAATCATAACTGTTTAGAAGGTAGCAACTGTGTCCTGCATGCTTACTCATTCAGTCATGTCTGACTCCTTGGGACTCCATGGACTGTAGTCCACCAGGCCTCTCTGTCAGTGGAATTCTCCAGGTAAGAATTCTGGACTGGGTAGCCATTCCCTTCTCCAGTTTGGATCTTCCTGACCCAGGGATCGAACTGAGGTCTCCTGCATTGCAGACAGGTTTTTTACCTTCTGAGCTACCAAGGGAAAGAGAACTATGTCTTAGGCAGTATATTAAGTGTAATTTTTGGATTATCTTAATTATTTTTCATAACAACCCTAGGAAAACAGTATTATTATTCTCATTTTACAAGGAGGAACCTGAGGCTGGAAAGGAATATTACATTGTCTAAGACCAAACATCTGTAAGAAGAAGGCTAGGATTTTATCCCACTCAATCTGCTCACACTCTTAATTAGTAGAACCATCTCACAAGTTATTGGGGGTTTTAATTGTATGTGTGGCTATGTGTTTTAATTAATAAAATGTGCCTATATAATATTACAAAATAATCACATGCTCCTTCAATTGCTTTTTTTCTTTTTATAACCTCTTTGCCATTTCTCTATTGATACTTTGTTTGTTGCATCATGAGTTGTATCTATGCTTCTCTGGGGAAAAAAATAGCTCAATAAGTCATACTAATTCATTCTATCACAAAAATAAGCATTATTTATTAAAATTTATTTCCTAAAGAGTAAAGATCTTTAAGTAGTGACTAAGACAGGAGAGAGAGGAGAAACTAGGATGGCTGAAGTCTTGACTAGAGGTCTGTTATCAATGGTGATGAAGTCAACACTTATAATGGATAACTCAGAGGTTGACATATATAGATAAGATGAACCAATTACAGCAGTTGAAGGACTAGGAGTGTGATGTGAAGAACTGTATACAAAGGTTGAGAATGGGGAGCTTGTGGACCATTAGATCAATAACTTAGATACTATGGTGGAGCTAAAGAGAAAAGATGATTAGTCAGACCAGGTTCTATAGAAAGAAAGGTAGTAAAGATAAAATAGTGTACATTAGAGGACCCCAAAATAGTTAAGATGAAAGTGGGTAAGTGGAGCATGCCCATGTCAAATATTTTAAACAAGATTCTGTCAGACAAGGAAATGTTCATGCAATAGTCATGCTTCCCTCCAATATTTCCCAAGGTTAGCATAAGTGGCTTCTGATTCCAGAGATCTCAAAGAATCTCTAGAGGGCTTCAGGGGCCTGGGAAAGTTGTAATCTGGCTCTCATGCATGTCAATGAACTCACTGGAAGAAATTTTGTGTCCCTTTCTATTTCTGAGAGCCTGCATTTCCCTTATTAAGTCCATCCCAGAACTCTGCTGAAGTGGCAACTCAATGACAGGTAACACATAAACTCTTGGCTGGATAAATAGACAGATGATTCTTGGAACATGTTCTATTTCACTGATTTCATTTCCTTCAGACGGAGTGATACCTGGAGATTTAATCATTTTCACTGCTGAGTGGATGCACAAAAATACAAGACAAGGCAAGAAGAAAGCTGCAGTTTACAGGAAATGTTCATGTGTAAAATCTTTCTTCAAAAGCAGGTTTTAAAAAACAGCATTCTGGTAAATGAGAAAGCTTAAACCCATATGGATTTTTAAATTATTTTTATTTTAGTCCAGAGCATTTGCAAAAGACAAAGGAGAAAAGGAAAGATGTAGCCATCTGAATGCAGAGTTCTAAAGAATAGCAAGTAGAGATAAGAAAGCCTTCCTCAGTGGTCAATGAAAAGGAATAAAGGAAAACAAAAGAATGGGAAAAACTACATATCTCTTCAAGAAAATTAGAGATATCAAAGGAACATATCATGCAAAGGTGGGCACAATAAAGGACAGAAATAGTATGAACCTAACATAAGCAGAAGATATTAAGAAGAGGCGACAAGAATACACAGAAGAAATATTAAAAAAAAAAAAAGATCTTAATGACTGAGATAGCCACAATGGTGTGATCACTCACCTAGAGCAAAACATCTTGGAATGTGAAGACAAGTGGGCTTTAGGAAGCATCACTATGAACAAAGCTACTGGAGGTGATGGAATTCCAGTTGAGCCATTTCAAATCCTAAATGATGATACTGTGAAAGTGCTGCACTCAGTTTGCCAGCAAAATTCAGCATTGGCACAGGACTGGAAAAGTTCAGTTTTTATTTCAATCCCAAAGAAGGACAATGCCAAAGAATGTTCAAACTACTGCACAACTGCACACATCACACACGTTAGTAAAATAATGCTCAGATTCTCCAACCTAAGGATCAATGGTACATGAATGGAGAACTTCCAGATGTTGAAGCTGGATTTAGAAAAGGTAGAGGAACCAGATCAAATTGTCAACATCCACTGAATCATCAAAAAAGCAAGAATTCCAGAAAACCATCTACTTCTGCTTCATTGACTACTCTAATGCCTTTGACTGTGTGGATCACAACAAACTGGAAAATTCTTCAAGAGATGGAACTACCAGCTCACATTACCTGCCTTGTGAGAAATCTATATGTAGATCAAGAAGCACAGTTAGAACCGGACATGGAACAATGGACTGATCCAAATTGGAAAAGAGCACAGCAAGGCTGTATATTGTCACCCTGCTTATTTACCTTAAATGAAGAATACATAGTGCAAAATGCCAGACTGGATGAAGCAAAAGATGAAGTCAAGATTCCCAGGAGAAATATCAATAAAGAACCTCTTGATGAAAGTGAAAGAGGAGAGTGAAAAAGCTGGTTTAGAACTCAACACTAAAAAAACTAAGATCATGGAATCTGGTCCCACCACTTCATGGCAAAGAGATGGGGAAACAATGGAAACAGTGAGAGACTTTATTTTCTTGGGCTCCAACATCACTGCAGATGGTGACTGCAGCCATGAAATTAAAAGTTGCTTACTCCATGGAAGAAAAGCTATACCAAACCTAGACACCACATTAAAAATGAGAGACATTACTTTGCCAACAAAGGTCCATCTAGTCAAAGCTATGGTTTTTCCACTAGTCATGTATGAATGTGAGAGTTGGACCATAAAGGAAGCTGAGTGCTGAAGAATTGATTCTTTTAAACTGTGGTGTTGGAAAAGACTCTTGAGAGTCCCTTGGACTGTAGGGAGATCAAACCAGTCAGTCCTAAAAGGAGTCAGTCTTGAATATTCATTGGAAGGTCTGATGCTGAAGTTGAAGCTACAATACTTTGGCCACCTGATGCGAAGAACTGACTCACTGGACAAGACCTTGATGCTGGGAAAGATTGAGGGTGGGAGGAGAAGAGGATGACAGAGGATGAGATGTTTGGATGGCATCACCATCTCGATAGACGTGAGTTTGAGCCAGCTCCAGAAGTTGGAGACTGACAGGGAAGCCTGGTGTTTTGCAGTCCATGGAGTCGCAGAGAGTCAGACGTGACTGAGTGATTCAACTGAAGTGAACTGAAAGCATTTGGGGTTGCTGCTGCTGCTAAGTCACTTCAGTCGTGTCCGACTCTGTGTGACCCCATAGACGGCAGCCCACCAGGCTCCCCCATCCCTGGGATTCTCCAGGCAAGAATACTGGAGTGGGTTGCCATTTCCTTCTCCAATGCATGAAAGAGAAAAGTGAAAGTGAAGTCGCTCAGTCTGTCCGACTGTTAGCGACCCCATGGATTGCAGCCCACCAGGCTACTCCGTCTATTGGATTTTCCAGGCAAGAGGACTGGGGTGGGGTGCCATTGCCTCCAAATTTGGGGTTGGAGTAATTCATTTTTGTTGTACTTTTATTGATACATTTGTTGCTAATAGTTAAAATGCAATAGTATGATTTTGGAAATTCAGCTATGTGAAATGTATCCTCTCTACTGAGAACATGGTTGGCACTTATAATTTGTTCTCAAGGCCAGAAACAGAGTTGCTTGATCTTCACTTTGTTTTCTTTGGTCCAGAGAAACTTGTAAAAATATCAGGAAATCAAAAAGCTCTCCAGCTGATAAGTTTTCATGGAAATTTTTTTTATTATTATTTTCACATATGTGTTTGGGTTTAAAAATGATGAGATAAAGCAGTGTATTATTAAATCTTTTTGAGAGTATGTAGATTCTAAGTGACTCTTTACACATGAAGATAAATGAATGAATTAGATTATTTTAATTTTATGAATAGATTATATTTTTAAAACCCTGGTATATCCTTTGGCATATTAATTTATTATATGAACACTCATTCATTAATGTATCTACTCCATGAATGAAATGGAAAGTTGGACCATAAAGAAGACTGAGCACTGAAGAATTGATGCTTTTGAACACTGGTGCTGAGAAGACTTTTGAGATCCCTTGGGCAGCAGGGAGGTCAAAGTAGTCAATCCTAAAGGAAATCAGTCCTGAATATTCATTAGAAGGGCTGATGCTGAAGCTGAAATTCTAATACTTTGGTCACAATTATATGTGTGATGATTGTGTGATATTCTGTGATGAGAATTATATGAAAGAACATATCCAATACTTCCAAAACTTCCTCCTGCCTCTTGTAGGTCTCTTTCTCCTATCCATTCTTAAACCCTTCCCTTCCTCAAATAACCACTGTTCTGCTTTGTCTCTATAGATTATCTCATGCTTTACAGAATTTTATATGGAGGGAATCATACACTATATTCTCTTTTTTTTTTTTGGCTGTTTTCACCCCTTGTGTCTATTTTGAGTTCATATATACTGCTGCATGTACCAATAGTTTATTTCTTTTTTATTGCTGGGTCACATTCTATTGTTTGTCTATGCAACAATTATTAATTTACCTGTTGATACATTTATATTTTTCTAGTTTCAGGCTTTCAAAACTAAGCATTGCTACAAACACAGTGTTAAATCTTTATGGGCCTATGCTTTATTTTCTCTCTGGCAAATACCCAACAGTGGAATGGTTAAATCATGTGGTAGATACTTGCTTACCTATAAGTTTTTTTTTAAACAGCCAAACTGTGCCCCAAAGTTGTGGTTGTGTAATTTTAGATTCCCATAAGCAGTGCATGAGAGTTCCATTTCTTCTGCTTCCTTGTCAGCACTAATATTGACAAGTATTTTTAGTTCAAATTTTAATTTTAACAAATTTTATTTTTTAGAAATATTTTACATTTACAGCAAAATTGAAGGGAAAGATAGATATTTCCTAAATACTCTCTGCCATGAATCATGCATAGCTTCCCTCATTATTCACATCCCCCACCACAGTGGTCCATTTTTTACAACTGATGAATCTACATAATCATCATTATCCATATTTACCACTCTAGATCCATAGTTTGCATAGTTCACTGCTTGTGTTGTGCATTCTGTGTGTTTAGACAAATGTATAAGGACATGTATCCATCATGGATGGCATCATAAAGAGTATTTTTATTGCTGTAAAAATCCTCTGCACTCTACCTAACTCATCCTTCCCTCCTTATCCCCAATCCTTGGCAACTATTGACCATTTTTCTGTTTCCATAGTTCTTCCTTTTCCAGAATGTCATATAGTTGGAATCATATAGTATGTAGTCTTTTCAGACAGGCTTCTTTCACTTAATAATATGCATTTAAAGTTTTTCTATCCTTAGCTTTTCATTACTTGATAGTTTTGTTTTGTTTTTTGCTGAATAATATTCTGTTGTCTTGATGTACCACACTTTATTTTTTCATTCACCTATAAATTTGAATGAAACTTGGTGAGTTGCCAAATTCTAGATTTTTGCAGTTATGAGTAAAACTGTTATAGACACTCATGTGCAAGTTTTTATGTGGTCATAAATTTTCATCTCTTTTGGTAAATGCCAGGGAACATGATTGCTTGATTGTATGCTAAGAAACTACCATTCTACCCTCCAAAGTTGCTGTAGCATTTTGCATTCCCACTAATAATGAATGAACATTCCTGTAGCTCAAAAATATTGCCATTTGACGCTGTCAGCATTCTGAACTTTGGCCATTCTAATTGATGTGTAATAACATTATTGTTTTAATTTGCATTTTCCTTACGTCATATGATGTGGAGCATATTTTCATATGCTTATTTGTTATCTGTGTATCTTTCACGAAGCGTCTGTTATGATCTTTGGCCCATTTTTAAATCAAATTATTTTCTTATTTTTGAGCTTTCAGAAATTTTTGCATGTTTTGGAGAGCAATCCTCTATCAAACGTGTCTTTTTCAAATGTTTTCTTCTGGTCTGTGGCTTGGCTTTTCATTCCTTTGATATTGTCTTTCACAGAGCAAAAGTTTTTTTGTTTTAATAAAGTAGAGTTTATCCCTTGTTTCATCGATCTTGTGAGCTTTCAGAAATTTTTGCATGTTTTGGAGAGCAATCCTCTATCAAACGTGTCTTTTTCAAATGTTTTCTTCTGGTCTGTGGCTTGGCTTTTCATTCTTTTGATATTGTCTTTCACAGAGCAAAAGTTTTTTTGTTTTAATAAAGTAGAGTTTATCCCTTGTTTCATCGATCTTGTTGTTCATGTTTTATAGAAAAAGTCATCATCCTACCCAACATCATCTAGCTTTTTTCTTATTTGCTTTCTAGGAGTTTTAAAATTTGTATTTTACAATTAAGCCAGCAATTTATTTAGAGTTAATTTTTTTAAGTTTTTTTTTTTTTTTTCTGTCCCTNAATTTACCTGTTGATACATTTATATTTTTCTAGTTTCAGGCTTTCAAAACTAAGCATTGCTACAAACACAGTGTTAAATCTTTATGGGCCTATGCTTTATTTTCTCTCTGGCAAATACCCAACAGTGGAATGGTTAAATCATGTGGTAGATACTTGCTTACCTATAAGTTTTTTTTTAAACAGCCAAACTGTGCCCCAAAGTTGTGGTTGTGTAATTTTAGATTCCCATAAGCAGTGCATGAGAGTTCCATTTCTTCTGCTTCCTTGTCAGCACTAATATTGACAAGTATTTTTAGTTCAAATTTTAATTTTAACAAATTTTATTTTTTAGGGCAATTTTACATTTACAGCAAAATTGAAGGGAAAGATAGATATTTCCTAAATACTCTCTGCCATGAATCATGCATAGCTTCCCTCATTATTCACATCCCCCACCACAGTGGTCCATTTTTTACAACTGATGAATCTACATAATCATCATTATCCATATTTACCACTCTAGATCCATAGTTTGCATAGTTCACTGCTTGTGTTGTGCATTCTGTGTGTTTAGACAAATGTATAAGGACATGTATCCATCATGGATGGCATCATAAAGAGTATTTTTATTGCTATAAAAATCCTCTGCACTCTACCTAACTCATCCTTCCCTCCTTATCCCCAATCCTTGGCAACTATTGACCATTTTTCTGTTTCCATAGTTCTTCCTTTTCCAGAATGTCATATAGTTGGAATCATATAGTATGTAGTCTTTTCAGACAGGCTTCTTTCACTTAGTAATATGCATTTAAAGTTTTTCTATCCTTAGCTTTTCATTACTTGATAGTTTTGTTTTGTTTTTTGCTGAATAATATTCTGTTGTCTTGATGTACCACACTTTATTTTTTCATTCACCTATAAATTTGAATGAAACTTGGTGAGTTGCCAAATTCTAGATTTTTGCAGTTATGAGTAAAACTGTTATAGACACTCATGTGCAAGTTTTTATGTGGTCATAAATTTTCATCTCTTTTGGTAAATGCCAGGGAACATGATTGCTTGATTGTATGCTAAGAAACTACCATTCTACCCTCCAAAGTTGCTGTAGCATTTTGCATTCCCACTAATAATGAATGAACATTCCTGTAGCTCAAAAATATTGCCATTTGACGCTGTCAGCATTCTGAACTTTGGCCATTCTAATTGATGTGTAATAACATTATTGTTTTAATTTGCATTTTCCTTACGTCATATGATGTGGAGCATATTTTCATATGCTTATTTGTTATCTGTGTATCTTTCACGAAGCGTCTGTTATGATCTTTGGCCCATTTTTAAATCAAATTATTTTCTTATTTTTGAGCTTTCAGAAATTTTTGCATGTTTTGGAGAGCAATCCTCTATCAAACGTGTCTTTTTCAAATGTTTTCTTCTGGTCTGTGGCTTGGCTTTTCATTCCTTTGATATTGTCTTTCACAGAGCAAAAGTTTTTTTGTTTTAATAAAGTAGAGTTTATCCCTTGTTTCATCGATCTTGTTGTTCATGTTTTATATAAAAAGTCATCATCCTACCCAACATCATCTAGCTTTTTTCTTATTTGCTTTCTAGGAGTTTTAAAATTTGTATTTTACAATTAAGCCAGCAATTTATTTAGAGTTAATTTTTTAAAGTTTTTTTTTTAGTTTCTGTCCCTCCTGCATTTGGATGTCCAATTGTTCTAGGACCATTTTTTGAAAAGACTCTGTTCTTTTGCATTTCCTTTGTTCTTTTGTCAAAAATCAGTTGACTATGTTTCAGTTCAGTCACTCAGTTGTGTCTGACTCTTTGCAACCCCATAGATTGCAGCATACCAGGTCTCCCTATCCATCACCAACTCCCAGAGTTTTCTTAAACGCATTTTCATTGAATCGGTGATGCCATCCAACCATCTCATCCTCTGTCATCCCCTTCTCCTCCTGCCTTCAACCTTTCCCAGCATCAGGGTCTTTTCTAATGAGTCAGTTCTTCACATCAGGTGGCCAAAGTATTAGAGTTTCAGCTTCAGCAGCAGTACTTCCTGAATATTCAGGACTGATTTCCTCTAGGATGGACTGGTTGGATCTCCTTGCTGTCCAAGGGACTCTCAAGAGTATTCTCCAACAACACAGTTCAAAAGCATCAATTCTTCAGTGCTCAACTTTCTTTATAGTCCAACTCTTACATCCATACATGACTACTGTAAAAAACCACAGCTTTAACTAGATGAACCTTTTTTGGCAAAGTAATATCTCTGTTTTTTAAAATGCTATCTAGGTTGGTCATGACTTTCATTCCAAGAAGTAAGCTTCTCTTAATTTCATGGCTGCAGTCACCATCTGCAGTGATTTTGAAGCCCCGAAAATAAAATCTGTCACTGTTTCCACTGTTTTCCCACCTATTTACCATGAAGTGATGTCATGAAGTGACTATGTTTATGGGGGCCTATTTATGGGCATTAGTTGCTATTCATGGTTTTTTTTTTTTTTTGGAAAGTATCTTTCAACCTTCTGGTCCATTTTATTAGCTTTCAAGTTTTTCTTATTGCTGAGTTTGAGAGTACTTTTTGTGTTATCTTTATATATATATTTTTTTATCATGTGCAGTCTTTCACTTTTACTTTTCACTTTTATGCATTGGAGAAGGAAATGGCAACCCATTCCAGTGTTCTTGCTTGGAGAATCCCAGGGATGGCGGAGTCTGGTGAGCTGCCATATATGGGGTCACACAGAGTCGGAGACAACTGAAGCAACTTAGCAGCAGCAGTAGCAGCAGTCTTTGCAAATAATTTCTCCCAGGTTAAAACTTGTCTTCAAACACTTTTATTCATTTTTATTAGTTTTTAGGTTTTTTTTTCTTTTTTTGGATTATTCATTGCTACTATTTACCATTTATTTTCGTATGTTGAACTTGAAACTAGAATTTGCCTATCTTACTTACTAGTTCTATTAGATTTTTGCTGATTCCCTATGTTTTCTATGTGAATAATCATAATGCCTGAAATAAAGATTTCTTTCTTTCTGATATTGATGCACTTATTTATTTTCCTTCCTTATTGTACTGAGTAAGGGCTTCTCTGGTAGCTTAGATAGTAAAGAATCTGCCTGAAATGTGGGAGACCTGGGTTGGGAAGATCCTCTGGAAAAGGGAATGGCTACCCACTCTGGTCTTCTTTCCTGGAGAATTTCATGGACAGAGGAACCTGGCAATCTACAGTCCATGGAGTTGCAAAGAGTCAGATATGACTAAGCGACTAACACACACACTGTAGAACCTGTATGTTGCATAGACATTGTGAGATAGGAATCCTTATGTTTGGTCTGAATTTTTTCATGAGGGATCAAACTCATGTATCCTGCTTTGGGAACATGGAGTCTTAACCACTGGACCACTAGGGAAGTCCCTGGCCTGATTTTATTAATTTTGGATTTCACCATTAAGTATGATGGTAGTTTCAGGATTTTTATAAATGTCTATCATCAGGTTGAAAGAGTTCACTTTCTCCCTAGTTCAACAAGAGATTTTATCAGGAGTAGATGATCAGTTCACTTCAGTCACTCAGTCATGTCTGACTCTTTGTGACCCCATGAATCGCAGCACGCCAGGCCTCCCTGTCCATCACCAACTCCTGGAGTTCACTCAAACTCATGTCCATCAAGTCAGTGATGCCATCCAGCCATCTCATCCTCCGTTGTCTCCTTCTCCTCCTGCCCCCCAACCCCTCCCAGCATCAAAGTCTTTTCCAATGAGTCAACTCTTTGCATGAGATGGCCTAAGTATTGGTGGAGTTTCAGCTTCAGCATCAGCCCTACCAATGAACACCCAGGACTGATCTCCTTTAGGATGGGCTGGTTGGATCTCCTTGCAGTCCAAGGGACTCTCAAGAGTTCTCCAACACCACAGTGGATGATAGATTTAGTCAAATATTTTTTATGTGTTTATTGAAATGACAATTACATTATTCTTTTAAGAATGTGAATATGATGAATTACATTATTTGATTTTTGAGTAGTCCTTTGCATTCCCATGATAAACCCTACCTGGTTATGTAGTATTTTCTCTGTACGATTGGGTTTAATTTGCTAAATTTTTGTTAAAAATTTCTATTGGGATATTGGGCTATTGTTTTTGTATCTTTTTAAAATTTTGATTTAATTATTTTAATTGGAGGCTAATTACTTTACAATATTGTAGTGGTTTTGCATCTTGTACTATTTTCGCCTTGTTTCAGTATCAGAGTAATGCTGACCTTATAAATTAGGTTGAGGACACATTCTCTTCAATTTTCTTGAAGAGTTTGTGTAGTGTTGCTAAACATNAGGTTACCCATACCTTTGAAGTGTTTAGTTAAGAAGACAGGGTAACACATGGATATACCTGAGTCATTAACGCAGACAGAGTCTCACCAGCTGAATACACAAAGTTCAAGAGTGATCAGAATACAGATATTACTTGAGATGTGTATAAGAGACAGGTTTGTGTAGTGTTGCTAAACATTGTGAATTTTAGTTTGTTAGATATATAGAAACATAAACATATATATAATACAACTTTATGAATACTTGCTTTTGTTATCTTCAGGTTTTTTTTTTTTTTTCATGAGAAGTTGAAATTACAAAAAAGGTTAAGTAATTTGCTTGAAGCCATAAGCTGGTAAATAATGAGACCAGGATGTAAAATAGGTGGACTGACTTCAGAATTCATGTTCTTAACCCTCACAGTCTCTTCTCTTTTAATTATAGTAATATTTCCTAGGTTTGTCTGATTCCTGAAGTTTTAAAAAGTAAAGCAATATTGTAATGATGGGTCACAGAAATATTCCTTTACTTCTTTTGGCTAACTTCTCATCCTTTTCTGCGTATTTTTCCTTCACACTACCGAAATAAAGAATATCAGCTCTCAGCTTAACGTAACACATAGGCTTGAACATGACGTACTCTCTAGGCTTGCTGTGTTTGCTCATAAATTGTTGGCAAGAAGACACTAAAGTAATTAAGAGTTTGCTTCTTATATGTTTTCTATTCGATGAGATACATTTTGGAGATGGAAGTAGCTGTTGAGCTTGGCTTCTGTTTGCTTCCTCTTCCCACAGCTGAAGACATTTTTTGACTCTCCCACTCTGGTCTTAGAAACACTTCTTGGAGTATTCAGATACAGGGGCTCAGTTCTGTGTCACTCTTTTTATTATCCTGATGTATATTTCACAGTCCAGTTGTGGTGACTGAGCTCCTGCTATATTCCTTAATTTGATAAGAATCCCATGGCCTATTCCTAAATGAATACCTGATTGTGCCAAGCCCATTCCACCTTTCTCAGCCTTTTCTCTCCAGACAGCTCAATTCTAGAATCAGAAATATAAACACAGTTACTGAATATCTCACCTGCCTGTTATAGGGATTGCACTTGGTAATGTTATGAATAGAGTCACAGTTCTGCCAGTGACTCTCATCCCTTTGTTCGTATTCTTTCACCGGCTCAAATGTTTCCAGATGCCAAGTATTTGGTTGCTGCTTGACTCTGTGGCTTCATCAGCCCACCCCTCATGTAACTATATGCCTGAATGAATACCTACAGTCTTCTGCCAGGTTTTGTGAACATGGTACCCTGCTTGGAGGCTGTATCTTCTTCAAATTAGAGCAACTAAGTCTTTCTCTCTGGCACTTGTCTGGCCAAGTGGGTTGGTAAATTTTTTTTTTTTAATAATTGTTAATTTATTTAGCTATGTCAAGTCTCAATTGTGGCATGCCAATTCTTTGTTTCAGTGTTGAGGCTTCTCTAGTTGTAGCACATGGACTTAGTAGTTGCAGGGCTTAGTTGCCCAGAGCATGTGAAATCTTAGTACCCTGCCCAGAGATGAAACTGACATCCTCTGTATTGAAAGGCAGATTCTTAACCACTGGACCACCAGGGAAGTCCTGGGTTGATAGTTTTCGACCTTGGATTCTTTGGTGCCTGGGTTCTATTGTAGTTAACATAGCCATATCAAAACATTAATAGAATAACAAACACTTAGAGCAAAAATAGCCCTTTTGAGTCTGTGCATACCTAATTGATTTAGCTAGGTCTCTTCTAACCCTTCCAACAAATCATTATCCTGCTTGAAGACCTCTGGGGATAGAAAGATAAATTAGGAGCCACTATTTTCTAGCAAGTCCATTTTGAAAATGTATGATAATATTGAGCCAAATTTTTTCCTTTAGATTTTTACATCTTATCCAAATTTCATTATCAGGCTTAAAGTTATTAGTTTTAACAACAACAACAACAACAACAAAAGTCAATACAATTTAATTTCACTACAATTAAAAGCAGAAGAGAGTAGAGCTCACAGTCTAGAAATCAACTTACTAAACTTTAGGTGTATTAGTGGGCTGCTAACCAGGGGCAAGAGTCTTAGCTCCATTTCTTTATCTTGTAAGGTGAGAAGCGGAGCTACTTCATCCATTCCAAAATTGTTTACTGGTTTTCTTACATTTTGATAGGCTTTCCAAAAATACCTAAAAAGCATTCTGTCAAATAACCCAAATTGTTGGGCTAAATAAATTAGGTTTTTTCAAAAGCAGATTTCTTAAAACCTTTAATAAATCAATGTGCTTAAGGAAATAATAGTTTCTAAATAATAAAATAAAAGCAATAAAAATTAGTTTCTAAAACCTCAATTTAGTTCTTCTTTTTTTTTCTTTCATTGACTGATTAACAGAATTCAACTGAACACTTCTGGAAATGCTGCAACTAATTTCTATGGCCAAAATATGTGATTCTGTGTTGAAAAGTGTTGCCTTTGAGGAGAAAGCTTAAAAAAGCATATATATATATATATATATGTATAAAATTTATACTCAAGATTTCAATATCAGTTAATGTATCTTTCAAATATATCCTTTAAATTATAGTGTAAAACTTACCTTTTTTAAAGAGGCTTCCTCAAGTAATATCTGTATTCTGATCACTCTTGAACTTTGTGTATTCAGCTGGTGAGACTCTGTCTGCGTTAATGACTCAGGTATATCCTATGGCCAAAATATGTGATTCTGTGTTGAAAAGTGTTGCCTTTGAGGAGAAAGCTTAAAAAAGCATATATATATATATATATATGTATAAAATTTATACTCAAGATTTCAATATCAGTTAATATATCTTTCAAATATATCCTTTAAATTATAGTGTAAAACTTACCTTTTTTAAAGAGGCTTCCTCAAATAATATCTGTATTCTGATCACTCTTGAACTCTGTGTATTCAGCTGGTGAGAATCTGTCTGCGTTAATGACTCAGGTATATCCATGTGTTACCCTGTCTCCTTAACTAAACACTTCAAAGGTATGGGTAACCTGCTCCATTGTCTTCCTTTCAGAGTGTCTAGAATAGTGCTCTAAGTACAGGAGATCTGCACATACAAATGGACTTTCTCGTGATTTTTTTTATTTCTCGGTTTACTGATAGACTGATGTTTCTTCTCTTCAGAGCAGTTTCTTTCCTAGGACTGTTTCGTCTCATGATTTTTAGGAACCGGCTTGTAGCAATTGCTTAAATAACTCCAGTCAATCGTTTAAGTTGCTCAAAAGATGAGCTGAACTTTAAGTGATATTATTTTCTGAAGAGACTTTTAGTCTCATTTAATACCATATCCCAAGAAAAATATGCCATGCCGTTTCAGACAGATTTCAAACTTCCTGTTTATCCCTCCTCCAGCGTGCCAGCTCCTCTGCAGAATGAAATGTCTCCAAATCGCTGAGACTGTAATTTCCATGACAGTGTCGTCCATCTCATTTCTCGCCTGTCCTTTCAGTTTTATGAAGGTTACAGACATTCTTCCTGGGTGTTTGCTAAATTGTTTATCTAGTCTGGAACCAGCTACCTATGCTCTGCTCAGAATATTTTATGCAGATTCTCCTGCCCCTTGTTGCTGGACGCCTCTGAAAGCCGGCAGCCACCAAGCAGGAAGAGACACTTCTTTGATGGCTGTTTCATTTGCGTTTAACCATATTCATTCATGTCAGTTTCTCCTGCTTACTCGTTGGACTCAGAATATATGCTGTGTCAACAGACTAGGGCATTTCCTATTTGGTCACAAGTCTGCTGTATTTTTCTGTCTGACTCCAGTTCAGTGCACACAGCCGATTTTTGGTTCCACTTCATCAATATTCAAACCTGTTGTTCCGATCAGGAAAATAAACACACATTCTCTCTCTCTCCTCCCTCTTTCTCTCCTTTTTGTTTCTCCTTTTGCAAGAAATTTTGTAAAAATGACATACAGTTTCTCCTACTGAACTTCTCCATATATTTAATGGAAAATGCATTTTTTTTAAGTGGTTCATTTATTTATTTTTTTTTTTTTTAATTAAATTTTTTTTATATGGTCATTCACTGATTGATGCACTCCAATGTTATTGAACATGACCCAGGAATAAAAATAAAAATAATAAGACAAGATTCTTGCCTTTGAAGAGCTTGCAAACTGTTTTGTTTGGGAAGGACCAATGTGGTAGCAAGAAAATGGGATGTTTTAGTTAGGAATGGAACTCAATATAGTTTTTAAAGCATTATGGCTAAAAAAGATGAAATTATTTTCCAAAGCTGGTGGCAATTCTTCCATTTCTATAGAGAAGATATTTGACTTATTTTTTAAGGTAAATTATCCCATTGCATTTTAAAGAAAAATCACTTAACATTTTAATGTACAAAGATGAATCTGTGCTACTATTCCAGAATGGCAAGGATTTATGCTATGAAAACCTAAAGCATTCTCATGGAAACATGAACAGTTATCTTCACTATGGATTGTTGTTGCTGTTCAGCTGCTCAGTTGTGTCCCACTCATTTCAGCACAATGGACTGCAGCACATCCCTTTCATCTCCTGCCTTCAATCTTTCCTAGCATCAGTGCCTTTTTTTAATGAATCAGTTCTTCATATCAGGTGGCCAAAGTATTGGAGTTTCAGCTTCAGCATCATTTCTTCCAATGAATATTTAGGACTAATTTCCCTTAGGATTGACTGGTTGGACCTCCTTGCAGTCCAAGGGACTCTCAAAAGTCTTTTCTAACACCACAATTCAAAAGCATCAGTTCTTCAGTGCTCAGCCTTCTTTATGGTCCAACTCTCACATCTATTCATGACTACTGGAAAAATCGTAGCTTTGACTAGATGAACCTTTGTTGGAAAAGTAATGTCTCTGATTTTTAATATGCTGCCTAGCTTTCTCATAGCCTTCCTTTCAATAAGCAAGCATCTTTTAATTTCATGGCTGGAGTCATCATCAGCAGTGATTCTGGAGCCCAAGAAAATCTATCATTGTTCTCACTTTTTCCACTTCTATTTGCCATGAAGTGATGGGACCAGATGCCATGATCTTAGTTTTTTGAATGTTGAGCTTTAAGCCAGATTTTTCACCCTCCTCTTTCACCTTCATCAAGAGGTTGTTTACCACTATGAATAGCATCCCTGAAAATATACTGATGAAGAGCCTGGCCTAGACTTGGAATAAGAAGGAAACTGAGACTTCTATCTTCTGTTGGGTATCAGAAATGGACTTCCCTGAATGAGACAGTATATACAAACAGTCAGACTGAGATCAAGATTGTTTTGTTTAGTTTCATTTTCTTTTCCCCAAGAACTCTAATTCTTCTTTGTTGTCCCAGGCTGTTGGTCAAGTTTTGATAAATGTTAAAAAGCCTGGCCTTGGTAGTGTTTTCGTAAATTAAGGAGCAGAGATGTATTCTCACAGGGCAAAATGGAATAAGAAGAGCAGCAGCAACTCATTACACAGTGGGAAGCAGTGATTGTGGGAGCTGAACAGGGAAGATCATTGCCAGTCTGTCCTACAAGGTTATGCATGAAAAGTAGCTAGGCCTGTGTAACATGAAAGCTTTCCTCACAGGTGTCCAGAGATGTCTGGGGAAAACATGGTAAGGACTGAGCTTATTATAGTCACATTGCATTAGTCTTCAGACTCTTGCTGTTTGAAAAATGAAAGATTACCATTTCTGATGAGGGACCAAAAAAAATACAGATATTTTGCTATAATGCACAGAAGGGGCTTCCAACTACATCCACAGCTATATTCTAAATATACTACAACAAAACTAATTTTTGACACACCTATCAACTCTAGCATAAATAAAGGGAATTCCTAAGGGCCAAATAACAACAATTTTGAAGCACAGTAGCTGAAATTACAGAAAGTAGTCATGAAAGGTGAGCAAGAACAAAAGCTAGGACTGTCCTACAATCACTGAAATAGGGAAACTAAGTCTTAGACCCACCTCAAGATGAGGGAATTGAACTTGACACTAAGCTTGTTTCCAGATGATTAAGCTTTGTACTGCCAGGAAAAGGAAACGCAATTCCTCGCTGTAAGAAACTATATCTAACTTTCACCCTTAGAATTCTTCCAGACTGTATTCAGGGACATGTGAGCACATAGAAAATTTCTCTAACAAAGAAAAAAATGAGATATCATAAGTAACAGTAAAAAAAAATGAACAATAGATGTATACCCTTTAAAACTTAAGATATTGTGATTATCAGGCACTTATTATTTAATATATGTATGGAGTGCTAAAGAAATAAAGAAATTAAGAAAAGNCTGTATTCAGGGACATGTGAGCACATAGAAAATTTCTCTAACAAAGAAAAAAATGAGATATCATAAGTAACAGTAAAAAAAAATGAACAATAGATGTATACCCTTTAAAACTTAAGATATTGTGATTATCAGGCACTTATTATTTAATATATGTATGGAGTGCTAAAGAAATAAAGAAATTAAGAAAAGCAGAAAATAGGAGACTATAAAACATATTTAAATATAATCATTTTTAGAAATAAAAATATAATTGTTAATATTAGTACACGTTCTAAACAAGGATTCTAATTGGTTGAGTAAAATAGACTATAAAAGTGTAGAAAAAATATCAAAAGTATGTAAAAATTTTCTTGCCTTTTCTTTATGTGAAAGTACCAGGTGGATAATTTTCTAAACTGTTGTGGTAGGTTTGTTTCTTGTTTACTTTTATACAGAGATGCAAACAATGGAATCTTAATTTTATATGATATGGAGGCTGAAATTCTTTTTAGCCTCCTCACTTGGATAAATACTCAGATGGGGCTGGGAACTGGAAATCTAAAGTCACCCAATTTGATAAATTTCTTCACTATATAACCAGGCTTGGTTCTCTGCTTTCTTCTTTAGATTCACTTAGATTTTTTGTCTACTTAGCTTTATGTGGAATTTTTTTTTCTACTTTATTGCTAATTCAATAATGCATTTTAAAAAGGGCATTAGGTTGTGTTGCTCAGAACTTTAGATTTTTTTAGATAGTCCTTTCAAAGTTCAGTTCAAAACAAGCAAAAAGAGAAAAAAAATCAAGCAAGTGTGGTAAATAGAAAAATACAATAAAATAATTATAAAAAGAACAAAATAGCTTAATAGCCATAATATTAATATATATGATAGAATTGTTTGTTAAAGATAAGGTCAAAATCCACTTATGAAAAAGTCCATGTATATTCTTTTCACTAGATGCATATTTAAAGCCTGAGGATGAAAAAATAATGAGGTCAAATGTATGGCAAAACCACTACAATACTGTAAAGTAATTAGCCTCTGATTAAAATAAATGAATTTATTAAAAACCAAAGAATAGACTGTTGAATATGCCAGATGAATACAAAAATAATCTGAAGTGAGTGAAGTCGCTCAGTCGTGTCCGACTCTGTGACCCCATGGACTGTAGCCTACAAGGGTCCTCTGTCCATGAAATTTTCCAGGCAAGAGTGCTGGAGTGGGTTGCCATTTCCTTCTCCAGGGGATCTTAGGTTGTGTTGCTCAGAACTTTAGATTTTTTTAGATAGTCCTTTCAAAGTTCAGTTCAAAACAAGCAAAAAGAGAAAAAAAATCAAGCAAGTGTGGTAAATAGAAAAATACAATAAAATAATTATAAAAAGAACAAAATAGCTTAATAGCCATAATATTAATATATATGATAGAATTGTTTGTTAAAGATAAGGTCAAAATCCACTTATGAAAAAGTCCATGTATATTCTTTTCACTAGATGCATATTTAAAGCCTGAGGATGAAAAAATAATGAGGTCAAATGTATGGCAAAACCACTACAATACTGTAAAGTAATTAGCCTCTGATTAAAATAAATGAATTTATTAAAAACCAAAGAATAGACTGTTGAATATGCCAGATGAATACAAAAATAATCTGAAGTGAGTGAAGTCGCTCAGTCGTGTCCGACTCTGTGACCCCATGGACTGTAGCCTACAAGGGTCCTCTGTCCATGAAATTTTCCAGGCAAGAGTGCTGGAGTGGGTTGCCATTTCCTTCTCCAGGGGATCTTCCCAACCCAGGGATCGAACCTGGGTCTCCCGCATTGCAAGCAGACGCTTTACTGTCTGAGCCACCAGGGAAGTCAAAAAGTGTACATCAAAAGACAAAAATAAGACCTGTAACACTATTAAGGTTATTAATAATTTAGAAAAGGCAGAGGAACCAGAGAACACATTGCTGACATCCGTTGGATTATCGAACAAGCAAGAGAATTCCAGAAAAACTTCTACTTCTGCTTTATTGACTATGCCAAAGCCTTTGACTGTGTGGATCACAATAAAATGTGGAAAATACTTAAAGAGATGGGAATACCAAACCACCTGACCTGCCTCCTGAGAAATCTGTATGCAAGTCATGAAGAAACAGTTAGAACTGGACATGGAACAGCAGACTGGTTCCAAATTGGGAAAGGGATACATCAAGGCAGTATATTGTCACCCTGCCTATTTAATTTACATGCAGAGTACTTCATGCAAAATGCTGGGCTGGATGAAGCACAAACTGGAATCAAGATTCTTGGGAGAAATATCAATAACCTCAGATACGTAAATGACACCACCCTTATGGCAGAAAGTGAAGAAGAACTAAAGAGCTTCTTGATGAAAGTGAAAGAGGAGAGTGAAAAAGTTGGCTTGATATGGGGTGGGAGGTGGGAGGAAAGTTCAGGATTGGGAATTCATGTATACCCATGGGGAATTCATGTCAATGTATGTACAGTATTGTAAAGTAAAATAAAGTAAAAATAAAAAAAATGCAACATTCAAAAAACTAAGATCATGGCATCTCATCCCATTACTTCATAACAAATAGATGGGGAAACATGGTAACAGTGAGAGACTTTGTTTTGTGGGGCTTCAAAAGAACTGCAGATAGTGACTGCAGCCATGAGCTTAAAAGACGCTTGCTCAGTTCACTTCAGTAGCTCAGTTGTATTCGACTCTTTGCCATCCCATGGACTGCAGGCATGCCAGGCCTCCCTATCCATCACAAACCCTCAGTGTTTATTGAAAAACTCATGTCCAATGCATCAGTGATGCCACCCAACCATTTCATCCTCTATTGTCCCCTTCTCCTCCCACTTTCAATCTTTCCCACTATCAGAGTCTTTTCTAATGAGTCGATTCTTCACATCAGGTGGCCAAAGTATTGGAATTTCAGCTTCAGCATCAATCCTTCCAATGAACACCCAGGACTGATTGCCTTTAGGATGAACTGGTTGGATTTCCTTACAAGGGACTCACAAGCGTCTTCTCCAAACCACAGTTCAAAACCATCAATTATTTGGTGCTCAGCTTTCTCTATAGTCCAACTCTCACATCCATACATAACTACTGGAAAAACCATAGTCTTGACTAGATGGACATTTGTTGGTAAAGTAATGACTGCTTTTAATATGCTGTCTAGGTTGGTAATAGCTTTTCTTCCAAGAAGCAAGCATCTTTTAATATAATGGCTGCAATTACCATCTGCAGTGATTTTGGAGCCCCCAAAATAAATCTGTCACTATTTCCATTGTTTCCTCATCTATTTGCCATGAAGTGATGAAACCAGATGTCATGATCTTAGTTTTTTGAATTTTGAGCTTTAAGCCAACTTTTTCACTCTCCTCTTTCACTTTCATCAAGAAGACTTTCATTTCCTCTTCATTTTCTGCCATAAGAGTGGTATCATCTGCACATCTGAGGTTATTGATATTTCTCCTGGCAATCTTGATTGCAGTTTGTACTTCATCCAGCCCAGCATTTCGCATGATGTACTCTGCATACAAGTTAAATAAGCAGGGTGAANTCATCAAGAAGACTTTCATTTCCTCTTCATTTTCTGCCATAAGAGTGGTATCATCTGCACATCTGAGGTTATTGATATTTCTCCTGGCAATCTTGATTGCAGTTTGTACTTCATCCAGCCCAGCATTTCGCATGATGTACTCTGCATACAAGTTAAATAAGCAGGGTGAAAATATACAGCCTTGACATATTTCTTTCCCTCTTTGGAACCAGTCTGCTCTTCCATGACCAGTTCTAACTGTTGCAACTTGACCTGCATATAAATTTCTCAGGAGGCAGGTTAGGTGGTCTGGTATTCCCATCTCTTTAAGAATTTTCCACAGCTTTTTTTGATCCACACATTCAAAGGCTTTGGTGTAGTCAATAAAGCAAAACTAGATGTTTTTCTGGAACTCTCTTGCATTTTTGATGATCCAGCCAATGTTGTCAATTTGATCTCTGGTTCCTCTACCTTTTCTAAATCCAACTTGAACATCTGGAAGTTCTAGGTTCATGTACTCTTGAAGCCTGTCTTGCTCCTTGAAAGAAAAACTATTACAAACATAGACAGCATATTTAAAAGCAGAGACATTGCTTTGCCAACAAAGGTCTGTCTAGTCAAAGCTATTGTTTTTCCTTTAGTCATGTATGGATGTGAGAGTTGGACTATAAAGAAAGCTGAGTGCTGAAGAATCAATGCTTTTGAACNTTGCTCCTTGAAAGAAAAACTATTACAAACATAGACAGCATATTTAAAAGCAGAGACATTGCTTTGCCAACAAAGGTCTGTCTAGTCAAAGCTATTGTTTTTCCTTTAGTCATGTATGGATGTGAGAGTTGGACTATAAAGAAAGCTGAGTGCTGAAGAATCAATGCTTTTGAACTGTGGTGTTGGAGGAGTCTTGAGAGTCACTTGGACTGCAAGGAGATTCAACCCGTCCATTCTAAAGGAAATCAGTCCTGACTATTCACTGGAAGGACTGAGGCTGAAGCTGAAACTCCAATACTTTGGTCACCTGATGTGATGAACTGACTCACTGGAAGAGACCCTGATCCTGGGAAAGGTTGAAGCCAAGAGGATAAGGGGATGACAGAGGATGAGATGGTTGGATAGCATCACTGACTCAATGTACATGAGTTTGAGCAAACTCTGGAAGTTGGTTATGGACAGGGAAGCCTGATGTGCTGCAGTCTATGTGGTCGCAGAGTCAGACACGACTGAGTGACTGAACTGAACATTATTAAGGATAAGCATAGTCACTACATAATAATAGAAAGAGGTTCAGTTCACTTGGAAAATATGATATTCTAAGCTGTATACTTTTAATAAAATAAGCTCAATATCTTCTAAAAATATTGAGAAAAATCTATGTGGAGAGTTGAATAATCTACTAGAGTTGAAGCTTTTGATACACTTGTCTTCAGATCAGTTCAGTTCAGTTCAGTCGCTCAGTCGTGTCCGACTCTTTGCGACCCCATGAATCGCAGCACACCAGGCCTCCCTGTCCATCACCATCTCCCGGAGTTCACTCAGACTCACGTCCATCGAGTCCGTGATGCCATCCAGCCATCTCATCCTCGGTCGTCCCCTTCTCCTCCTGCCCCCAATCCCTCCCAGCATCAGAGTCTTTTCCAATGAGTTAACTCTTCTCATGAGGTGGCCAAAGTACTGGAGTTTCAGCTTTAGCATCATTCCTTCCAAAGAAATCCCAGGATTGATCTCCTTCAGAATGGACTGGTTGGATCTCCTTAGTAGCAATGATATAAATTAGACAAAAGCTACCAAAAGTAGTGAAAGTTTAAATAATGACATTCACAAATCTAATTTAATGGGCCTCTGTATCAATGAAAAAAAAACACATTATTCTCAAAGTTTATAAAATATGTACAATAAGTAACAAGATATTAGGTCATAAAGCAAAATTTGACAAATATAAAAGAAATCACCATCTCTGAAAATAGTGAAATTAAGTTTGAAATTAGTAACTTAAAAGACAAGTGAAAACTCTAATTTGGGGGTATTACAAAATATTCCTAGTTAACTTATGGTAACAGATGAAATCATATTAGATATAAAATTACAAAACCAAATATTAGTAAATTTTGTTGTATATAAGTGTAGGATGAAATAAAAGCGGCACTCCAAATTAAATTTATAAATTTCAAAGCTTATTAGGAAGGAACAAAGATAAAAAATGAATATGCTAAGTTTTTGATTTAAGGTATTAGGAAAACCACAGAACAGAGGACAGGATAAAATGCAGAAATCAGTGAAATAGAAAAAAATATAAATAGGAAAAAAGTAATAATATGTATATTACTAAAAATATAATATAATATGTCCATCGAGTCAGTGATGCCATTCAGCCATCTCATCCTCTGTCATCCCCTTCTCCTCCTGCCCCAATCCCTCCCAGCATCAGACTCTTTTCCAATGAGTCAACTCTTTGCATGAGGTGGCCAAGTACTGGAATTTCAGCTTTAGCATCATTCCTTCCAAAGAAATCCCAGGGCTGATCTCCTTCAGAATGGACTGGTTGGATCTCCTTGCAGTTCAAGGGACTCTCAAGAGTCTTCTCCAACACCACAGTTCAAAAGCATCAATTCTTTGGTGCTCAGCCTTCTTCACAGTCCAACTCTCACATCCATATATGACTACTGGAAAAACCAAAGCCTTGACTAGACGTACCTTAGTCGGCAAAGTAATGTCTCTGCTTTTGAATATGCTATCTAGGATGGTCATAACTTTTCTTCCAAAGAGTAAG
>SJYX01001266.1:416434-452011 GCA_006410675.1 Oreotragus oreotragus | reverse complement strand
GGTCAATATCTTTTTTTTTTTTTTCTTTATTTTACTTTACAATACTGTATTGGTTTTGCCACACATCAACATGAATCCGCCACAGGTTTACACGTGTTCCCAAACCTGAACCCCCCTCCCACCTCCCTCCCCATACCATCTCTCTAGGAATTATTTTTAAGCATTAGTTTTAACAGTTAATCAGAAAATGCAGTAAGCTACTCTTCCCTCTGGGCTTCCCTGGTGGCTCAGTGGTAAAGAAGCTGCCTGCCAATGCAGGAACCTCAGGAAAAGCGGGCTCAGTCTCTGAGTCAGGATGGTCCCCTGGGAAAGGAACTAGCAATTCACTCCAGTATTCTTGTCTGGGAAATCTCATGGAGAGAGGGAACCTGGTGGGCTACAGTCCTTGGGGTTCCAAGAGTTGGACATAACTTAATGACTAAACAACAACTCTGTTCCCTGAATTTCTAGTTAAGCTAATTTTATGTTCTTAAATCCTAACAGAAATAGGTTAGCATATATTCATACAAGTGTGACAGAATTTATTATTTACATCAGATATTTGGTCATTCATTATTAGAAAGCTCTTTAAGACCTACCAAATGTGATAGTCTCAGTTTCCTAATTTGTAAAAGGAAATTAGGTCTTATGAGATTAAGTACGCAAAGGTTTAGAACAGTACCTGACACCAAGAAAATACTTGATAAATATTGGTTATTTTAAAAATAATTTATCCATCAATTTATCAAACATTACAGCTGGTTCTTACAGTCAGCTGGCCAACTGTTGGCAGAGGCATGAACATAAATGAAAACTTGGACTGAATGTAAGAGAACTTTCTGTTCTCCTTGAAATTATCTTTTCTAAAAGCCCCTTTCTCAATGTCATAATGTTTATTAATCTGGACAACTGATAATTTCTCAACCTTAAGCAAAATGTTTTAAGAAAAGGATTATTAGAAAATCCTGCTAAATAGATACAAGTAAAAACTAAACCTTTTGTATAAATACCACTATAATTCCCTAGTGTCCTTTCTGGCACATAACTGCTTCTTAACCCAGTACTTTAAGAGCTGTTTATTTTCACTGAGAGAGAAAGTAATCATAAGCAGTAAAAGGCAAATGCATTTAACTAAAATTTAAGAAGCACATTTTTGTCCGAAGTGATTCATTCTTCTCTAAGCTAGAATAAATCGATGGACTATGTTGACTACCTACCTACTCTTATCAGAGGCACAATAAGAGGATTTTAAGACGAATAAGGAAACATTCCTTCCTTCTGGAAGCTTAGAATCTAATCCAAGGGTTATTTTTTCATGTGCAAATTTCCAACTAGAGTAAAATTTTAATTATTTGCAATTCTCTAAACCTTGCATGTTGTCTTACAACCAGGGGTGCCCTGGTTAACTTGCTTTCTGAAAACAAAAACCTCTGGTTTGTAATGTTTGTCAATATCCATGATATATATATATACTCCCAGCTTGGCTTTCAAATAATCAACAGTTGAACAAGTAGCTCTTAAAGTTCCTGAATATTTCACAGTAACTCCTGTGAGGCTGCACAGCCCAGCTCAGCATCCTACTGTTCCCACCTCTATGCCTTCTGCACAACATAGCTTAAAACTCCCTTTTCCTTCCAGCCTGGATAGTTTCTCTACAAATGTTAAGCTCCTCCCTGCGCCCCTCTCACCCACCCCCATTCTTCCCTGGTGTCTCAGATGGTAAAGAATCCACCTGCCATGTGGGAGACCTTGTTCAATATCTGGGTTGGAAGATCCCCAGGAGAAGGGCACAGCTACCCACTCCAGTATTCTGGCCTGCAGAATCCCACCACACAGGAGCCTGGCAGGCTACAGTCCATGGGGTCGCAAAGAATCAGACACAACTGAGCAACTTTCACTTTCACTGTCATACCATTTGCTTCAATATGTCTTTCCCAAATCATTTAGTCTGAGGGTTTTGTTTTCTTCATTCTTTATTTCTCCTCCAGGGCTCTAGACTCACCACAGTACTTATCAACACTGTATCGAGAACACTTACGTGTGTTCCCAGCCTGTTCCAGGGAACTGTGTCAGAATCTTTTACTTACCCCTAGTTTCCCACTGCTTGGCACACTTCTTTCTAGTTAGATTACATCAACATGTGTATGGAAATAAACACCATGGGAGATGTACCATATACCACTGGAGTTCAAACAACGATCAAGAAAACTCTCATGTGACAGATGACACTTGAGGATAGGTTTCAAAATGGGTAGAATTTCCATTAGCAGAGATTGGAAAGTGGGGAGAATGTTCTATGCAGAGAAAACAGAATGAACACAAAGTCCCAGGATAAGGCTATGGGGCATCAGGGGAAAAATGAATTGTCCAGTAAGAGAGGATTGTCAGCTATATGAGGGAAAGTTTAGTAGGAATCCAGTCTGCTTGGATTCAGAGGGTTGGGTAAGGAAACTGCATTTAATTTGGTAAGCAATGGGGAATTATATAATTAGATATAAACTTTACAAAGTCTATCTGACAGGAGAGTGACAGAGAGACTGTTATAAGGAAAGAAGAGGTAGAGGAACATAAGAAAAATAAGGAAAATTTAAATTAGGNAGGGTTGGGTAAGGAAACTGCATTTAATTTGGTAAGCAATGGGGAATTATATAATTAGATATAAACTTTAGAAAGTCTATCTGACAGGAGAGTGACAGAGAGACTGTTATAAGGAAAGAAGAGGTAGAGGAACATAAGAAAAATAAGGAAAATTTAAATTAGGGGTTTTTAACAAAGATGTAGATTAGAAATGTTGAATTTGAGAGATGTAATGTAGCTAGAAATCACAGAACGGAGGTATATCAGCCTCAACTTTTTTTCCTTTCAAAAACAAATCAATCGTAAGCAGACAGATCAGACAATAGAAAAAGTGAAATTATATATTTCCTTGGCCTTCAAATCATCTCTCTCCCTCTCTTTCAAGTTTAAAAAACCTTTAGCTCTGTATCATAAATGAAAAATTATTTCTTTACCACAGGGGTAGTAGTAATAACCAATATCACTCTCTTTACTTTCAATACTTTGGCCAAAAAAAATGTATATACTTATTAATATGAGAGTGATTTTTACATTTTAAAAACGACATACAAATTGTCATGCTTTGCATGTCCCAAGTACTATGGAATAAATTTTTTCCATCAGTTCTTTAACAGCATTATGTGAAACAAGATATCATTATATATTGGTGAATCTAAAAATAAGTTTATAAACAAAAATCAGAATCATGAATCCAACTCTANTTCAATACTTTGGCCAAAAAAAATGTATATACTTATTAATATGAGAGTGATTTTTACATTTTAAAAACGACATACAAATTGTCATGCTTTGCATGTCCCAAGTACTATGGAATAAATTTTTTCCATCAGTTCTTTAACAGCATTATGTGAAACAAGATATCATTATATATTGGTGAATCTAAAAATAAGTTTATAAACAAAAATCAGAATCATGAATCCAACTCTAAGATATAAAAGCCAGATGACATAAGTAGTAATTCTCCTGTAGCATACCATGTAATTACTAACAAACTTTTTTCCTTGACTTAATCATAAACTTGCTCTTCAACGCAAATCTATGTGCTTTGTTTTAATCTCCAATGAGTAGGCCACTTCTGAATTACAAAAATCCCCAAACATCCTGAAGGTTATGCTTTTAATCACAAGAGATTGTGGTAGAGAAATGTTTTTCTATTAGGAGGACAAAAGCATAATAACTCTTTCCAACAGGGATGTTGAGTATCAAGCCTAAGAAAAAACTCAAGGAGTACATTGGACAGTTAATTCAATAAATGCACACCTGCTGAAAAGATGAGCAGCCATAGATTCAAGTATGTAAAGACACTACCTCCTAAACAGGTTTTGAGGTTTCCAGTAGGCAATACAGTAGATAATACTTCCCTTACAATTAGGCCAACAGGGTAACTAACTGCTTATCCTACTAAGAAGACAACCATGCTATCCAGTGGTTACTATTCAGGGGGAGATGGAGGAGAGGAAAGGAGCCCCCTTCTGGTTTGCGCTTCTACAGGCCAGTTCATTTGTGTAAGACCCAGTTGCTCATTCAAAGCTAGTATCCAAATCACCATTCTTAATTATAACTGTTGGCTGTAGTGAATAATCTGTGGATGGTTTTGAGTTGCTGCCAAAGACATATTTCCAGGAGACAGGGGAATGGGGGAGCAAAAAATAAGCTTTATGGGAAGAGAAGCTCTTTTCCCATAAATGATAAATCAATCCATTATATTTGTGATAATCAATGCCCTGGATCCTCTTCATGTCATGGTGGGAAGAAGGAAAACCTTAGTGGCTAATCATTATTAATTCATTCATGGCACTAATATTAATCATGAAGAGCTAATGTGATATTAATGTGACCATAATACAGGCTTCAACAAGAATTTCACTCTAGAATAGAAACACAGTATAGATTTTGTTTTCTAACTTAGTTACCTAACAAGTGCTTTTTAAAGATTTTAAAGGAAGAAGGAAACATCTGACATGCTCTCGACCTGAGTATGGAGCCAGGGGGAATTATACTGAGGGTTCACTCATAAATTTTCTGGTTGGCATAAGGGTTGTCGGAGTCAGTCAGCACTTCTGACGTTGAAATGTTCTTCCAGGAAATACGTATTGCTGACTGCTGGGGCAGCAGTCGCAGCACAGTCAGGTTTCTCGGAATAGAATCTAATCCCTAATGGTGCCTGTCATTTCTTGAAAGGAGTTCGAGGGGGATGAACAAGTAGGGCAATAAAGCCTGACTTCCAATTTTGAATTTAAGAACCTTTTCTGGAATGACTTTAGTCCAGTCTCTTCAAATGTGTAATAGGATTCACTTCTGAAAAGGCAAAAACCATCTCAATTCAACAGAGTCAGTGCTTCAGAAATCAAGGAAAATGTGATCAATGTCCATTCCTGCTGTCTTAGCCCTAGGGCAGGCCACCATCTTATTGGAAAAACTCAACAGCTGGGTGATCTGGTAAACACTTGGGGCGGTAGAAGCGAATAAGGTCCAACACAATCTGACTCACCTCACTTATCTCTTACTGCTTGCATTAAAGGAGCAGCTAAGAACTCCTCACATGAATCACTGTTTCTCGCCTCCTTGCTTTATTCATGTCAACTTCTCTGCCTAGAACCCCTTTCTTTCCAATCCACAGACTAGCTTCCTCCTCCTATTTTAAAATTCCAGTCCAGCATCCCTCCCTCCAGGAACTCTTCTCTGCTACTTCCTTCCCCTGACTCAGTTCTATGCTTGCTGAAATTTCTGGGTGCACGTTTATTGGAATGTCTCACTACATAGTTCAAAGACCATTTTTCTATTCTTCCCCTAAACATGAATTACTCAACACTTAGGTATATTTCTTATTTATTCTTTCTAACCTCAGCACTTAACTGAACACCTGCCACATAGTAGAGAACTCAAAAATATTAAATGAGCAAATTACTTGAATACATGAACAAGTATGTTAACAATATGTTTGAACATAAATCTTTCATTTTAAGATTTATGTCATACCAGGCACATCAGTAAGTGCTCACATAATATTTTCCAGCATACGTCTTCAATCTGTTGACTGTTTTACAATTTCTTCATCTTTTTTCTTAGTAATCCCTAATGTCACCCTTTTTCTAATTCAGATAAGTCTCTGCAGCCCAGTGTAAGGTTACACTACTATTCACTTTATCTTTTCCAAATTTCATCTTTTCTTCTGATGGTTATATTTGGGAGAAAAATATTATGGATGTTTCTTCCTGATGTAATCTATGATTTCTCCATCTACAAAACTGAAAAACTAATAATAATTAGAACTAAGTCTTGTGACATGGTGTGACAGACCAGAGGTGTTGCTATAAAGTCACACTACTAAACATCAGGCCTCTTCATTTTTCATACCTCTGATAGAGTTTGATATATTTTGGAACAAAATAGAAGGTGGGATAAAAGAGAGGGATAAAATATTTTTCTCCTTTGGGTCAGTGTTCTCCTAATTTTCAATTATATATGTGTATAACTTCCCACAAGTTTATAATTTCATGGATCCTCTTTAGGTTCCTCAAATTTGACACCTCTAAAAAACTGGAGATGCTCAAACACTTTCCTCTGCTCCCTATGAAAGTCATTCATGGTGGCACTGTCTCAGTGATGGAAGGCTAGAGGTCTTAGGACATCATGGCTTCCTTTCAGTTCCTAAGTGTGCGCATCTAGAGAGCTATCACTTCCACTTTCAAAATCCCTTTTGAATATTTCCTTTCTTTCCCACCTCCAGGGCCTCTGTCTTCTCATTTTTCATTCATCTTATGTAGTAGCTCCTGAACTAGCCCTGCCTTCCAGGCTCCCCTCCCTCTTTCATGTCCTCCCCACTCAAAAACAGTTATTTAATTACATTATGCCCCTGCTTAGGACCTTTAAGCTCAGTATAGGATCAACTCTGAAGTCCTTAGGGTAACACTCATGGTCTTTTCCAATCCACCCCCCAAACACACTTCCAAGTTCATATCATGGCGTTGAAACTCATTCCTTTTCCTCTGGTCACATTTGGAATTTCAGTAGTTTATACTGGCTCAGTGGTAAAGAATCTGCCTGCCAGTACAGGAGACAAGGTTTGACCTCTGGGTGGGGAAGAACCCATGGAGAAGGAAATGGCAACCCACTCCAGCATTCTCGCCTGGAAAAATCCCATGGACAGAGAGAGAGGATATAGTGGAAGGCTATTGTCCACGGGGTCTCCAAAGAGTCAGGCATGACTCAGTGACTAAACAACAAATAAGAAAAGTTTCTACTGATGGTCTGGGAAGGCAGGAATTAAATATCTGTAAAGGGCCAAGGGTTATGCTGGGTCTTGTGTGTGTTGTCTCCTCCTATTCTGCAAGAACTCCATGAAGAGGCTATTAACTTCTTCTATTTTAAAAATGAAACAGCAACAGCAACAAACCATGGCCCAGAAGAGTTCCAATCCATGTTTCCTAAATGATTGAGGCGGCATTCAACCTGAGATCCACCTGCCTCTACGGTCTTTCCACGATACCATGCTGACTGGTGTTCTTCAGAAGTGCTGTTTGTCTGCACTTGTATGCTCGTTTCAAGGGGACTTTCTTCTTTCTGTAATATCTGTGTCCATTTTTCCTATTCTACCTGTTAATCTGTTTATATTTAGCTTTTAGCACCTATATTTCATATCATTCTTTTTATGAAATTTGCTTCATTTTCTTTTCTCTCTTGATGCTTCACACATAAATCTGCCCTATTGCTTATTCCATTCAATTGCAATTGTAATTACCAAACTGTGCCATTTTCAATGTCAAGAAGAACATCTTACAAACATTTATTTGGAATCCCATACCTTATATAAACATCTGGCACATAAGAACTTTATACTTTAAGGTAAGTGTGAGTGAATGAATATGTTCCTAAAATGAAGGTATGAGGTTCATATCTTTCTCTGAAAATTTGGATGTAAAAGACATATAAATTTCATTTATTCTATTTCTAAATCAATTTTTGATCATATTAAATCTTCCTCCAAGTCTCCATCCTACTGGACTGACGATAAATTTAATTTTGTCATTTTGGAAGTCTTCAAGTCTACAAATTTTATGAGGTGCATGAAAGTTGGCAAACAGAATAAAAACTCTTTTTTTAAACTCTGGTATAGCTGCTTTAGGTTTTTCCACTGTCCAACCTACATGTCCCTGTGGACAGGTCATCCTGCCAAATTGTATCAAGCTTCAACAGGGCAACTGTCCTGAGGTTGGGAAATCTAGTACCTGGAGTCACGCACTCTATGCAGGACTTGGTCATCCCCCTCCGAGTTTCTGTCCCAGCAGAACACTTGTTCTTGGGGAATACACACACTCTCTACCTACGTTCACAGCCCATCTCCTCCCCAGTCAAGCTAGAACTTGCCTCTACCACTCCCTTCAACATAACCCCTTCATAGAGTTAATCAGCTGATGCTTTCAGAAAAAGAAAAAACAAGCAAGAGTCAAGTTTTGTTCAGCTGACTTCTGCTTTAGACCCCAGAACACAATCACTGAATGAAGAAAGCAAACACAGAGGCCTTAGCTACTTTCTTTAAATGAGAATAGCGAAAAGGGAATAGATGTTTGAGAGCGCTTATTCTTTCTTATTCCTCTCAACTGTGAAAGCACAAGTTCATATCTTAAAAACATATCTTGCCACAATGCCTATACATTTGTTTTAGGTATTATGTTGTACATCACTTGAGGGGGAATGGCTGTTTAGTGTAATAGTTTAAACATGAGCTCTGGAGCCAGTGCTTTAGATTCACATTCCTGTTCTATTACTTAACTAGCTTATCTGTGTCTTTATTCACCTACTTATAAAATACAAATAACAACAGCACCTTCTTCATGAGGCTGTGTGACTGCTAAATTAGTTCATGTATGCAGAGTCCTTACAATAATGCCTGGCACAGAGTTAGTTCCTTATATGGGTAAGTCAACACTTCTGTCACTATAGTCTTTAGGTACCTAATCCAGTATTTTGTCTCAAGACATTTTAGCTCTTCTAAATACCAGTTCAAATTTCCAAGTGGATGCTGAAACTATTTCTAAGTGTTTGCTGACATTGAAACTGACATATTAAAACCAAAACTATCATTCCATCCAAACAAACTCTATTCTCATTAACTTTACTTTTTTACTTTTCCAAGGCCTTCAAAGCAAGTCATTGAATCCTACTGAATCTCTAATCACTTTCATTTTCACCATCACTACTAGTTGAGACCTAATTACAGTAAACCCTCAGTATTGCTGGGTTCCATGCCCAAGACTCAACCAACCACAGATGTAAAACATTCAGATAAAAGTCCAGAAAGTTCCAAAAAGCAAAACTTGAATTTGCTGCCTGGCAATAATTTACATAGTATTTACAGTGTATTTACAACTATTTACATAGCATTTACATCGTATTAGGTATAAGTAATCTAGAGAGATTTAAAGTATACAGGAGGATGTGGTAGGTTATATGCAAATACTATACTATTTTATTTAAGGGATTGAGCATCAATGCATTTTTGTATTTGAGGGGTCTTGGAGCCAATCCTAAATGGATGTAGAGGGATAACTAAACAGTATATGATTTCTTCTAATTAGAAAGTATTTCAAGCTGAATGAAAATAAAAACACAATATTATCAATTTTTAGGATGTCATTTAAACAGTATTGAGGGGGAAACATATAACATAAATACCTATATTCTAAAAATAGAACACTCTCAAATTAATGATTGCATCTTTAATAAATTATAAAAAGAGAAACACAAAAGGCCTCGAAAAGTCAAAACAATCTTGATAAAGAACAGAGCTAGAGGAATTAAAAAAAAATACAGCAAACTAGTGAATAAAATGAAGAAAAACCCAACTTACAGATGTAAAGGACAAACATGATTATCAGTGGGGAGAAGAAAGGAGGGGCAGTATAGGATTAGGAAAAAAAAAAAAGAGTTATTATGAGATTACATGAAATCATCTGTGTGAAACTTTTGAAAACTGTAAAGCATTACAGAATTTAAAGAATCTTTTATTCAGTTAAAAAACCATTAAAATAAAAACAAAGTTAAACCAAAGAGGAGATAAGTGATAATAGAGATCAGAACATAAATGAATTAAATAGAAAACAAAAACGTCAATGAAACCAAATTTTCTTTCTGTGGGATCAACAACAGTGATAAACTTTGAGTCAACAGGAGTAAAAGAGAGAAGCACAAATGGCCAATATCAAGAATGAGAGAATGATCTTCACTACAAATCAGACACATTGAAGTGATACAAAGGAAAGGTGTGAACGATTCTGTGCCAGTAAATGCAATAATTCAGAGGAAATGAACAAGTTATTTGAAAAGTACAAACTACCAAAGCTCATACAAGAAGAAATAGATAACCTGAACACCTGTATATCCATTAAGAAATTGATTTTTCTGTTTAAAATATTTTTTTCTCCAGAAAATTTCAGGCCCAGATGGCTTCACTGATGAATTCTCTCAAATATTTAAGGGAGATAAAAATACCATTTCTACACAAATTCTTCCAGAATATTGAAGGAATGCTTCCCAGCTTATTTTATGAGTCTATCACTGCCCTTATATCAAAACCAGAAAGAAACAGTATGAGAAAAGAAAACTATAACAATAACTTCATTTACATAAAGGTAAGTTTAAAATTACATAGATCTAAAATTACAAAGACACTTACTCCTTGGAAGAAAAGTTATGACCAACCTAGATAGCATATTGAAAAGCAGAGACATTACGT
This sequence comes from Oreotragus oreotragus, assembly GCA_006410675.1. Taxonomy (NCBI): domain Eukaryota; kingdom Metazoa; phylum Chordata; class Mammalia; order Artiodactyla; family Bovidae; genus Oreotragus; species Oreotragus oreotragus. The sequence goes on along the minus strand of SJYX01001266.1, from coordinate 441,720 downwards.
TGCCAACAAAGGTCCATCTAGTCAAGGCTATGGTTTTTCCAGTAGTCATGTATGGATGTGAGAGTTGGACTGTGAAGAAGGCTGAGCACCGAAGAATAGATGCTTTTGAACTGTGGTGTTGGAGAAGACTCTTGAGAGTCCCTTGGACTGCAAGGAGATCCAACCACTCCATTCTGAAAGAGATCAGCCTTGTGTGTTCTTTGGAAGGAATGATGCTAAAGTTGAAACTCCAGTACTGTGCCACCTCATGCGAAGAGCTGACTCATTGGAAAAGACTTTTTGATGCTGGGAGGGATTGGGGGCAGGAGGAGAAGGGGACGACAGAGGATGAGATGGCTGGATGACATCACTGACTCGATGGACGTGAGTCTGAGTGAACTCCGGGAGATGGTGATGGACAGGGAGGCCTGGCATGCTATGATTCATGGGGTCGCAAAGAGTCGGACACAACTAAGTGACTTAACAGAACTGAACTGAAAATTACAAAGATGTAAAAATATTCTAAACACAAATTTAACAATTCAAATAAAAAAAATAAAGGGATAAAATGAATCATGAAAGGTAGGGTTTATTTTAGGAATGCAAGTGTGGTTTAATACTCAAAAAAAATCAACAAAATCTACTGTATTATAATAGGCTAAATGTGAAAAACTACTATGATCTTCTTATTAGGCATAGAAAAAGCATTGAAAAAAATTTCCCTTGTGGCTCAGCTGGTAAAGAATCTGCCTGCAGTGTGGGAAACCTAGGTTCGATACCCGGGTTGGGAAGATTCTCTGGAGAAGGAAAAGGCTACCCACTTCAGTATTGTGTCCTGGAGAATTCCATGAACTGTATAGTCCATAGGGTGACAAAGAGTCAGACATGACGGAGCGACTTTCACTTCACTTCACTGCTACCACCAACACACCACTTAGCGGTGGGAAACTGTGCCTTCCCACTTAACTTAGGAACAAGACAACAATGTCTTTTTCAGCTTTATTCAACATTCTCTTAGAGGTTCTAGCTAGTATAACAAGAAAAGAAAAGGCATCTGGATCGAAAGGGAGCAGCAACACTGGCTTTATTCACAGATGACATGACTTTCTATGTAAAAAATCCACTGGAATCTATGAAAAGGCTACTAGAACCATTAAGTGAGTATAGCAAAGTGATAGTTTACAAGATCAATATTCAAGTATCAACTTTATTTTTATGTATTAAGAACAAACAATTAGAAATTAAATTTTATAAACTACCATTTCCAATAACATCAAAAATATAAAATATGTAAGGATAATTCAACCAAAAGTGTGCATAATCTGTAGCCTGAAAATTACAAAATGTCACTGACAGAAAGTAACGGTGATATAATTAATTAGAGAAATTTACCTTGCTTATGGATAAGAAAATGTAATCTCACCAAGATATCAAATCTCCCCAAACTGATCCATAGATTATCTAGACAGTCGTTGACTATTCTAACTTGTCTTTGACAAGGATACTCATGTCATGAACATGCATCTGTCAAAATGTACACTTTAAATTTGTGAAACTTCTTTACAAGGGCTTCCCTAGTAGCTCAGCTGGTAAAGAATCTACCTACAATGCAGGAGACTCCAGTTCAATTCCTGGGTCAGGAAGATCCCCTGGAGAAGGGATAGGCTACCCACTCCAGCATTGCGGCCTGGAGAATTCCATGGACTGTGTAGTCCATAGGGTCGCAAAGAGTTGGACACGACTGAGTGACTTTCACTTCACTTCTTTGCAAGTCACTAATAACCTTAATAAAGCTGTTTAAAAAAATTACAAAAACCTCTCCAGTGGCTCTCCATATTTCTCATGTGATAAAATGTAAGGTTTTTAGTGGGTAGAAAAAACCCACTAAAGTGGGCTTTAAGGTTTTTCTGCCAGCTAAATCACTTTCACTTCTTTGAATATGGGTTCTCCCATCTGTAGAGCAGACATAATGTCTGGCTGAAATGACTGTTGTTATAAGTAATTATAACATCCTATTTAAAGTGTCTCGGATAGTAAATGATATCTAGTTTTTAAAATACCTTAAATGCGAGGTAACAAGTGTAAACGATCATCAGCGATTGCCGTAGAGACCCGTCACTATTTAAAAAGAAGAGACCAGGGCATAAGAGAACTACTGTACCTTCCCGTTCACATTCTGCCTAGGGCTCATTCTGAGTTTATGTCACTTAATAATTTATAGAACCTTATGCTACATACAATTTTAAAACTTGTGAATGATCACAATGAAGTCCATGATTTGGTAACAATATCTGAACTTTCATACCCTTTCCTAGGCAAGTATTTGTTCACAAAATTACAACCTTATCTATTGAGAGGTAACTCTTGCCATTGACTTTTTAAAAAATGTATGAATCTCAACCTAAAACAAATTTGATGGACCATAAATGCCATTTGAAATGTACAGTTTTTCTTTAAAACTTAACATGTATCTCTGAACTTCAGCAGTTGAGTGTAACTAGGTTTACGACTATGGACAAGTCCATAACATTTCTAGATCNGTGTGAACGATTCTGTGCCAGTAAATGCAATAATTCAGAGGAAATGAACAAGTTATTTGAAAAGTACAAACTACCAAAGCTCATACAAGAAGAAATAGATAACCTGAACACCTGTATATCCATTAAGAAATTGATTTTTCTGTTTAAAATATTTTTTTCTCCAGAAAATTTCAGGCCCAGATGGCTTCACTGATGAATTCTCTCAAATATTTAAGGGAGATAAAAATACCATTTCTACACAAATTCTTCCAGAATATTGAAGGAATGCTTCCCAGCTTATTTTATGAGTCTATCACTGCCCTTATATCAAAACCAGAAAGAAACAGTATGAGAAAAGAAAACTATAACAATAACTTCATTTACATAAAGGTAAGTTTAAAATTACATAGATCTAAAATTACAAAGACACTTACTCCTTGGAAGAAAAGTTATGACCAACCTAGATAGCATATTGAAAAGCAGAGACATTACGTTGCCAACAAAGGTCCATCTAGTCAAGGCTATGGTTTTTCCAGTAGTCATGTATGGATGTGAGAGTTGGACTGTGAAGAAGGCTGAGCACCGAAGAATAGATGCTTTTGAACTGTGGTGTTGGAGAAGACTCTTGAGAGTCCCTTGGACTGCAAGGAGATCCAACCACTCCATTCTGAAAGAGATCAGCCTTGTGTGTTCTTTGGAAGGAATGATGCTAAAGTTGAAACTCCAGTACTGTGCCACCTCATGCGAAGAGCTGACTCATTGGAAAAGACTTTTTGATGCTGGGAGGGATTGGGGGCAGGAGGAGAAGGGGACGACAGAGGATGAGATGGCTGGATGACATCACTGACTCGATGGACGTGAGTCTGAGTGAACTCCGGGAGATGGTGATGGACAGGGAGGCCTGGCATGCTATGATTCATGGGGTCGCAAAGAGTCGGACACGACTAAGTGACTTAACAGAACTGAACTGAAAATTACAAAGATGTAAAAATATTCTAAACACAAATTTAACAATTCAAATAAAAAAAATAAAGGGATAAAATGAATCATGAAAGGTAGGGTTTATTTTAGGAATGCAAGTGTGGTTTAATACTCAAAAAAAATCAACAAAATCTACTGTATTATAATAGGCTAAATGTGAAAAACTACTATGATCTTCTTATTAGGCATAGAAAAAGCATTGAAAAAAATTTCCCTTGTGGCTCAGCTGGTAAAGAATCTGCCTGCAGTGTGGGAAACCTAGGTTCGATACCCGGGTTGGGAAGATTCTCTGGAGAAGGAAAAGGCTACCCACTTCAGTATTGTGTCCTGGAGAATTCCATGAACTGTATAGTCCATAGGGTGACAAAGAGTCAGACATGACGGAGCGACTTTCACTTCACTTCACTGCTACCACCAACACACCACTTAGCGGTGGGAAACTGTGCCTTCCCACTTAACTTAGGAACAAGACAACAATGTCTTTTTCAGCTTTATTCAACATTCTCTTAGAGGTTCTAGCTAGTATAACAAGAAAAGAAAAGGCATCTGGATCGAAAGGGAGCAGCAACACTGGCTTTATTCACAGATGACATGACTTTCTATGTAAAAAATCCACTGGAATCTATGAAAAGGCTACTAGAACCATTAAGTGAGTATAGCAAAGTGATAGTTTACAAGATCAATATTCAAGTATCAACTTTATTTTTATGTATTAAGAACAAACAATTAGAAATTAAATTTTATAAACTACCATTTCCAATAACATCAAAAATATAAAATATGTAAGGATAATTCAACCAAAAGTGTGCATAATCTGTAGCCTGAAAATTACAAAATGTCACTGACAGAAAGTAACGGTGATATAATTAATTAGAGAAATTTACCTTGCTTATGGATAAGAAAATGTAATCTCACCAAGATATCAAATCTCCCCAAACTGATCCATAGATTATCTAGACAGTCGTTGACTATTCTAACTTGTCTTTGACAAGGATACTCATGTCATGAACATGCATCTGTCAAAATGTACACTTTAAATTTGTGAAACTTCTTTACAAGGGCTTCCCTAGTAGCTCAGCTGGTAAAGAATCTACCTGCAATGCAGGAGACTCCAGTTCAATTCCTGGGTCAGGAAGATCCCCTGGAGAAGGGATAGGCTACCCACTCCAGCATTGCGGCCTGGAGAATTCCATGGACTGTGTAGTCCATAGGGTCGCAAAGAGTTGGACACGACTGAGTGACTTTCACTTCACTTCTTTGCAAGTCACTAATAACCTTAATAAAGCTGTTTAAAAAAATTACAAAAACCTCTCCAGTGGCTCTCCATATTTCTCATGTGATAAAATGTAAGGTTTTTAGTGGGTAGAAAAAACCCACTAAAGTGGGCTTTAAGGTTTTTCTGCCAGCTAAATCACTTTCACTTCTTTGAATATGGGTTCTCCCATCTGTAGAGCAGACATAATGTCTGGCTGAAATGACTGTTGTTATAAGTAATTATAACATCCTATTTAAAGTGTCTCGGATAGTAAATGATATCTAGTTTTTAAAATACCTTAAATGCGAGGTAACAAGTGTAAACGATCATCAGCGATTGCCGTAGAGACCCGTCACTATTTAAAAAGAAGAGACCAGGGCATAAGAGAACTACTGTACCTTCCCGTTCACATTCTGCCTAGGGCTCATTCTGAGTTTATGTCACTTAATAATTTATAGAACCTTATGCTACATACAATTTTAAAACTTGTGAATGATCACAATGAAGTCCATGATTTGGTAACAATATCTGAACTTTCATACCCTTTCCTAGGCAAGTATTTGTTCACAAAATTACAACCTTATCTATTGAGAGGTAACTCTTGCCATTGACTTTTTAAAAAATGTATGAATCTCAACCTAAAACAAATTTGATGGACCATAAATGCCATTTGAAATGTACAGTTTTTCTTTAAAACTTAACATGTATCTCTGAACTTCAGCAGTTGAGTGTAACTAGGTTTACGACTATGGACAAGTCCATAACATTTCTAGATCTCTGTTTCTTCATTTTTATAGAGCAAGGCTTGGATTATATGACTTCCAAGATCTTTTTCTGCTTTCAAAATGAATTGCTGGGATAATATATGATGAATTATTTGAATTCTTGAGGATTATGAATTAATCTTGGATATTTTGAAGCATATTGTTGAATATTTAATTTTATAACGATCATTAAAATACATCTGTGTTTTATCACAGAGCATTATTACAAGCTTATGAAGATATTTTCTTTTTTGGATAAGTTGGGTCAGCAGAAAATTCAGAGCTCTCAAAATTGGAGGAAGACTGGATCCACTGATACTACCTTCAGAAAGTCTGAAGAATATCATTGTTTTAAAATAAATGTCAGTGAGAAGGGCCAAAGAGTGGCATGGATTGGATTATATTATAGTTACATTAATTGCTATTTTTTTTTCTTTTTCAAGTATACACATTGAAAAATAGAAAATATTTTTTTGTTTGTTGTACTTGGAATATTTACTTCAGAATACTCAGTTTTACTCTATCTCAGAAGATGACAGGATAAAGTGTATTCATATTAAAGCTGGATTTCTCAATAGCCTGCATTTTATTTTGGGTTACAAATTTTGGAAAAGAAAAAGAACATTAGTAAATAGGATTGATTTGTGTATGTGTGCACATTTGGGTGTTACTTCCAAGATTTTAAAAGAAAAATAATAGCCAATAAAATAGGCAATTTTGTTGTCCTACCTAAGGTCTTTTGTCTCATACCTAAGGTTTTATCTTTTAAAAGCTATTGTTCTTTGTCTACTTGCCTAATACATGTATGTGTGTGTGTTCTGGTAAAAGCTATAAATATGCTTTGTGAATATAATGCTATAGGAATTCACAACAGAAAATTTAGCCATAATGGTGTCTCTACTACTTTGAGAACAATATCAGGGATAATGAACTTGCATATTAAACAAAAATACTCCTGTACTTTTACATATCCACATTTGTATGTGGTGTGTGTGTGTGTACATATGTGTATATATATATATATATATAGAGAGAGAGAGAGAGGCACACAGACACATACATACACTGAGAATATTTTAAAAGAAACTTGTCAAAATCACAATAGAAGTTGAAGGGAGCACTCACAAAATTTCCAAATCTCTGGATAATACCCAGAATAATTTTTTTAAGAAATGGAAAAATAATTATAAAACATATTGTGCTAATAAATCAGAAAAGGCGCTTGAAATAATCTCATAAAATGTTATAGCTTAAATAATGCCCTTCATCAGTATTCTTTGTTTAACATTTTATGTTTATTGATAAATGAAGATGCATTTAAATAATTCAAAGAAAACATTAGCTGCAAGCAAGGAATTAATAATTGATAGGACTGGAAGGACTCTTTTCACTTGGGAAATAGATAATATTAGCTTAATGTGGGGCTGTAGGAACAGAGGAAATGTAATGGATCTGCCTGCTTTAAACTGATGATGGTTATTGTGGTCTAAAAGTTGCTACAAAGGCAAAAGCGGGACAGCTCGGCAAGGGCAATAGATTTCACTCACAGGAGCTGACAGTGCAAATTGCGGTCTGATGTGTCAGATTTATACATGGGAGGAGACCTAATGATCATGACATAGACTAAGGAGATAAGAAAAAAAATAAAATGCGAGTTAAACATAATTGGAAAATGGAAAGAAAAAACCCTTTGAACATATCATGATGTTAAAAATAAGAAAAGATTTTACTTTTCTCCATCACTATGTTTGAGGATGGAGGCCAGTTAGAATGTAGCTACCTTGCTTTTGATCAGAAACACCCATCATAAGGTTTGAGTTAGATTCTCACGGCAACTCAGGCAGGGGCTCCAGCTGCACATGTGCAGTGCCAGCATCTTTGGAGGGTCATGAGAGAAGAACACCCTCAGAGAGAAGAGGCACATATGGTGGCTATTTTCATCTCACCTGTATTTGTCCTTCTCCAAATATTAAAGAAAACTGAGTCGTACACATCTGGGAGCTCCAGAGGCCATTAATTTTGCTCAGTCTTCTCCCTCTCCTCCTCCACTCCCACTCTCTGGGAGAGTGAGTTATTTTTGAGAGTGCCCAGGTAAAGTTCAGATTACTCCCTGGTAAATTCATCTTTTCCATTGGGAAGGACGCCTCAATTTTCTAATCTGGCATAATTTAAATGTATGTCTTTAACAGTTATATTTAACCCATCTTGGCCCAAAAGAACCTCTAAATACAATCAGTCATTTCAGAAATCATCCCTGAAATTTGTCACTTTTGCTTCAGAACATTAATTTCCAAAAAAGGCAAATTTGGAATTAGTTTCAAAAAAATTATCTCTGCTAAAATTTCAGCCACTTACAAAGTCTATGATGTGGAATTTCAAGTTTTTGTACATACTCAATTTTAAGGAAACAACTATACATATTTTGATTAAATCTTAAAGATCAACATCCTTCTCTTCTCATTCCCACTCTCCACACAAAACTCAGAAAAGAAACCATATAAAGAAAAGAAAGGCAAAATAAATCTATATTTTCCCCCAAAATTCAGTTTCTTAATTTGAAAAGGAAAAAGAAGTAGAATAAAGTCATATCCTCAGATATCTCCCCAAGCCCCAGGCAGGCTAAATAAAAGGGTGAAGTGAGCTAGATGAAGAAGGGAAACCAAATGAAGAAAGAGCAACTAATGTTGCTTAAGAGCTCTAAGTTATTGCCATGCACAAATATGGATTAAGTATTGCAATGTATTCGATTTTCAAAAGAAACAAGAAATGTGATTTTCATTCTCTGTATGGCATCTCACAAGCTTGAAATGTGAGGCCAAATTCAAATAACTTGCTCGAATTGGTCCATGTTATACAGAGCAAATACACATGCCAGCATGACCATAAGTCAAGGGAGTGAATCCAGGCAGAAACTCTGGTGCATATTGAAGGGCCCTCTTGCCTTCTCATTTAGGCATGAACTCACTTCCACTAGAAGTCTCTCATTTGTGCAGACTAAAATCTATCATTTTCATCACTGCTTTATTTTGGAAGCCTATGCCAGCATGACCATAAGTCAAGGGAGTGAATCCAGGCAGAAACTCTGGTGCATATTGAAGGGCCCTCTTGCCTTCTCATTTAGGCATGAACTCACTTCCACTAGAAGTCTCTCATTTGTGCAGACTAAAATCTATCATTTTCATCATTGCTTTATTTTGGAAGCCAGTTTTCCTGTGGTCAGCAGACACCAGGGTAATTAGAACTTTATGTGACATTGCATTTTTAAAAATTTTTCTTAAAATTAAGTTTTAAACTGATTATGAAGAATATGTGCTTAGTGCTGAAAGCACAGAAATTATACGTAATTCCACCATCTCAGAGCAACCACTGTTAGCAGTTTAGTGCATTGCTTTTTCTTTTACTTTCTTATATGTGTGCATTAAGTTTTTGTATATACTCAATTCTATCAATTCCTGGGTCAGGAAGATCCCCTGGAAAAGGTAAAGAAAACTGAGTCGTACACATCTGGGAGCTCCAGAGGCCATTAATTTTGCTCAGTCTTCTCCCTCTCCTCCTCCACTCCCACTCTCTGGGAGAGTGAGTTATTTTTGAGAGTGCCCAGGTAAAGTTCAGATTACTCCCTGGTAAATTCATCTTTTCCATTGGGAAGGACGCCTCAATTTTCTAATCTGGCATAATTTAAATGTATGTCTTTAACAGTTATATTTAACCCATCTTGGCCCAAAAGAACCTCTAAATACAATCAGTCATTTCAGAAATCATCCCTGAAATTTGTCACTTTTGCTTCAGAACATTAATTTCCAAAAAAGGCAAATTTGGAATTAGTTTCAAAAAAATTATCTCTGCTAAAATTTCAGCCCCTTACAAAGTCTATGATGTGGAATTTCAAGTTTTTGTACATACTCAATTTTAAGGAAACAACTATACATATTTTGATTAAATCTTAAAGATCAACATCCTTCTCTTCTCATTCCCACTCTCCACACAAAACTCAGAAAAGAAACCATATAAAGAAAAGAAAGGCAAAATAAATCTATATTTTCCCCCAAAATTCAGTTTCTTAATTTGAAAAGGAAAAAGAAGTAGAATAAAGTCATATCCTCAGATATCTCCCCAAGCCCCAGGCAGGCTAAATAAAAGGGTGAAGTGAGCTAGATGAAGAAGGGAAACCAAATGAAGAAAGAGCAACTAATGTTGCTTAAGAGCTCTAAGTTATTGCCATGCACAAATATGGATTAAGTATTGCAATGTATTCGATTTTCAAAAGAAACAAGAAATGTGATTTTCATTCTCTGTATGGCATCTCACAAGCTTGAAATGTGAGGCCAAATTCAAATAACTTGCTTGAATTGGTCCATGTTATACAGAGCAAATACACATGCCAGCATGACCATAAGTCAAGGGAGTGAATCCAGGCAGAAACTCTGGTGCATATTGAAGGGCCCTCTTGCCTTCTCATTTAGGCATGAACTCACTTCCACTAGAAGTCTCTCATTTGTGCAGACTAAAATCTATCATTTTCATCACTGCTTTATTTTGGAAGCCAGTTTTCCTGTGGTCAGCAGACACCAGGGTAATTAGAACTTTATGTGACATTGCATTTTTAAAAATTTTTCTTAAAATTAAGTTTTAAACTGATTATGAAGAATATGTGCTTAGTGCTGAAAGCACAGAAATTATACGTAATTCCACCATCTCAGAGCAACCACTGTTAGCAGTTTAGTGCATTGCTTTTTCTTTTACTTTCTTATATGTGTGCATTAAGTTTTTGTATATACTCAATTCTATCAATTCCTGGGTCAGGAAGATCCCCTGGAAAAGGGATAGGCTACCTGTGACAGTATTCCTAGACATGCCTGGTGGCTCAGATGGTAAAGAATCCGCCTGGTATACAGGAGACCTGGATTTGATCCATGGGTTGGAAAGATTCCCTGGAGGAGGGCACGGCAACCCAGTCTAGATTCTTTCCTGGAAAATTCCCAGGGAGCGAGGAGCCTGGCGGGATACAATTCATGGGGTCTCCAAGAGTTGGACATGACTGAGCGATTAAGCACAGCACACAGCAAGGGAACAACTATACATTACATAAGTTCTTTTGGTTAAATCTTACAGATTTAATTTATAGTATATAGTAACTAAAATCATAATGTATATTTAGTTCTATTGCAACACTATTTTTCAATGTTATGAGTTCTGGTATACATACTAAAAGCACTTTTAGAAAAGGATATTACTGATTGCACTGCTTTTTGAAATTTTTCTAAGACCTAGATCTGATTCCTTAATAGTTGGAATTGAAATAATAATTGAAATACTACTCAGACATAAAATAGAATAAAATTATTAGTTACAAAGACATTAATTGACTCAGAAGGTATTATGCTTAGTGAAATGAGTCAGACAGAGAAAAATACTGCATGATATCACATGTGGAACTAAAAAAATTAAACTAGCAAACTTCACAAAAAGAAACAGACTCAGATATAGAGAACAAGAGATAGGCAAGATAGGGGCAAGAGATTAAAGTATAAACTCACTGTAGATGGTGACTGCAGCCAGGAAATTAAAAGATGCTTGCTCCTTGGAAGAAAAGTTATGACCAACCTAGATAGCATATTAAAGAGCAGAGACATTACTTTGCCAACAAAGGTCTGTCTAGTCAAGGCTATGGTACTTCCAGTAGTCATGTATGGATGCGAGAGTTGGACTATAAAGAAAGCTGAATACCAAAGAATTGATGCTTTTGAACTGTGGTGTTGGAGAAGACTCTTGAGCCCTTGGACTGAAAGGAGATCCAACCAATCCATGCTAAAGGAAATCAGTCCTGAATATTCATTGGAAGAACTTCTTACGTTGAATCTGAAACTCCAATACTTTGGCCACCTGATGCAAAGAACTGATTCATTTGAAAAGACCTTGATGCTGGGAAAGATCGAAGGCAGGAGGAGAAGGGGATGACAGAGGATGAGATGGTTGGATGGCATCACTGACTTAATGGACATGAGTTTGAGTAAATTCTGGGAGTTGGTGATGGACAAGGAAAACTGGTGTGCTGTGGTCTATGGGGTCGCAAAGAGTCAGATACGACTGAGCGACTAAATTGAACTGAACTACATATAAAATAAATAAACTGCATGGATATATTATAAGGTACAAGGAATATACCAATATTTTATAACTATAAATGGAGTATAACCTTTAAATATTGGGAATCACTATGTTGTACACTTCAAATTTATATAATATTGTAAATCAATTCTACCTGCACTAAAAAATATTCTCCTAAAACCTAGATCTGATATCTAAGTAATTATCTTTGTTGAGGCCAGTAAGTTTTATGCTAAGCAATGAGAAAGCAAATTAGAATTGGTGTAGGTCATTATGGCACGTTATGGACAACCAGCTTACAGATGTACAGGACAAATTTAAGATCAATTAGAAAGCAATGACAAAGAATGTTCAAACTACCACACAATTGCATTCATTTCTCATGCTAGCAAGGTTATTCTCAAAACCCAAGTTAGGCTTAAGTACATGAACTTGGAATTTCCAAATGTACAAGCTGGATTTAGAAAAGGCAGAGGAGCCAGAGGTCAAATTGCCAACATCCGCTGGATCATAAAAAAGCAAGATAATTCCAGAAAAACATCTGCTTCATTGACTACTTTAAAGCCTTTGATTGTGTGGATCACAACAAACTGTGGAAAATTCTTAAAAGAGATGGGAATACCAGACCACCTTACCTGTCTCCTGAGAAACCAGAATGCAGGTCAAGAAGCAACAGTTAGAACCAGAAATGGAACAATAGACTGGTTCCAAATTGGGAAAGGGGTATGTCAAGGCTGTGTACTGTCACCCTGCTTATTTAACTTATATGCAGAGTACATCATGTGAAATACTGGAATGGATGAAACACAAGTTGGAATCAAGATTGCCAGGAGAAATATCAAGCTCAGATATGCAGATAATACCATCCTTATGGCAGAAATTGAAGAGGAACTAAAGAGCCTCTTGATAAAATTGATAGAGGAGAGTGAAAATTCTGGTTTAAAACTCAACATTCAAAAATCTAAGATCATGGCATCTGGTCCTATCACACTATGGCAAATAGAAGAGGAAAAAGTGGAAACAGTGACAAACTTTATTTTCTTAGGCTCCAAAATCACTGTGGATGGTGACTGCAGCCATGAAAAAAGATGCTTGCTCCTTGGAAGAAAAGCTATGACAAACCTAGACAGTGTATTAAAAAGCAGAGACATTACTTTGCCAGCAGACATACACACAGTCAAAGCTATGGTTTTTCCAGTAATCATGTATGGATGTGAGAGTTGGACCATAAAGAAGGCTGAACACCCAAGAATTGATGCTTTCAAACTGTGGTGTTGGAGAAGACTCTTGAGAGTCCTTTGGATTTCAAGGAGATCAACTAGTCAGTCCTAAAGGGAATCAGTCCTGAATATTCATTGGAAGGACTGATGATGAAGCTGAAACTCCAATATTTTGGCCAACCCGGATGCAAAGAACCAACTCATTGGAAAAGACCCTGATGCTGGGAAAGATTGATAGCAGGAAGAGGAGGGAATGACAGAGGATGAGATGGTTGGACGGCAAGACCAACTCAATGCACATTAGTTTTAAGCAAGCTCCAGGTGATGGTGAGGGACAGGGAAGCCGGGCATGTTGCAGTCCATGGGGTCACAAAGGATTGGACATGACTGAGCAATGAACACAAAAGGAGATCACTATTAGTCACTCATCTCCATCCTGAGCTTTCCTATTTCTTAATAATATGTTTATTGATTCACCTATTCTTTAACCCATGCATACTTTCATTTGTATGGCTTTATTTTTAATGTTGCTTTTGGTGTTCTAGATGCTGCACTATGTTCCAGCAATACAGATACAAATATGACACTAACCCAAACTCTCATTAACTTTTTTAATAGGGGACACAGTTAAAGAAATGTATGACTAAAATCCCATAAAAATACCAGAAGTGAAGACCTCAGAGGCTTAAAGATTTTATTCTTTTTCCTTTGATATATATTTTTAAGTTGTAAATGCAAATCTTTAATTTTTACTCTCTAGTTACTAGTTTTGAAATTTACTACTCAGCTCTTGATCATATATTCATTATCATAAGCATTAAAAAAAAAACACTTATAAGCTCCAGTTAATTTATATTTCTATACATACCTTGCAGAATATCCATAGTCTCTGTGCTCAAAGAAGTTGCTCAAAGAGGGTAACAGTGATATTAAATGGTTCTGATTCTAAAGTCGACTCCTTCAGACTTTTACAATTTCCAAACTTTTAGAATTTTAAATGTATTATAAAAGAATAAAATGACCAGTTAGCATTGTTTTATATAAGATTTACTTTGTTGCCTACTTAAGGGTCTTAGCTTGTACTGATAGGAAAGGAATGCATTTGTTCCAGCTGAGAGCAGATACAGGTTAACACTTGGAAAGCCTGCACCCAAGAGCCCAGTAACTGAGCGTCAAGATCGGCAGCTATCTAAACTAGGGATGGCTAGAAGTGTGAGCCTTTTTAATTCTGTTCAGGCTGCTACACCCAAATGCTACAGTCTGGGTGGTTTATGAACAACAGAAATTTATTTCCCATAGTTCTGGAGGCTGGAAGTCTACATCAGATTTCCAGCATAGTCATATTCTGGTGAAGTCCCTTTTCCAGGTTGCATACTACCAACTTCTCAACTTCTCTGTGACCTCATGTGGTAAAAATAGGGATGGGAGTGACATGGGGTCTCTCTTATAAAAGCAATAATCCCACCTCAGGAGGGATCCACTCTCATGACTTAAGAACCTCTCAAAGGTCCCACCTTTTAATATCACCCGATTGGACATCAGGATTTCAACTATGACTTTGGGGGAGACAAAAACACTCAGGCCATAGCAGAGCCAGAGTGCGCAGTGAGAAGATCAGGACTAAAAGAAGCAGCCGTCTTTGGAGAAATGTCTGTTTAGTTCTTTGGCCCATTTTTTGATTGGGTCGTTAATTTTTCTAGAGTTGAGCTGCATAAGTTGCTTGTATATTTTTGAGATTAGTTGTTTGTCAGTTGCTTCATTTGCTATTGTTTTCTCACATTCAGAAGGCTGTCTTTTCACCTTGCTTATCGTTTCCTTTGTTGTGCAGAAGCTTTTAATTTCAATTAGATTTGGAATGAAAATAGACCATTCCCAGTCCTGTGGCCATTGCTGAGTTTTCCAAATTTGCTGGCATTTTGGGTGTAGCACTTTCTCAGCATCATCTTTTAGGATTTGAAACAGCTCAACTGGAATTCCATCCCCTCCACTAGCTTTGTTTGTAATGCTGCTTCCTAATATGCATTAGACTCTTGTTATGGGACTGTTGAGGAATGGATGCACTGCCCAACTTGAACAATGAGAAATTCAAGGGAGTGTTTACTGACTGGCCCTTTGGAAGAGTGTCTTCATTTATGAGAGATCCAAAGGGACAGTGTGTTTCTTGCTCTGGATATTTGGATGTGGTGAGATGTGGTTGAGAGACTGAGTTACTGCTGTCATTTCACTATAGCAGTTATTTCATTACTTCCCTTCATCTTTAGTATTTTAGGTAGTTTCCTTTGCGTTGTTGGCTTCTTAAAGCTTAATGATTTCTAACTGATATGTTGGGTCATTCAAGCTGGAAGAATTTCCTTCTGGTGACAGAGGAGCATTTTGAAGAGTACATTAGACATATCTTATGTCCAACCTTGAATTCTCTTGGATAGATCTGTCTCTTGAACCTCTGACTATCTGTTCCATGCTAGCTGCTTAAGCCCCCTGACTCTGTGTGACCCACAGAATTAAACTACTTGAGGCTGACCAACAACATGCATGAAAGTATTTATGTCTCACAGAACTCCTGGACTCAGATGCAGAACATGCTGCAGGCTTGAGAGCAGCTTCCTGAGCAGCTGCAATAGGGGCTGAGTTATGCAATCCAGGAGTGTAGAGTTAAGTCTCTGGAAGGCAAACTTAGAGTGATAGAACTCAGGAGATGTGAGGAATCTGGCAAATAAATTTACTCTCGTTTCCTCCCTCCAATACACTGAGCTAAGGAGTGTTTTCCTCTCTGAATAGCCCATTTGGAGACATCTCATAAGCTGCCTCAAATAGATGCCTTGCTGGAATGTATCACCTTGCATTATTTCCTATCCTTCTCTGCCTCACTTCCCTTTTTGCTCATTTTTGCAGCCATACTATTGTACTTACTAAATAAGGCATTAGCACTTAATCCTTGCATTGGGCTCTGATTTTAGGAGAAGTCACTAAGATAGAAAGGAAAAAGGCAAAGAAGAAATAATTGGTGGAGAGTTTGGTCTATTGGCTTGTGTGGTTTTAATATTTAAAAACCTGATATTTTATGAAAATCAACAATCCAGGTGCAATGCAATTGCAGTGCAATCCTATAGTATAGTGATTAAGCACTCAGACATCATATGTTAAAGCCCTAACTCTGCCCTTTACTAATTGTGTGCTCTTATTCATCAGGTTCACTTTTCTCTCTTGTAAATAATGAAGATCTTTCCTGCCTAACAAGGCTATCATAAAGATTAAAGTAGATGGTTGATTTAAAAATACTATTATAGGTTTTACAACCTGAGTACTATAGACTCGTTGGGCTAGATAATGTACTGTTGTGCACTGTAGCATATTTACCAACATCTTGGACCCCTAACCACCGGATGCAAATAACTCCCACTCGGTTGTGATGATTAAAAATGTGAAATAAAAAACAAACACAAAGCTGAGCTCTCCAAAAAATATCAGAGGAACCATACAGCCAAAATTGTGAAAAATTATAAATCACTGTCATTTTAAGCCACTAACCCTTGGATGATTTGTTATGCAGCAATAGGAAACTGAAACAAATTGGTAACTAGAAATGTAATGCTACCATAACAAAACCTCAGCTATGTAGCATTGGCTTTGGAACTAAGTGGTGGGTGGAGGCTGGAAAGAGAAGAAAGAAGAGAGGCTAGAGAAGCAGAAAGCAAAAAGAAAAGAAAGGGCAGTCCTGGGTATATGTAACTTGGAAGATAGAAATTACTAATGAATTTATTTGACCTGGCTAAGAAGACATTAAAGCAGAAGGATAAAAATTTCAAATGATGTCTAAAACTGCATATATTGGGTTGGCCAAAAAGTTCATTTGGGTTTTTCTGTAAGATGTTATGGAAAAACTTAAATGAACTTTTTGGTCAACCCATGAACAGAGAGATGAGCTAATGACCAAACTAGCATTTGCAAGCATAATTTGAAGGAAATATGAAAGAATATGGACTTGCTGGGTTGAATAAAACTGCTTTATATTTTTTGTGTTTACAGCTAGCAAAGTGAAACTGAAATTCACTCTGTCGTGTCCAACTCTTTGGGACCCCATGGACTATGGCCTGCCAGAGTCTTCTGTTCATGGAATTCTCCAGGCAAGAATACTAGAGTGGGTTGCCATGCCCTCCTCCAAGGGATCTTTCTAACCAAGAGATCAAACTTGGGACTCCCACATTGTGGGATTCCCTACTGTCTGAGCCACCAAGGAAGCCCAAGAATACTAGAGTGTGTAGCTTATCCTTTCTCCAGGAGATCTTCCCGACCCAGGAATCAAACTGGGGTGTCCTGCATGGCAGGTGGATTCTTTACCAGCTGAGCTACAAGAGAAGCCACAGCTAGCAAAAGGTTACCAAAATAAAGCACAGCTTCAGGGCAAAGGTCAAATCAAGGGTATGGCTGTAATAGTTTTTGCTGATATCACATAAGGTTTAAGGTTCTCAGTTGTTCCTCTTTGCTGCAAAGGGGACTTCCAATAGTCACAATGGCATTGTCCCAAAGAATCCTGAATTTTCTAAAGTATAAAAGGGTCTATCTCAAAAAGAATCATGGATTTGTCTTTTGGGAGCATGAAGTGAATGCTGAGATTAATAGGAAACTCACAAAGATTTCGAGACAATTATATTTCCAGTAGCATTGGTGATTTGAACTGGGAGAGATGGAGATAGTTCAAATGAAAATAAGACTGTGAGGAGGAAGAAGAATAAGCTTCTGGAGAAAGATACTTATATATAAACACAAATAAAGAAGAGTCTTTTAGAAAGCTAGACCAAGAGCTCAGAGAGAATAGTGAAGAGATGAGGAGAACAATGAGACCACTCATAGGAGAAGAATCCCTCCTAATCAAGAAACATTTCTCACCCTCAGGGAAGGGAGCCTGAAAACATGTGACATCCGGATTTCAGACTTGCTATTGATCAGTAACTTTTATGTGTCTATCACTATCTCATTAGTCCATTATACATGAGATTGTCAACTGTACATAATTTTTCTCTATCTCAGTGTTATATGTTGAGTATGTCTGGGGAAGATACAGTATCTTTTTAGTTCACAAATCTGTGGAGATGCTGCTATTCAAGAGTACCTGAAAACTATACTTAAGGAGGCCCATTCACATTCAGGCTGAGATATGTAATGAAATTTTGGACTTTAAACTTGATACCGTCATTGATGTGGTAGTCAGCCTCCAAAAATGGCCCCTGATGACCTAGTGTAGTTTTTCCCTATACTCAGTGG
This sequence comes from Oreotragus oreotragus, assembly GCA_006410675.1. NCBI lineage: Eukaryota > Metazoa > Chordata > Mammalia > Artiodactyla > Bovidae > Oreotragus > Oreotragus oreotragus. The sequence goes on along the minus strand of SJYX01001266.1, from coordinate 423,632 downwards.
GGCTGAGTTGAATGAGATATTATAGGAATAACTATGTTTATCTTCCATGGCAAGGTCACAAATGACCTCTCTTATGCTGGTCATGCTGTGGATAGCCAACTTGCCTGTTGTGAGAACACTTAAGCAGCCTTGTGAGGAGGTCTGTGTAAGGAGGAACTGAAGTTTCTTGTCCATAGACTTGTGAATGAGCTGCCTTAAAAGTGAATGAATGGATAAGAAAGCTGTGGTACATATACACAATGGAGTATTACTCAGCCATTAAAAAGAATATCAAGCAATAAATGCTGGAGAGGGTGTGGAGAAAAGGGAACCCTCTTACACTGTTGGTGGGAATGCAAACTAGTACAGCCACTATGGAGAACAGTGTGGAGATTCCTTAAGAAATTGCAAATAGAACTGCCTTATGACCCAGCAATCCCACTGCTGGGCATACACACCGAGGAAACCAGAATTGAGAGAGACACATGTACCCCAATGTTCATTGCAGCACTGTTTATAATAGCCAGGATATGGAAACAACCTAGATGTCTATCAGCAGATGAATGGATAAGAAAGCTGTGGTACATATACACAATGGAGTATTACTCAGCCATTAAAAAGAATACATTTGAATCATTTCAAATGAGATGGATGAAACTGGAGCTGATTATACAGAGTGAAGTAAACCAGAAAGAAAAATACCAATACAGTATACTGACACACATATATGGAATTAGAAAGATGGTAATGATGACCCTGTATGTGAGACAGCAAAAGAGACACAGATGTATAGAATGGACTTTTGGACTCTGAGGGAGAGGGCGAGGGTGGGATAATTTGGGAGAATGGCATTGAAACATGTATACTATCATGTAAGAAACGAAGCACCAGTCTATGTTCGATACAGGATACAGGATGCTTGGGGCTGGTGCATGGGGATGATCCAGAGAGATGATATGGGGTGGAAGGGGGGTTCAGGATTGGGAGCTCGTATACACCCGTGGCAGATTCATGTCAATGTATGGCAAAGCCAATCCAGTACTGTAAAGTAAAATAAAATAAAAATAAAATTTAAAAAAAAAAAAGAAGAAGAAGAAATCAGATAGCCAGACCTTACCAGGTAGTACGGCAGACTCTGTAGGGGGAGCAAAGGCATATACATTCCAGGACTCAGATACAATTCTGCCTGATTACTGAGTACCACCCTCCACCAATTTTTTATTCAGCTTGCAGTGCTTTCTGTACCTTGCCAAAAGAACAAAAAGCACAATTTGGTTACTGGTTTTAGAACTTCCTACTGTTGATTATGTAATAAAAATTGATATTAAATATGATCTGCAGATAGAAGTTTGAGAAGCCCAGACATTTGCTGTGCCTACTTATTTGTAAAGCAGGCATAGCACTTCCTAAGAATCATACTTACAAGCTGTTTTAAGAACTATTCGTACTTAAGGAGTTTGAAATTTAAAAGCTTAACTTAAATGTTAAATAAAAATTTAACTTTTTATTAAGAATATATTCAGAAATAAACCCCCACACACATAATCAGTTTATAACAAAGGAATCAGGAACATAAAATGCAGAAAGGACAGTATCTCCAATTAAAGTGTTGGGAATATTGGACAACTACATACAAGAAATGAAACTTCACTACTACCTCACACCACATATATACAAAAAGTGGATTAAAGACTTGAGTGTAAAACCTGAAATCATAAAATTCCTAGAAGAAAACAAAGGTGGTAAGCTCCTTGACATTGGTCTCTGCAAGGATATTTTAGATTTGACATCAAAGACAACAAAAGCGAAAATAGATAAGTGGGACAACTTCAAACTAAAAAGTTCTTCACAGAAAACAAAACCATCAACAAAATGAAAAGGTATATATGGAATGGGAGAGAATATTTGCATTATATCTGATGTGAGTTTAATATCCAAAATGCATACAACTCAATAGCAGAAACAATCCAGTTAAAAAATGGGCACAGGATCTGAATTGGCATTTTTCCCAAGAAGATATACAGATGGCCAAAATGTACATGAAAAGATGCTCAACATCACCAGGGAAATGCAAATCAAAACTATGGTGAGATATCCCCTTACAACCTAGAAAGGTTATTATCAAAAAGTCAAAGTAATAACACATGCTGGCGAGGATGTGCCAGGAAGGAAACCCTCCAGCACTGGTAGAAATGTAAACTGATGCAGCCACTATGGAAACCAGCATGGGAATTCCTCAGAAAATAAGAATAGAACTACTGTATGATCAACTTCTGGATATTTATCCAAAGAGAATGGAAATACTAGCTCAAAAAGATATGCACCCCTACATTCACGGCACCATTATTTACGATAGATACATGTGGCTTCCATATCTTGTCTATCAATGCAGGAATGGATAAAGAAAATGGCGGATACACCCATTTATTATTCAACCATAATAAAGCAAGAAATCTTGCCATTTACAACAACATGGATAAAACCTGAGGGAATTATGCTCAATGAAACATCAGACAGAGGAAGACAAATACTGTATGATCTCACTTATGGGGGAATCTAAGACACAAGTTCACAATCATCATCATGGAGAGAATATTTGCATTATATCTGATGTGAGTTTAATATCCAAAATGCATACAACTCAATAGCAGAAACAATCCAGTTAAAAAATGGGCACAGGATCTGAATTGGCATTTTTCCCAAGAAGATATACAGATGGCCAAAATGTACATGAAAAGATGCTCAACATCACCAGGGAAATGCAAATCAAAACTATGGTGAGATATCCCCTTACAACCTAGAAAGGTTATTATCAAAAAGTCAAAGTAATAACACATGCTGGCGAGGATGTGCCAGGAAGGAAACCCTCCAGCACTGGTAGAAATGTAAACTGATGCAGCCACTATGGAAACCAGCATGGGAATTCCTCAGAAAATAAGAATAGAACTACTGTATGATCAACTTCTGGATATTTATCCAAAGAGAATGGAAATACTAGCTCAAAAAGATATGCACCCCTACATTCACGGCACCATTATTTACGATAGATACATGTGGCTTCCATATCTTGTCTATCAATGCAGGAATGGATAAAGAAAATGGCGGATACACCCATTTATTATTCAACCATAATAAAGCAAGAAATCTTGCCATTTACAACAACATGGATAAAACTTGAGGGAATTATGCTCAATGAAACATCAGACAGAGGAAGACAAATACTGTATGATCTCACTTATGGGGGAATCTAAGACACAAGTTCACAATCATCATCCCCACTCCCACAACAATAGAGCTCATTGATAATGGAGACTGATCTTTCTCAGGGAGATGTAATAAGTCGGGGGTGCAAATACAGCATGGCGACTATACTCGATAAAACTTGTATTGTGTATTTCAAAGTTGCTATGAGAATAGATCTTAAAAATTCTCACCTCCAGAAAAAAAATTTTCTAACTATGCATGGTGTTGGATGTTAACTAGATTTACCATGGATGTTAACTAGATTTCAGTTCAGCTCAGTCACAAAGAGTCGGACACAACTGGGTAACTGAACTGAAATCTAGTTAACATCCATGGTAAATCTAGTTAACATCCAACACCATGCATAGTTAGAAAATTTTTTTTCTGGAGGTGAGAATTTTTAAGATCTATTCTCATAGCAACTTTGAAATACACAATACAAGTTTTATCGAGTATAGTCGCCATGCTGTATTTGCACCCCCGACTTATTACATCTCCCTGAGAAAGATCAGTTTCCATTATCAATGAGCTCTATTGTTGTGGAGTGGGGATGAGATTTATTATGGTATTATTTCACAATATATGCAAAAACTGAATCAATACACATATATACACTTAATATAATGTGTACCTAGAACTAATGTATAATATTTCAATTATACCTCAATTCAGAAAAGTTTATTAAGCTATCTCAAAGTCCCATGGATGTGGACAGTAAATAAACAGCCCCTACCTTCCGTTTACCTCCAAAACTTACTAATGAGAAAAGACATGTGAAACAAATGGAAAATAACACCAGACAAGGAAAAACTGCATCATTAAGGTCTAATACCTCATTCTACTCACTGGAACTTCTCTTTACAGAGAAATTTGGTACATAAAGAAATTTGTTCTAGTTAAGCCATGGTAAACATCTGAGTGTGGTGAAGTTGTGAAAAATACTCTTACCTCAGTTCTTTATTCTTGGATGATTTCAAACTGATTGAAAGTGGTCTGTTCTACAAGCAAATCCTCATTTCTCAGCTCTCACTTTGCCTGGTGGATTAAATCAGGACATGTTAGGTTAACTACTGCTAGCGAAGAGGAAAGAAAGATAAAGGATAATATACTAAAACTGAAGAGCAGAATTCAAAGTGATACCAGAGATAACCAATCAGTGGGAATACACTGAAGTAACTCTTGAGTTGAATCCCCTACAGACATAAGGATTCCTCACACTGCACACACTAAGGATGGGCTAAGATCACAGGGATCGCTTGAGTCTGAGATCCCAAGTAACTCAGATTCTTGCTCACATCTGCTCACCAGTCCTTTTGTTTGCATTCAATGGTATGTATGTGTGTGTGAAAAAATCTCAGTCATGTCCCACTCTTTGTGACCCCATGGACTGTGCCTGCAAGGCTCCTCTGTCCATGGATTCTCCAGGCAAGAATACTGGAGTGGGTTGCCATGCCCTCCACCAGGGGATCTTCTCAACCCACGGATCAAACCCAGGTTTCCCACATTGCAGGCAGATTCATTACCATCTGAGCCACCTGGGATGGTGCTGCTGCTGCTAAGTCGCTTCAGTCATGTCTGACTCTGTGCAACCTCAGAGACGGAAGCCCACCAGGCTCCTGTGCCTAGGATTCTCCAGGCAAGAATACTGGAGTGGGTTGCCATTTCCTTCTCCAATGCATGAAAATGAAAAGTGANATTACCATCTGAGCCACCTGGGATGGTGCTGCTGCTGCTAAGTCGCTTCAGTCATGTCTGACTCTGTGCAACCTCAGAGACGGAAGCCCACCAGGCTCCTGTGCCTAGGATTCTCCAGGCAAGAATACTGGAGTGGGTTGCCATTTCCTTCTCCAATGCATGAAAATGAAAAGTGAAACTGAAGTCGCTCAGTCTTGTCCGACTCCTAGTGATCCCATGGACTGTAGCCTACCAGGCTCCTCCGTCCATAGGATTTTGCAGGCAAGAGTACTGGAGTGGGGTGCCATTGCCTTGGTAGATATGTATATAATGATGGGCTGCAGAAACTTCAGTGGCAGAAAGCAACTTTTTTCCCCAGCCAATATGGCTCCTCTCAACACAACATTGAGCTGGATGAGCCAGCAATGACGGTAGATACATACATCTAGGATTTTGTTTTTTAAACTATATATACTGCTTTTAATGGCATGATTACAGCTAAGTAATGATGCCTCTAGACTGAAGAGGACTGCAATGAGAAGCACCCCAGCCAAGAGGCATGGGAGCAGCATGCTCTTCTCATTATTGCCAGTTAGTAAAGACAGAACATATGGTCACTTCACAAAGGTGAGTTATCGACCAACAAACAGGAAGCCCAGCCAAGTTTCCCAGCCAGATTCCTTCTTTTAAATTCATTTATACTCTCTTTCTATTTCTTATTTTGAATTATTGTTTGTTTGTTTTCTTTCCTAATGGAGGCAGGATATATCTTAGGAAACTCATTTCCAACCAGGAAAATAACTTAGGAAATAAGTGCTCAGAGTGACACCCTGCCGATAACCTATGGACAGTGAACAGCTAGCAGCTATAACTAAACAATGCTGTCCCTGGCAATAGAACAGGCAGGCCTGGTATCAATCTGGTTCTAATGTTTAGTAGTTGGGTGGTCTTAGGGAAGTCATAGAACCTTATTTTACCCAAGAATCTTTAGCTATAAAACGAGTAAGCCCCATCTCAAAGTCTGCTGTAAGGATTAAGTAAAACAGTGGCTCTGGCAAGACCAGCGCTATGCCTGCCAGTGGCATGTAGTCAAGAAGGACTGTTATTGATATTAATCTTAAAATGGCATTTTTAAAAAAATTTTCTGGTGACAATACAGAGCTTCAGAGAATTCTGACTGTAACTAAGGGGCCTTAAAGTAAAAGCAATTCCATTTTCTTTTCTCTAAAATGAAGAGATCTCCCGGAGATGCCCAGCCCAGCAGCCCCTGCTCCCTCATGAGAATGGCCCCATGCCCTTCCCTAAGAAGGGTTAGACCACACTCACCTTGGTGGCAGCACAGCAGATCCAACCTTTGCCATTGGGGTTGATATTTATCGGCACCAGCCCCTCCACCAAGTAGCTGAGAGGGTCAGAGGAGAAGGAAATCCTTTATTTGGTTTCCAGAGGCCACTGATGACCCAAATGACTACAGCTGGGAACATTCCTGGGGTCCACTTTCAGCTGTTCCTGCCTATCAGCCTCCTTACCTAGAACCTTTTGAATGCTTCCATTTCTTTATAATCTATGCCTATATCACTATTTTCCACCCTCCCAATATAATCTTGAGTCCCTTGGACTGCAAGGAGATCCAACCAGTCCATTCTGAAGGAGATCAGCCCTGGGATTTCTTTGGAAGGAATGATGCTAAAGCTGAAACTCCAATACTTTGGCCACCTCATGCAAAGAGTTGACTCATTGGAAAAAAGACTGATGCTGGGAGGGATTGGGGGCAGGAGGAGAAGGGGATGACAGGATGAGATGGCTGGATGGCATCACTGACTCGATGGACGTGAGTCTGAGTGAACTCCGGGAGATGGTGATGGACAGGGAGGCCTGGCGTGCCGCAATTAATGGGGTCGCAAAGAGGCGGACACGACTGAGCAACTGAAATGAACTGAATATAACTTTGAAGATTTTGCTGTTTTAAGACTGAAGATAACGCACCTTAAATTAAAAAAAAAAAAAGTTGCACTTTTGTTTGTGTGAGATAGACACATTGTTCTTTGTAAAAAGTTTAAACGAGGTAAAAAATGTCCTTAGAAGGCATGGACCCACTCCTGTGCTGCAAGTTCCCGGGGTTAGATATTTAAGTCCTCCATCCCCATCCTCCCCTTGTTAACAAAAAGGAACAATTCGAAGAGAAAGTATATACAATAATTACACTAAAAAAAAAAACAACACACATTAAACAATATTAAAACCCCAAACAAGAAAAGTTTAGCAGACTGTCAGCACAATTTACCCTATTTTCTGACCCCTC
>SJYX01001266.1:396471-416179 GCA_006410675.1 Oreotragus oreotragus | reverse complement strand
CATCTCTCTACCCTCTAGCACCCCAACATCCCTCTCCTCTCATTCTCCCGCACCTCCCAACAGAGTCTCTCACGCCCACAAAGCTCTGGTCACGTGACTCACCTTGGGCGGCTGAAGGAGACCTCAAATGGGTGGGCTGGGTGAGGACAGGGGCGCAGGGCACTGGAGGATGGGCTGGGGAGAGGGGAGCATCAGGGAATGAGATGCTAAGATACGCCCAGGCACCGAAGACTACCAAAGATTACACAAGAATTACACAAAATAATCGACCATCTGAGCTACCAGGGAAGACCCTAAGCAAAAATACCTGGTACAATTCCCGTTTCATGGTAGTACTTAGCAGACCAATGAAAGTATCGCAGCAAGGTTTCTACAAGGCAATGTAACCAAACCAAGCTTGGGTCCACTCACTGGCACACAGTGAAGCTAGTTTACCGAAGGCTGTGGTGAAGGAAAGTGCAGCGTCTTGTACAAGGCCAGGCAAGCAGTAAGCGCAGCTCATGCTCAAAAGACCCAAACTCCCCAACAGCTTTCAGGTTTTTAAAGCCAGGGTGAGGGAGAGGGTTTCAAGGTATGTGATCAGCTAATCAACATCCTTCTGATTGGCTGGAGATGAGGTAATTGGGAGTCAACATCATCAGCCTCATATGTTTAACTTCTCCCACCTGGTGAGGCTTTCAGTATCTGCAAAACAGCTCAAGGGTATGGCTCAGGATGTTATCTATAGTCTTTGAGGAAGAACTAAAGGTGCTTGACTTTGTTGAATGGCGAAACTATTACTATTTTGTCTTGCTTGACTCTTTTCCTTTGTGTCTGCATTTCCTCACTTCTATGATTAAATTTGCTCTTTGGGACTGTAAAAGGTCTAGGAGGGTACAGTTTTTCCACAAACAAGAGGCATGCAGAGGACATGGAGGGATCTGTCCCAGGAAGGCCTCATGGGGTCCTGCTTGGTTACAATCGCCCCTGTTTTGATACTCCTCAATCTTGAGGGAGAACAGGTATGAGATGAGAAAGGGAATAACGTTTTGAATAGAGTGGTTAAGCATAAACTTTGCAGAGCAACTCAATTTTAGGGAGACTCAGTTTCAGTAAATTCTGTTGTCGTTAAGTTACTAAGCTGTGTCTGACTCTTTGAGAGCACCTGGCCCATACATAGCCTGCCAGCCTCTTCTGTCCAAAAATTTCCCAGGCAAGAATACTGGGGTGGTTTGCCATGCCCTCCTCCAGGGGATCTTCCCAACCCAGGGATCGAACATTCATCTCCTATACTGGCAGACAGATTCTTTACCACTGAGACACCAGGAAAGCCCTTCAATAACTTCTAATCATGTGTGAATGTGTAATGTAGACATGGAAAAAAGAAGGCTAAAACATAAGAACTCTGTCATATTTTAGGGCTTCCCTGTAGCTCTGACAGTAAAGAATCTGCCTATAATGCAGGAAACCTGGGCTCTATCCCAGGGTCGGGAAGATCCCCTGGAGAAGGGAAAGGATACCCACCCCAATATTCTTGCCTGGAGAATCCCATGGACAGAGGAGCCTGGTGGGCTACAGTCCACAGGGTCGCAAAAAGTTGGACATGACTGAGAGACCAACACACACACACATGACATGGAAAAGCTGACTATAAATAATTTCACAGTACCATTGTTCCTCATCTTCTCCAATCATGTTACATTCTGTACAAGCAAAAGAGTGAAAAAGAAAAGAAAAATACAGTATTTACTTATACAATCATCCTTCAGGTACCAGTAGGGTGTCTGTTCTAGGACCCCTGGGACATGCAAATTTGAAAATATTCATTTCCCTTATATAAAATGGCATAGTATTTACATATAATCTATATACATCCTATGTATACTTTAAATCATCTCTAGATCACTTATAATACCTAAACAATGTAAATGTTATGTAAATAGTTGTAAATACAATGTAAATGCTATGTAAATAGTTGCCAGGCTGGCAAATTCAAGTTTTGCTTTTTGGAACTTGCAGGAATTTTTTTTTTTTTTCTGAATATTTCCAATCCACAGTTGGTTGAATCTGCAGATGTGGAAGCCACAAACACAGAGGGCTATGCTATTCAAGGTTGTTACCAAGTACATGCACATGCACATGCATGTGCACACACACAACAAAGTAAAATACTTTAAATGATGATGAAATCAGGGTAAAGAAAAAATTAGAGTAAAAAAAATAAACAAAACAAAAAGTGAAATTAACTTATGGCGTGCTCTTTGTAAAGTTTTCTTTCTATGCTGGCTAGAGGAGGACCACAGGTTTTATTTTGAGCTTGTATTATAATGGAATAAGGCAGCTAGATTTTAGCTACCCAGAGTTATTCTTGCCTCTCACATGTTCAGTATCACTAGAGTTTGTTTTTATATTGGAAGCTCCAAAGCAAATATCACTACCTTCTGACACAGCATATAGTCTACAGACTTTCTTTGGTTAAAGTTTTATAATGCTTAATTTAAAATATTCTGCATCCTTTAGAAAAATGAGACTGCATGTAGAACAGCTGCAGTCTGAGATGGCCAGAAGCAGGGAGAGGACAATGGAGCTTGGCTAGCTGGAAAGCGTACACCCCCATCTTCTGCTCAGCTCTGCCCCATGGAAATGTGGGCCAGTGTGGCCAGCATTTATTGGTCAGTTCTTCCATTTCCAAGGATTACTTAGTTTGGTTTCTCAGATCTACTTGTTCACTGGGCAATGAGCCTGATTTTTAAAAAGTAAGTAGATATAGAAGATGATGACAAAGTCAACATTCCAAACAGAATAAAAAATGTCACTTCTGTGTAAAAGAGAGTAGAAGTCAGATGAAAATAATTTTTGAGTCTACAAATAAGTATTGGGGAGGATATGGAGAAAAGGGAACCCTTGTACATATTACTGGGACTATAAACTAGTACAGTTGCTATGGAAAATAGCCACTCTAAAAAATAAAAACTAATTCAAAAAGATACATGCACCCCCAATGTTCATAGCAACATTATTTACAATAGCCAAGATACGGAAGCAACCTAAGCATCTATCAACAGATGACTGGATAAAGAATATGTGATACCACACACACACACACACATAATATTGTGTATGCTTCATGCTAAGTCACTTCAGTCATGTCCAACTCTTGGCGACCCTGTGGATTGTAGCCCATCAGGCTCCTCTGCCCATGGAATTCTCCAGGCAAGAATACTGGAGTGGGTTGCCATTCCCTTCTCCAGGGGATCTTCCTGACCCAGGGATCAAACCCACATCTCTCAGGTCTTCTGCATTAGCAAGCAGGCTCTTTACCACTAGTCCCACCTGGGCAGCCTACAGTGTAATGTTGTGTGTGAATGTGTGCCAAATTGCTTCAGTTCACGTCTGACTCTTTATTATTCAACCATAAAAGAATGAAATTTTTGCTATTTGCAATGATGTAAATGGACTTAGAAGGTATTATGCTTAGTGAAATATGTCAGACGGGGAAAGACAAACACTGTATGTTATCATTTATATGTGGAATCTAAAAAATAAATTGAAGGTGTTTAATACGACAGGAAAACGCACATAGAAACAAAGAATAAACTAATGGTTACCAGTGGAGAGAGAGAAGGGTGGAGGACAAGATAGTGTTGGGGGACTGAGAGATACTAATTACTGTGTATAAAGTAAATAAGCAACTAGAAAGTATTGTTCAGTGCAGAGAAATATAGCCATTATTCTATAATAACTTTAAAGGGAGATAATCTGTAAGAATATTGAATTACTCCATTGTACATACACCTGAAACTAATATAATATTGTAAATCAACTATTCTTCAATGAAAAATTTTAAAGATATTTTATATTAAAAAGTAAAATAAATGTTTTTGAGAATGCTCCCTTCCTTGACATGATTACTAAGGAGACAACAACCAAGAGCATGCATTAATAGAGAGCTTTTAAGTTTTGAAAGATGCTTTCCTTCATTGGGATTATCAAACTTTTAGTAAAGAAGCAGAAACAGCAGACAAACACTGAAGATCCAGGACTACAGACCAAAGTAGGTCCTCCAAAGTAAGAAAATCCCTTGAAATCTTACACTGCATCTCAGAAGTTCATGCAAAATTCGTGTTTATTCTAATTAAAGGTCCAAATTCAAAACAATTTCAAGTATTCTGCAAAATCTTATAATAAAACTGATGCCCTGGGAAGATGCAGTGTTTTTATTCTGTGGTTTCAAGGACCTGTCACCACCGCTATATGCTTCCCATAGGATGGGGAGCCCATCTGAGGCTCAGGCAGCGGCATACATTCCTCCAGACTTCATAATAGCCTTTATGTGGATGAGTAAGTGATATTCTTGTTCTTTTTAGCAGATACAGAAAGTTAGACTTAAGGAAATGAAACGCTTACCTCTTGCTTCTAGTTAGTGATGACTGTGGACCTAAAATCCAGGTCCTTTCATTCATGACGTCTTCCCATTTGGAACCTCCAAGTTGAGTTTCTACCAAACTTCAGTCCACACTTTGTGTGACTGCTGTTACAACTTGAGGTGGTCTTCCAAAGCTTGGAGATGCAACATTTATCTAAAGAATTCCAGGCAATGAGACAGTTTTGTTAATTCTGTTTTATTTTCAAAATGTCTTTGTGTCTCATAGAGGCTAGTCAACATGTATGTTAGGAATTTGATGTGCTGAGAAGTTCTGCTTTGCCATATATTTGCTGTCTGCTGGTTTTGTTCACAAATGTGAGGCAAGGGAATAATCTCTTGTGTTGCAGTAGTGGCTGCGTTGTATACTACTGACAACAGGTAATGAAAATTGGACCTATTCTTTTAGATGACTGGTATTAAATGGAATGGCTCTTTGAGAGGTACCTGTTCTTTCTAACTGGTGGTCTTTCGAAAGAGGCTTTTCCATATGTGTTTGTCTTCTGAAAGAGTATTGGATGGGGGCAGTCTATCACCGTTTCCAATAGACAAGATGGATTAGTTTCGACTGACTCTGTGTAAGAAGCTTGGTTCTGGTCCAGCTGTCAAGGGCATAAAGCAAAGTAATTACTTGAAAGTAAAAAGGACAGAAAAGAAAAAGATAGATATTGTATACAGTATCCTCCCTGTTTACTTAGGATTCCAAATTTCTTTTGAATTAAAAAAAAATACATCTTTTTAGGGCCAAAAAATAAAATTTCATAGTATCCCAGTGGAAACCCCTCCAATAGTGGTTTGGGTGTTAATAGTGGTGTTCATTATTTTTCCTTTGAAAATACTTATTGAAATCATAGTAATTAATTTTATACCAGACTCTCAGAATCTACGTGGACTCTTGAGACAAGTGAAAGCATTAACTATAATGGAAAATGTGAACACCATTCATTTCTTGAGACAACTGCTATTTAATATCTGCGCTACCAGGAAATCCCATTTAATATATAAACTATATTAACTCCTAACCCCTTCTGTAGTTGTGAAATTCTGGATAAACTGTTGTCAAGTAAACATATGTCATAAATATATAAAATGTCAAAATGAAATTATAAAATATGATTGTTTTATAGTTTTCAAGGGAGCAGAAGAGCAAAGGAGTAGCTTAAAATCTCAAAACGTTTTAGTTGGATGATCTAATTTATATAAATACCCTTGAAAAGTAATTAAGAACAGGGAATACAATTCCTAATTTATAATTATCAGAAGTGAGGCAGAGGTTTCATGACTTTTTCAAATCACCCATCATAGCCTTATTCAGAAATAATGTTATAGTTGGCTTATTCACACACTACTAAGAATTTTAGAATTTGGTGAAATAAAAAAAGAAAGAAAGAAAGAAATATGTAAGGGCATTGAAGGAAGGGGAAAAAATGCTTTGAATGGATTCGTTTTCTTCTCAATGATTACCCTTTCTCCAGTTCTTCAGGATTAAAAAATTTAAAAACATTTTCATATTCAAGTAATTATCCAAAGTATTTAATACCATACCAAAAAAATGCTACTTAGAAAGCAAGTCTCAAGAAAATATGTTTTTCCATTTTTAAATTGTTCTTCATGATTCACACAGCTTAGGCTCTTTCCAGTGGCAAACTCTACTAAATAGGAACATAGCTGGAGAGGGATTCTACCCTACCCACAGATATTAGGCAAGGAGACTTATCGTTGGGTGACAGCTATGTGAAGAAGGGCTTTAGACAGCATACACCTGTGTCTGCACACAAAACACGGCAGTTAGGTATGCTTCTGCACAGGACTTAGAATCTGTGAGGAAACAGATAATTTCTATACAGTCCAAGCCCTCAATACTCAGTTATAAAAGCGTGTGACTTTCCAGAAATCACAGTTTTGTTTTTGTTGTTTAGTTGCCTTTGTGACCCATGGACTGCAGCCCTTCAGGCTCCTCTGTCGATGGGATTTCCCAGGCAAGAATACTGGAGTGGGTTCCCATTCCCTTCTCTGGGGCATCTTCCCAACTCAGGGATCAAACTCGAGTCTCCTGTATTGTCAGGCAGATTCTTTACCACTGAGCCACCTAGGAAGCCCAGAAATCACAGTACCATGTGTTATAGAAGTACTCTAGGAAGAACATGCTGAAGATGGCAGAGAAATTATTCAGCAGCTACTACAGCTTAGACACTGACTGATTGTAAAAAACTGCCAACTGCAGGAGGGTCCAGGAGTCCCCTTGCTGATCCAGGCTTCAACTCCTAAGTCTGGACTGAGAAAGGTCAGAGAGTCTTAAGGGGTTGCGGTTGTGAAGGGGTAGAATAAAGTAGTAGCTATTTAACAAGTATATAAAAACATTGCAAGGTTGTAGTTATTAGTACAGCTATGTCAGTTCATACCACTGAATAGCAGCCCTGGTATTATGCTGTAATATTATTGAGTGATTTGTTTTCTATTTTGGTTAATTTGTAATCTGATTTTAAGTTTTCAATGAGAAAATGCATTCTGAGTGCTGTTGGCTACTTACACCTTCTACTTTACTATATACACACGGGAACTTTTGAAACACAAACTCATTTTATATTGGACATCATCTGTGACATGGATATTATATCATATTACCATCCGTGGTCTTCTCAAGAGATATATTTTGAATAATAATATATCTTAAGCTCTTCCCCTAACCAAATGATAACTGAGTGTCTTCATAGCCTTTTAAATATAACTTACGCTTCTTAATATTTAAAAATGAGGTCTCAGGACTTATCTGGTGGTTCAGCAGCCACGACTCCACGCTCCCAGCAGCTGGCCTGAGTTCAGTCCCTGGTCAGGGAACTCGATCCCACAGGCCCCAACTAAGACCAGGAGCAGACAAATAATTAAATGTTTCAAAAATGAGGGCTCTGTTCAGCTACTTCAGATTTTCAAATTCAGGATTTATTCTAACTTTTGGAATCCTCATTAGATAAATGAGACAAAGTTGTGCTGTGTTAGAGGGGACCCAACTTGATGTAAAAGGAGACCAGCAAAGGGCCTTGTGAGACTGGTGACACTCTCCTACTTCACCGAGGTCCGCATGTCTGATGTTGAACAACTCCCTTTCTCTAGACCCACCTGGTCCAATCCAGGAGCCACTACCCACATGTGAGTATTTATTAAAATTTTAGTTCCTGAGTCACATCAGACCCATTTCAAATATCCATTAGCAACATATGGCTAGTGGCTAACATACTGGACAGCACAGATGCAGTTCTATTTCACTGAAGAAAGTTGTATTGGATAGTTCTGGTCCAGAAGTTTATTATATCTTACTTTAATTTCTCTCACTTAGAGTAAAAACAGTTCATCTTTTTTCTGCCTCCAGAGGAGGGAGAAATAGTTTAGCTCATCAGTCAAAATTTATTTTCAAGTTTCTAAAAATGATTATTGTCATGTTTTCCACTTGTGTGCTTTTAACCAAACTATTCTACAGAAAGACCACCATGGGTCCTTTTATTCCAGCACATGGCGAGATTCTCAAAATCCAAAGTTTCCTATGCCTTTATTTTGCAATTATAAATCTGAGATCTGCATTTAATTCTCTAACACAAATCTAACATTAAGTGTTATATTGTGCCTCTAGGAATCTCCCTTAGAAAATTTTCTGTTAAAAATAAAATGACACTGGCTTTATAACCATTCCTCCCAGTAAAGAAAAGAAAAAGAAATCAAAATGAATATTCAGGTAAGTTTCTTATGTTGCCCAGATGCAGATCCACTACGAACAAGGAAAAGACTTTAGACCAAATTCAAGTTTTCATGCGTCGACACTGTTTTCATGGGTGGACACCCCCAACATTCTCCTAGACATCACTCTGACTGCTGAATATGATTTGGTCATGCCTCAGTGATGTT
The DNA here is from genome assembly GCA_006410675.1 of Oreotragus oreotragus. Lineage (NCBI taxonomy): Eukaryota > Metazoa > Chordata > Mammalia > Artiodactyla > Bovidae > Oreotragus > Oreotragus oreotragus. The sequence continues at coordinate 407,880 of SJYX01001266.1, read as the reverse complement.
TTCACTAGACTATAGTACACTATACAAACCAGATAAAATCTAGGGAGAAAAGTCCACCCACTATTTAATCTACATGGTGCCAAGCTCAGGTAAGATCAGTTGTTTCACTGGGTTGACTGATTCTTTAGGCAGCATCTATCTTATCTGTGAAGAGATGTTACTTAGAAACTAGCAGCCTCTTAGTTTCCCATTTGTATCACCAGGCAAAACAAGTGACAACAGATTTCTCCTTTGCAGTGATTATATATAAACCTTTTGGGTTTATCACCTGCAATAGGAAACTTTTCAGAGTGTTAATTCAATTCTTGTTCCCTTTGACCCTGACAGACAGAATTGCAGATAAGGTTGTGTTTTTATCCTTTCGGCCTTCGCTCCAATAGGGGTTGAGATGGCAGTGGGCTTGAGAACACTACTGAAAGGATTTCTTGCCAAGCTGGCTGGCATTTTGTATGCTTGTAGTATATTGATGAAGTATTTGCATTGGCATCATGAGTGCTGTTCTTCTCATTTTTTAAATGTAGCTATTAAGAATGCAGCTTTTGTTTATTTTTATACTGTTAGAAGAAAAAATAAAAATGCCTTGATACTTACAATCAACGGATATGATATGCCAGGGTAGATCCCTTGGGTAAATCCCAAGCTAATTTTCCCTTTATAATATTTCAGTTTTAGTTTTAAAAAGTCATAGCTGTTTATTGTTTTTTATTAAGTCCTGTTTAAAGCAAAGATAGGGATGTTGAAGATAAATTATATCAATACTACCAACTCAACTTCTGGAATGTAGCTAGTCTAGATAAACCAGGCTTTTGAATTTCCTTTTCTTTTTTGATCTTAATTTTGTTTCTAACCTATCTCCAAAAAGTTTTTGAATTTTCAGAAATTTTTTAATTCTTCAGATCTCTTCTGAAACCAAAGATAAAGCTAGCCAAACTGCTCTCAAAATATTAATACATTCATCGAAGTTCTCATCAACTCTTTTTTTAATTGTGTATATACACAGTAATAAAAACTATTTAATCAGATTTTCCCATGTTTAGAAGAGCAAATAAACTTAGTTTGTGACACCACAAGGGGTAAATTGTTGCCAACACATGCATTTCGACAAATCAATTTATTCTTTTAGATGACTGGTATTAAATGGAATGGCTCTTTGAGAGGTACCTGTTCTTTCTAACTGGTGGTCTTTCGAAAGAGGCTTTTCCATATGTGTTTGTCTTCTGAAAGAGTATTGGATGGGGGCAGTCTATCACCGTTTCCAATAGACAAGATGGATTAGTTTCGACTGACTCTGTGTAAGAAGCTTGGTTCTGGTCCAGCTGGCAAGGGCATAAAGCAAAGTAATTACTTGAAAGTAAAAAGGACAGAAAAGAAAAAGATAGATATTGTATACAGTATCCTCCCTGTTTACTTAGGATTCCAAATTTCTTTTGAATTATAAAAAAATACATCTTTTTAGGGCCAAAAAATAAAATTTCATAGTATCCCAGTGGAAACCCCTCCAATAGTGGTTTGGGTGTTAATAGTGGTGTTCATTATTTTTCCTTTGAAAATACTTATTGAAATCATAGTAATTAATTNACTTAGGATTCCAAATTTCTTTTGAATTATAAAAAAATACATCTTTTTAGGGCCAAAAAATAAAATTTCATAGTATCCCAGTGGAAACCCCTCCAATAGTGGTTTGGGTGTTAATAGTGGTGTTCATTATTTTTCCTTTGAAAATATTTATTGAAATCATAGTAATTAATTTTATACCAGACTCTCAGAATCTACGTGGACTCTTGAGACAAGTGAAAGCATTAACTATAATGGAAAATGGGAACACCATTCATTTCTTGAGACAACTGCTATTTAATATCTGCGCTACCAGGAAAGCCCATTTAATATATAAACTATATTAACTCCTAACCCCTTCTGTAGCTGTGAAATTCTGGATAAACTGTTGTCAAGTAAACATATGTCATAAATATATAAAATGTTAAAATGAAATTATAAAATATGATTGTTTTATAGTTTTCAAGGGAGCAGAAGAACAAAGGAGTAGCTTAAAATCTCAAAACGTTTTAGTTGGATGATCTAATTTATATAAATACCCTTGAAAAGTAATTAAGAACAGGGAATACAATTCCTAATTTATAATTATCAGAAGTGAGGCAGAGGTTTCATGACTTTTTCAAATCACCCATCATAGCCTTATTCAGAAATAATGTTATAGTTGGCTTATTCACACACCACTAAGAATTTTAGAATTTGGTGAAATAAAAAAAGAAAGAAAGAAAGAAATATGTAAGGGCATTGAAGGAAGGGGAAAAAATGCTTTGAATGGATTCGTTTTCTTCTCAATGATTACCCTTTCTCCAGTTCTTCAGGATTAAAAAATTTAAAAACATTTTCATATTCAAGTAATTATCCAAAGTATTTAATACCATACCAAAAAAATGCTACTTAGAAAGCAAGTCTCAAGAAAATATGTTTTTCCATTTTTAAATTGTTCTTCATGATTCACACAGCTTAGGCTCTTTCCAGTGGCAAACTCTACTAAATAGGAACATAGCTGGAGAGGGATTCTACCCTACCCACAGATATTAGGCAAGGAGACTTATCGTTGGGTGACAGCTATGTGAAGAAGGGCTTTAGACAGCATACACCTGTGTCTGCACACAAAACATGGCAGTTAGGTATGCTTCTGCACAGGACTTAGAATCTGTGAGGAAACAGATAATTTCTATACAGTCCAAGCCCTCAATACTCAGTTATAAAAGCGTGTGACTTTCCAGAAATCACAGTTTTGTTTTTGTTGTTTAGTTGCCTTTGTGACCCATGGACTGCAGCCCCCCAGGCTCCTCTGTCGATGGGATTTCCCAGGCAAGAATACTGGAGTGGGTTCCCATTCCCTTCTCTGGGGCATCTTCCCAACTCAGGGATCAAACTCGAGTCTCCTGTATTGTCAGGCAGATTCTTTACCACTGAGCCACCTAGGAAGCCCAGAAATCACAGTACCATGTGTTATAGAAGTACTCTAGGAAGAACATGCTGAAGATGGCAGAGAAATTATTCAGCAGCTACTACAGCTTAGACACTGACTGATTGTAAAAAACTGCCAACTGCAGGAGGGTCCAGGAGTCCCCTTGCTGATCCAGGCTTCAACTCCTAAGTCTGGATTGAGAAAGGTCAGAGAGTCTTAGGGGGTTGCGGTTGTGAAGGGGTAGAATAAAGTAGTAGCTATTTAACAAGTATATAAAAACATTGCAAGGTTGTAGTTATTAGTACAGCTATGTCAGTTCATACCACTGAATAGCAGCCCTGGTATTATGCTATAATATTATTGAGTGATTTGTTTTCTATTTTGGTTAATTTGTAATCTGATTTTAAGTTTTCAATGAGAAAATGCATTCTGAGTGCTGTTGGCTACTTACACCTTCTACTTTACTATATACACACGGGAACTTTTGAAACACAAACTCATTTTATATTGGACATCATCTGTAACATGGATATTATATCATATTACCATCCGTGGTCTTCTCAAGAGATATATTTTGAATAATAATATATCTTAAGCTCTTCCCCTAACCAAATGATAACTGAGTGTCTTCATAGCCTTTTAAATATAACTTACGCTTCTTAATATTTAAAAATGAGGTCTCAGGACTTATCTGGTGGTTCAGCAGCCACGACTCCACGCTCCCAGCAGCTGGCCTGAGTTCAGTCCCTGGTCAGGGAACTCGATCCCACAGGCCCCAACTAAGACCAGGAGCAGACAAATAATTAAATGTTTCAAAAATGAGGGCTCTGTTCAGCTACTTCAGATTTTCAAATTCAGGATTTATTCTAACTTTTGGAATCCTCATTAGATAAATGAGACAAAGTTGTGCTGTGTTAGAGGGGACCCAACTTGATGTAAAAGGAGACCAGCAAAGGGCCTTGTGAGACTGGTGACACTCTCCTACTTCACCGAGGTCCGCATGTCTGATGTTGAACAACTCCCTTTCTCTAGACCCACCTGGTCCAATCCAGGAGCCACTACCCACATGTGAGTATTTATTAAAATTTTAGTTCCTGAGTCACATCAGACCCATTTCAAATATCCATTAGCAACATATGGCTAGTGGCTAACATACTGGACAGCACAGATGCAGTTCTATTTCACTGAAGAAAGTTGTATTGGATAGTTCTGGTCCAGAAGTTTATTATATCTTACTTTAATTTCTCTCACTTAGAGTAAAAACAGTTCATCTTTTTTCTGCCTCCAGAGGAGGGAGAAATAGTTTAGCTCATCAGTCAAAATTTATTTTCAAGTTTCTAAAAATGATTATTGTCATGTTTTCCACTTGTGTGCTTTTAACCAAACTATTCTACAGAAAGACCACCATGGGTCCTTTTATTCCAGCACATGGCGAGATTCTCAAAATCCAAAGTTTCCTATGCCTTTATTTTGCAATTATAAATCTGAGATCTGCATTTAATTCTCTAACACAAATCTAACATTAAGTGTTATATTGTGCCTCTAGGAATCTCCCTTAGAAAATTTTCTGTTAAAAATAAAATGACACTGGCTTTATAACCATTCCTCCCAGTAAAGAAAAGAAAAAGAAATCAAAATGAATATTCAGGTAAGTTTCTTATGTTGCCCAGATGCAGATCCACTACGAACAAGGAAAAGACTTTAGACCAAATTCAAGTTTTCATGCGTCGACACTGTTTTCATGGGTGGACACCCCCAACATTCTCCTAGACATCACTCTGACTGCTGAATATGATTTGGTCATGCCTCAGTGATGTTTTCACTAGACTATAGTACACTATACAAACCAGATAAAATCTAGGGAGAAAAGTCCACCCACTATTTAATCTACATGGTGCCAAGCTCAGGTAAGATCAGTTGTTTCACTGGGTTGACCGATTCTTTAGGCAGCATCTATCTTATCTGTGAAGAGATGTTATTTAGAAACTAGCAGCCTCTTAGTTTCCCATTTGTATCACCAGGCAAAACAAGTGACAACAGATTTCTCCTTTGCAGTGATTATATATAAACCTTTTGGGTTTATCACCTGCAATAAGAAACTTTTCAGAGTGTTAATTCAATTCTTGTTCCCTTTGACCCTGACAGACAGAATTGCAGATAAGGGTGTGTTTTTATCCTTTCGACCTTCGCTCCAATAGGGGTTGAGATGGCAGTGGGCTTGAGAACACCACTGAAAGGATTTCTTGCCAAGCTGGCTGGCATTTTGTATGCTTGTAGTGTATTGATGAAGTATTTGCATTGGCATCATGAGTGCCGTTCTTCTCATTTTTTAAATGTAGCTATTAAGAATGCAGCTTTTGTTTATTTTTATACTGTTAGAAGAAAAAATAAAAATGCCTTGATACTTACAATCAACGGATATGATATGCCAGGGTAGATCCCTTGGGTAAATCCCAAGCTAATTTTCCCTTTATAATATTTCAGTTTTAGTTTTAAAAAGTCATAGCTGTTTATTGTTTTTTATTAAGTCCTGTTTAAAGCAAAGATAGGGATGTTGAAGATAAATTATATCAATACTACCAACTCAACTTCTGGAATGTAGCTAGTCTAGATAAACCAGGCTTTTGAATTTCCTTTTCTTTTTTGATCTTAATTTTGTTTCTAACCTATCTCCAAAAAGTTTTTGAATTTTCAGAAATTTTTTAATTCTTCAGATCTCTTCTGAAACCAAAGATAAAGCTAGCCAAACTGCTCTCAAAATATTAATACATTCATCGAAGTTCTCATCAACTCTTTTTTTAATTGTGTATATACACAGTAATAAAAACTATTTAATCAGATTTTCCCATGTTTAGAAGAGCAAATAAACTTAGTTTGTGACACCACAAGGGGTAAATTGTTGCCAACACATGCATTTCGACAAATCAATTGCTAAATTTTGATCACCTCTCTTGCTATAATTCTCATTTAAGTCTGTTTTCCATTCTTGCATTATCTTATTCCTGGAGTATATAATAATCTCATAAACCTGACTAGGTTCCTATATTCACCTGCCTATGAGATCTGTGTAAAAAGTATTTCTTTTTACACATTGCAGATGGTTCCTATCTAAAATGTTAAAAGGTTGTATATTGTACAAATATGTCTCTAATATCAGATTCAAAGTTCCCCAAGTTATGTACTCAAGTGGTTTCTTCCAGTCCATAAGAGCAGACCTGGGCTTTATCCAGTTTGCCGGGAATACAAGTACTGTTCAGGAAAATGTGTTGAAATTTCTCATACTATCTATAGCTGTGGATGGAACAAGACCCCAGCACCCACCCACCCTCATCAATTTACTCTATTGGGATATGTCTTACACTTCTTTATATACTCAGATACTTGGTGGAGTAAATATTTGTTCATTTCTTGTTGATGGGTTGACTGATACACTGAAATAAGATTCCACATAGATGTATTTACCCTCAAGGTTTTCCTACAGCATAGATGCTAAGGCAGCATTTACTCTGCTTCTGGCTCTGGAAATTGGAGATGTGTATAAGAGACAGACCCTCACCCTCAAATCTTTATGTGATGTGATATGAGTGCATCATAAGATTTCCTGTATGTAAAATCCCTTCTTTTCCTTCATCTCCTTTTTATATCTTCCAAACCATCCCTTTAAGAACCACCTCAAATGTTTCCTTCTCCAGAAATCTCTGAAGTCCGTTTTAGAGTATTTACAGCATGTACTACCTTCTGCATTATGTTATACCTCTTTGTAAGTTTGTCTTAATTACCCTGCTAGATTTTAAGTTCCTTTGTGACTGGGGATTGTGTTATAATAATTTTTTGTTTACCCATGGTGCCTAATATATTATTATTAATTAGACAATAAGCAAACTCTGTCCTCTTTTGAGACTGTGTAAGAGCTTATTATGTAACAGATTACCTAAAAGAATCAATCAAAAGGAATCCTATCTTGTACATTCAGATAGTACCTTTCAAATGCTTATATTCTCTTACATTATAATTGTATAATACCTTAAATAAGACCATAGATTTTAATTAAATAGAAATAAGTTTAGCTTAGATGAACCAATATAACAAATAATTTTTTCTATTAAAATTTATTAAACTCAACTAAAGAAAATGTATATACCCAATTAATTCTTTCTAATACAGGTATAGAGCTCATTCTATCATAAATTTTTCCTCACTAGAAAAAGATTTCCCTCTTCTAGTAGCTCTTAGATTCTCAGTGTTAGGTCTAATCTACTTTCTTGTCCTCCTTTTTATTTTTTGCCTTCTTGACTTCCCTGGTGGCTCAGACGGTAAAGCGTCTTGTCTACAGTGCAGGAGACCCGGGTTTGATCCCTGGGTTGGGAAGATCCTTTGGAGAAGGAAATCGCAATCCACTCCAGTACTATTGCCTGGAAAATCCCATGGACAAAGGAGCCTGGTAGGCTACAGTCCATGGGGTCGCCAAGAGTCGGACACGACTGAGCGACTTCATATTCACATTCACATTCTTGAGTTTTATTCTTGACCTAACTGACTAGTGGTGGATATCTAAGGTGCCCACTGGGTGTATTTACTAGCCAAATGCTGTCATGCATGGGTTTTATAATCTTAATTCCACAGCATGCAAATTTCCAGCTACTCTTTCATCAAAGTCTATTGTTTCTCTTTACAACTGAAGAGCCCATGGATTGTCAGACTTACTCCTGAAAAGAGTAAACTTCCAGAGATCCTACTTGGAAGACAGGTCATTCCAGGAAAGAAACTCTTCTTATTCTGTGTTTACCCATCTTTTACTTAACACCAAATATGTTAACCCATAAGGGATTGTGTAACACACTGCACTTAATGGTTAAGAACTTGGGTGTGGCAGCCAGATGGAATGAGATTCAAATACTTATCCTACCATATCCTAGCTGTGTGAAGTTGGACACAGTACTTAACTTCTCAGAGCTTGACAAGTAGGGCTAAGAGTACCTGATGTAACATAGGTAAACACTTAGCACTTAGCCCTGCACCTGTCTGGCTTTAGGTTTTCAATAAATAGTAATTATCATTATTCCAAGTATAAAGTTGGGTTAGCAGCAGGGAGGAAAGAACATACTGGATTAGGAACCATAAACTACAAAGATTGGGGTGATTAGAAGGTGAATATGAATTGGGAAGATCTAGTCAGACCTGAAAACAAAACAAACAAAAACTGTTCAGATGGAAAAATGAAGTAAACAGAGGAACAACTCAGAATAGCATGCTGAGAAATCTGCATTTGTTTCAAAAAGTTAGAGTTACATGATACAGTTCCCTGAAGTGGGTGGCAGATGGTATTTAAAGTCTGAGAGCACATGCAAGAGAGTCTGAGGAAGGGAGACATTGAGGCTAGGAGCCCTTGGAAGTGTGGCAATGACTCAGCCAGGTGACTGTGAGGATGTTGATCCTCAGAAACAAGAGAGGTAGTGTTCAACTGAAACGACACTGGAGAGGAAGATCTGGTAGGACTTGGAAGCTTCTGGAATATGGGGAAGGATATGGACAGGTTGGATAAGACCTTTAGAGAATGCTGACCCCATAAACAGAAACAGGCTGATTAGGGAGCAGATTTATTTTTGCAATGGGATTTGTCTTAGTCTTTTCAGGATGCTATAACAGAATATCATAAATGAGGTGGCCTACAAACAACAGAAATTTATTACTCACAGTTTTGGAAACTGGGAAGTCCAAGATCAAGTTGTTGGTAGATTTAGTGTCTGGTGAGAGCTCATTTTCGTGTTCATAAATGGCCATCTTCTTGTTGTGACCTGCAAATTTGGGAGGGAAATCAACCTTCAGCATACAGCAGGATATTAAACTCACTTTTAGGCAATATCAGCTTGAGTTACAATGAGATGATGAGTCATGAATATTGCTTAGGTCTGAAATAGAGGAATCTCCAGCCAGAAGTAGGTTTTAGGTCATGCCAATGAAGAGTACTGTGGGATGAGTACCAGCAACCAGCTTCTCTTACTCCATAATTGTGATTCAGATCTGCTTTCATTTCTGAGCCTCCCTAAGCCACAATATAGCAAACAGGTTTGCTAAAACCTGTCTCTTGAAAGCGTTTATCACCATATTTGTTGTTGTTTAGTTGCTAAGCCATGTCTCTTTTGTGACCCCATGGACTGTGGTCTGCTAGGCTCCTCTGTGCAGGGGATTTCCCAGGCAAGAATACTGGGGAGTGGGTTGCCATTTCCTTCTCCAGGGGATCTTCCCAACCCAGAAATCGAACCCACATCTACTGCTTGGCAGGTAGATTCTTTAGTGAGCCACCAGGAAAGCCCATCACATTTACTAATTAATTAACATTCACAGCACCAAGAAGCATAATAACGGGGAATAAAAGAGGCAACATTTCCAATATTCCCAGAGTCATAACATGGGTTTGCAGTAGTAGATCCAAACAGACTGGAATTTTGCAATAATCATATTCACATGGTAGGTCTGGTCAGAGCAGAATTTCTCAACTGAGGGCGATGTTGTCCTCCAGGAGACCACTAGCAAGGTCTGGAGACTTTTTTTTTTTTAGTTTTCATAATTGGGGGAGGGGTGCTACTAGCCTCTAGCTGGTAGATTTTGCCAAACTATCTACAATGCACAGGATGGCCACCCACGACAAAGTGCCATCTGGCCCAAAATGTCAATAGAGCCAATGCTGAGAAAGCCTGAATTGCTGACTTTCAAGCAATTTACTCTATTGGGATATGTCTTACACTTCTTTATATACTCAGATACTTGGTGGAGTAAATATTTGTTCATTTCTTGTTGATGGGTTGACTGATACACTGAAATAAGATTCCACATAGATGTATTTACCCTCAAGGTTTTCCTACAGCATAGATGCTAAGGCAGCATTTACTCTGCTTCTGGCTCTGGAAATTGGCAAGGTTATATAAAAGACCAAGGCAATATTCCTTTTCTGATTTTATGTGCAAAACCAATATTCCTGCTCCTAGTTTCTTTATTCAACAGGTTTACATTCTGTTTAAAAAAGAAAATAAAAATTTTAATAATGTTAAGGATCTTATGAAGAATGCTGTGTTCAGAATTCCATTGAGAAAAAAAAGAAAGAAATAGATTCAGAATGTCAGTTTGCCCTTAAGTGATGTATTAGCTACAAGAAATCTCATTACAATTTGATGCCTGAATCCCTTGAAGGAAAGATCTTACATTGTGAAGGTAGCATATGTGTCATGTGATGTAAGTACTTACTTTTATTGAATAGGTAAGTATATAATAGCTAAAAGCCCCATAAATCAGCTAAATGTCCTCTCAATTTATAGAGGATATTTGATCTGAGAACATTACTGTCTGGTGAACGACGGGGAGGAAAAGGAGACACGAAATGCAATAGAGATGGATATGGTGGGTAATTCCTTTGGAGTCAGAGTATCAGGTTTCAAGTCACAAACGGACGACCTGCACTGTTGCTGTACTGTCCACAGACCGCCCAGGCACTTTTAAAAATTTAAGACTTGCATATTAGACTTGGTGAATGGGGAGTTACATGCATATAACCAAATCACTCCAGAGAGACATCCAAAAATAACGGGAGAGGATGGATGCAGTATAGATATATTCGAGGAAGTCATTTTTCATTGGACTTTTTATTTAAGCAAATTGAATGGTGATGAAAGAAAAAAGCAGCTATATTTGGTCAATATCTGTCAGACAGCCTTTTAGGCAGGGAAAGGAACTGCTCTGTCTGACAGTTAGGAATGAAGGACAGATCTCAATAGCCCAGAGGGTTAGCTGGCACTTGCAAGGGTCAGAGGAGCAAACTGGATTATCTTCTCTTTTCCCAGAGAAGGGGTGGGGGACAATTTCATGTCAGTCATGGAAATTCTTCAACCCTTTCTCTGTAAGTGTTTGCTTTTTAGCAGGTATAGGTTCTTATATGTTAAAAATCTCATTCTTTGGCCTTTCGTAATTAGAATTTCACTTGCTTTCTATTTTCTGTCAAATACTTGAATGAGAGATCTAAAGCTACTTTCTTCACTTCCTCATTAACCTCCTAAACTGTCTGATATCTGGCTCTCAACCCCAAGACTAATACCACTTTCTGGGCACCAAGGGTCTCTTTTCAGGTAGTAGAAGCACTGAGTGTCAAGAATAGAAACTTTGCCCCCAGCTATAGCTAAACTCAGTTGTCTTTTTGGTTGTTTGTCATCCTTATAAACCACTCTGAAGATCTAAATAGTACTGAACATTCTCCTGGTTCTCCACAATCTCTGACCACTTCTTTCTCCTACTCTAGTTTCTTTTGAACTTCCTGACAAAGTATGCAGGTTCTGAGTTCAAGATGGTAATGAGGACCCTGTATGCAAGACAGCAAAAGAGACACAGATGTGTAGAGCGGACTTTTGGACTCTGAGGGAGAGGGAGAGGGAGAGGGAGAGGGAGAGGGAGAGGGT
>SJYX01001266.1:366926-385832 GCA_006410675.1 Oreotragus oreotragus | reverse complement strand
AGGTGGTCTGGTATTCCCATCTCTTTCAGAATTTTCTAGTTTATTGTGATCCACTCAGTCAAAGTCTTTGGCATAGTCAATAAAGCAGAAATAGATGTTTTTCTAGAACTCTTGCTTTTTCCATGATCCAGCAGATGTTGGCAATTTGATCTCTGGTTCCTCTGCCTTTTCTAAAACCAGCTTGAACATCAGGGAGTTCATGGTTCATGTATTGCTGAAGCCTGGCTTGGAGAATTTTGAGTATTACTTTACTAGCATGTGAGATGAGTGCAATTGTGTGGTAGTTTGAGCATTCTTTTGCATTGCCTTTCTTTGGAATTGGAATGAAAACTGACTTTTTCCAGTCCTGTGGCCACTGCTGAGTTTTCCAAATTTGCTGGCATATTGAGTGCAGCACTTTCAAGCTTTGTTCGTAGTGATGCTTTCTAAGGCCCACTTGACTTCACATTTCAAGATGTCTGGCTCTAGATTAGTGATCACATCATCATGATTATCTGGGTTTTGAGGATCTTTTTTGTACAGTTCTTCTGTGTATTCTTGCCACCTCTTCTTATCCTCACAATGCCTTTCTTCAGTATGTTCACATAGTTGGGGGGACTAAAGGAGTGAAGACACAGAGAAAGATGGAGACAGAGAGAGAACAGTAAATCTCTGGTGTCTCCTCTTATAAGGACACTAATCCTATCAGATCGGGACTCCACCCTTATTACCTCAGTTAACCTTCATTACTTTTCAGAGGCCCCATCTCCAAATACACCCACACTGAGGTTAAGGCTTTAACATATGAATTTGGGGAGATACAAACATTTAATTCATAACAAAGATCCCAAATATCTCAGATTCCAAAACTAAAGAGGAGAAAATAATTTGAAAAAAAAAAAAAACTAAGTAGAAATTCAAGAGAATTTTTATTTTTTTAAAGAAACCTGAATATAGAAAAGAAGGAAAAGGTGGAATGGTTCAGAAAAGCTTGAAGGTTCTTTCAATTCTGCATGTTTCTCTATTTTATAATAAAGAAATCCAAGGTCCGGACAAACCTGTATCTCACTAAGTGAATTTGTAATTCCTAGTTCCAGGAGCCCAGGAAGATATCTATATCAAATGGACTGACTATGAGGAATCCATTCTTCTGTTGACATGATTCCACACCCATATTTCATTTAAGTCAGTCTTGGCTTGTTCTCTTGGCTACCCTTCCTCTTCTGTGGCAAACTCTTAGCATTTGAAAATAGATAATGCCTCTTACATGGAACAACAGACTGGTTCAAAATAGGAAAAGGAATATGTCAAGGCTGTATATTGTCACCCTGCTTANCAAGTATATGTAAAATATCATGCAAACATACAGGAAGGAAGTGGCAAGGCATTCATTTCAGAACAAATGAAGCACTTTTGAAAACACTCAGAGGCTGAGGAAGGAGAACAGGATGAACGTTGAGAATGCCTCTCAGCTAACACCATGGGGCATCCAGGTGTTGAGCCCTGTCTGCACATTGGCTGGATGCCACCCCACTGACAAACCATGCTTTGTAAGTTACTGAAAATCCTAAAGGACCAGATTTTGTTGGGAAGTCCAAGCTTTGCATTTCTTAGCTCATGCTTCAGCTACTGAGAGCTGAAAATACGTTTGAATCTTACTGAGAATGAGTTTAGGGTAACGCTGTGCTTTTATTTCTATTATCAAACTAAGAGCTATGTGCTAATAGGAATGTATGCCTTGGATGAGAAGAGTCTGTAGGAAACAGCAAGGGAACAAAAGGCAGTTACATGGAGTTAGGGTTCTGTGCTTGTCCCTAAGATAGTACCTTTTGTGAGGCTCTAACAAAACACTGTATTAAAACAAATAAATTAACATAAGGCATTCATGAAGAGTGGTTATTTGCAGTACAAAGTGGATCTACAGCTGAGGCTGTTTGGATGCTTGCTTTCTGTTTCAGTTATTCTATTTTCAGCCCCAATTCTCTCCTCTGCTTTTTGTGGCTGTGACTGGGACTCTACAAACTATCTTTCTTGTTAATTTTGTTAATAAGAGGCACTAAAGAAGAATTTCCTGGGTGGTGCAGTGGTAAAGAATCCATCTGCCAATGCTGGAGAAGCAGGAGATGCAGTTTTGATCCATGGGTCAGGAAGATCCCCTGGAGTAGGAAATGGCTACCCACCCCGGCATTCTTGCCTAGAGAAGAGGAGGCTGGCAGGCTACAGTCTATAGGTCGCAAACAGTCAAACATACCTGAGCATAAGCACACAGATGCACAAAGAAGGGTTTTAAGACGGGAGGATGAGGGAAGCAACTCCAGTGTTTCCAATTTGCTTGTGAGAGCTACATGAGTTGCCTGAACAATGACCCTTCTTTTTGGCAACAGGCTACACACTCCCATATATATACACATATACATAAGCATATTTACTACAGAGAGAGAGCGCTAATGTACTTAGATTAACCAAGTCATCTTTGCCTGGTGCTTTGCATCTATCTGATAGATAATCTCTTTTTAGTACTTGTTGTATATTGAAATAGTATAATAAAGCCCTTCTATAGTTGTAATCTGTTNGTTTTAAGACGGGAGGATGAGGGAAGCAACTCCAATGTTTCCGATTTGCTTGTGAGAGCTACATGAGTTGCCTGAACAATGACCCTTCTTTTTGGCAACAGGCTACACACTCCCATATATATACACATATACATAAGCATATTTACTACAGAGAGAGAGCGCTAATGTACTTAGATTAACCAAGTCATCTTTGCCTGGTGCTTTGCATCTATCTGATAGATAATCTCTTTTTAGTACTTGTTGTATATTGAAATAGTATAATAAAGCCCTTCTATAGTTGTAATCTGTTATAATTTTTATTTTTTAATTTGGAATAAAAATTAAACTCCCTAGGGACAAGTTAGTTTATTTGTGACAAAGGGGGATTTCTTCTGTATTTAGAAATGAAGAATCCAACAAGTTTCTGGTTATTAACTTACATATACAAAATAGTATATAGATGAATTAAGTGTAAATAAAAACAAAAATGTATGGACTGTGTTCTCTTTACATTTCAGACAGTTTGAGGAATGAAGGAAAAACGTGGCTACTATAGACTTATTCTTCCCATCATTCTTGAAAAGTATAAACTAAGTAATGAGCAGCGTAGATCATCTATCAGATACAGCCTACTGGCAAGGAGTCCATAGCAGAGGTATGAAATCTACCTCACTAGCAGGGCTACATTACTACTGGCAGCATTAAACTTTGGCTCCATTCTTGGTGTGTCTATGTATTGTGATATGAATTAACATGTCCTTGTTAATTAAGCTGCCTTGTTCGGCAAGGTAGCTTAAGAAATGCATATTGCCTCATCACTTAGTGAAAAGGTGTTTTAATAAGTATAGTTATTTTTAATATAGAAAAATGTTTACCAAGTTCCTAAGAACAATAGAAAATGTTATTATTCCAGTACTATAATTTTTAGGAGGAAGTTTTATTAGTACATCCATAGAAAATGATGTAAGATTTACATTTTTCAAAATGAACATTGTATTTCTTTAACCTTTTAAACAATCATTAGTCATCTGCTTTTTGATATATTGTTTTTTCAAATGACAACAAAATTTTTCCATCAATATTTGATAGCAATAATATCAATAAACACTTAATGAATACTGAAAAATCTTACTATGGGGATGAGCTTGATAATGTGGTCAGAAAAATAAGCAATAAAGAAATGGTTACACATCAAAATTAAATTGCAAATACATTAAAGGAAAATGATCAACAAAAGGAAAAAAACATAAAGCAGTTAATATATCATGTTGATGTCAACTTTCTGTGTCATACTTGAAATTAAATGATCTAACAAGAATTATTAGATAAAGATTGACAAGGGATTTCCCAGACTCTGATTTTGAGCTTGTGTCCCCAAATGGTCCTGGTGGTCCTATAACCAGCCCTACCAGGACTTTGGTTCAAGCAGCCAATCTGTGATAATATGAGAACTGGGAAAAGAAATATTGTCCTGGAAAATATGTTTTTCTAGACAAGTCTATTTTCCTCATCACTGATTACGGTAAAGAAGATGAAGAACGGAAAGCTGGTCAACCACTTGTAAAAGAATGAAACTAGATTACTTCCTAACACCACACACAAAAATAAACTCAAAATGGATTAAAGATCTGAACATAAGACCAGAAACTATAAAACTCCTAGAGGAGAACATAAGCAAAACACTCTCCGACATACATCACAGCAGGATCCTCTATGACCCACATTCCAGAATATTGGAAATAAAAGCAAAAATAAACAAATGGGACCTAATTAAAATTAAAAGCTTCTGCACAACAAAGGAAACTATAAGCAAGGTGAAAAGACAGCCTTCAGAATGGGAGAAAATAATAGCAAATGAAGCAACTGACAAACAACTAATCTCAAATATATACAAGCAGCTCCTGCAGCTCATTTCCAGAAAAATAAACGACCCAATCAAAAAATGGGCCAAAGAACTAAACACACATTTCTCCAAAGAAGACATACAGATGGCTAACAAACACATGAAAAGATGCTCAACATCCCTCATTATCAGAGAAATGCAAATCAAAACCACAATGAGGTACCATTTCACACCAGTCAGAATGGCTGCAATCCAAAAGTCTACAAGCAATAAATGCTGGAGAGGGTGTGGAGAAAAGGGAACCCTCTTACACTGCTGGTAGGAATGCAAACTAGTACAGCCACTATGAAGAACAGTGTGGAGATTCCTTAAAAAACTGGAAATAGAACTGCCTTATGACCCAGCAATCCCACTGCTGGGCATACACACTGAGGAAACCAGAATTGAAAGAGACACNAACCACAATGAGGTACCATTTCACACCACTCAGAATGGCTGCGATCCAAAAGTCTACAAGCAATAAATGCTGGAGAGGGTGTGGAGAAAAGGAGACCCTCTTACACTGTTGGTGGGAATGCAAACTAGTACAGCCACTATGGAGAACAGTGTGGAGATTCCTTAAAAAACTGGAAATAGAACTGCCTTATGACCCAGCAATCCCACTGCTGGGCATACACACTGAGGAAACCAGAATTGAAAGAGACACGTGTACCCCAATGTTCATCGCAGCACTGTTTATAATAGCCAGGACTTGGAAACAACCTAGATGTCCATCAGCAGATGAATGGCTAAGAAAGCTGTGGTACATATACACAATGGAGTATTACTCAGCCATTAAAAGAATATATTTGAATCAGTTCTAATGAGGTGGATGAAACTGGAGCCGATTATACAGAGTGAAGTAAGCCAGAAAGAAAAACACCAATACAGTATACTAACACATGTATATGGAATTTAGAAAGATGGTAACGATAACCCTGTATGTGAGACAGCAAAAGAGACATGGATGTATAGAACAGTCTTTTGGACTCTGTGGGAGAGGGAGAGGGTGGGATGATTTGGGAGAATGGCATTGAAACATGTGTAATATCATGTGTGAAACGAATAGCCAGTCTAGGATCGATGCAGGATACAGGATGCTTGGGGCTGGTACACTGGGATGACCCAGAGGGATGGTACGGGGAGGGAGGAAGGAGGAGGGTTCAGGATGGGGAACACGTGTACACCGGTGGCAGATTCATGTTGATGTGTGGCAAAACCAATACAATATTGTAAAGTAATTAACCTCCAGTTTAAATAAATAAATTTATATTTTAAAAAACTAAAAAAAAGATGAAGAATGAAAAAGGGGATGATGAAATTTCCCAAGATTGTGGTGATAATTAAATTATTACTCAAATATTATCCTTAGTCATTTCATTCCTCAAACATGATAAAAGAGCCCCATAAGGGTTTGTAGTAAGAGAAAAATGCATTGAAATAGTTAATACCAAATTCCCTTAACTCTTTTCACATTTACCTAATGTGATGAAAAAGCTATCTAGATTTAAACAAGGGTAGGAAAATAAAACTGAATAAACAGCATTCATTTATTCATTCTATTCATCTATTCATTCTATAAAACGTTAGTCAACATCCACCATGAAGGTGAATGTCTCTTTTTCTGAAAGTATTATTTACTGAGTATTTCTAATATGTCAGGCATCTTGCCCACAACATGGTACAATATGAAAGAGCTAATCTCCCCTGCGTGTAAGTTCATAGTCTGATGAACATTTTCTTCTACTGGTACCAACGTTTTGGCCTTTGTCATACCTCCTGCCAAGAGGCACCATTATATTAAAGCAAGCCAGGCATTCCATGATTTCATAATATGCAGTGCTCTGAGAGGAAGGAAGTGAAGTTCAACAACCATGAATAGAACCTCACAACTGGGAAGCACTGAGAGCCTACTCCAAAAATACTTGTACGTTGTTTAAGAATAGAAAGAAATACAGCATTTATAGGGGAATATTCCTTGGCCCAAGAGGAAGAGACTACAGAAGAAAAAGAAGCAAGAAAGCAAAACATGGAAAAAACTTTGAAAAGAAGAGAAAGATAAAGAAAAGGAAGCAGAAAGAAAAAGTAAAAAAGTGTTAGTGTAAGAGTTTGCAGATGAACGTTATATACTCAGATTGGGAATGATAGCCAAGTCCCCGGGAAGAACTGGAAGGCCATTCTACTTCACTTGACCATATCTGTAGTTTGACTTACCCACAAGTTTTATTTCATTTCCATTATGAAAAACCTAGGGTAGCTGCTGTATTATACTATCCTCATCAGTCACTGACATGGCCCTCGAGTAAATAATGATCTTTTGTGCAGCATGATGCTGCTGCCAGTAATGAGCATATAATAGTGATATATTAGCATGTTAAATAATGACATGCAAAGTTACAGTGTATATGCTGATGTCATGTCACTGCTAACCTGCTACTTGCACTAAATTTGTCATTCTCAATGTAATGTATTGTTCCAGATGGAAAATTTAATTTTATCTGATTTCCCCCATTCACTTCCAGCTCTGGATAATCACAAACCACTTTGGGCTCTCTCCTGTCTCCCTACTTTTGTCACCTCCTTTAATCACTCTATCGCTAAGAAAACCAGACATGTAGTTGGCAAGGGGCACACAGATGGACAAAGGAAAAGTCTTCTCCTGGAGACCTCACACTTACTTTGAAGTCTGCTCACCTGGGAGAAATCTAGGTCCAGAACCATATTTATATTTGTTATGCAGGCAAAGAAGCAAAAGAACTTGGAGGGCAGGGATGGAGAAACATATGGTAAGGCTGGCTATTCTGGGTCCCTAGTGAGGTGGTGAGGCATCTCTGATGGAATGAGCTTTCAAAGTCATCAGGAACTACAACACAAACACTGTGCCACATGACACCATCTGGAAGAAGGCCTTCAAAGTTCAAAAGAAAGGAAAACAACTTAGCATTCAATCCACAACTAAAGTTTAGACGATCATGAAAAGTTACAGGCTTAAGATTAACCCTCTGTGATCAAAACTGCTATGTGAAGTCTTTCATTGAAAGAAAGCTTGATAAGGCTGTAAACCTATGAGTACAACACAAGCTGCCTAAGTAGAAGAATTTTGCTTCTTATTAGTAAATAATAATATTATCGTTCAGCTTAGCACTTCATTTCATTCTTACAACAAGTACATGAATTGGGTTAAGACTTCAGGGATGAGAAAAATGAAGGCAAGTGATATGCCCAATGTTATAGTGATAGCTTTTGAAAGAAGGAGGCCCAAGTGTCCTGTGGTTTGGCTTAGTTTTCTTTCTTATGTGCTATTTCATCTCACTGCTTAAAAATTAATGGAAGCGAGGATAATTGTAAACAAAGAGTACTTGCAGATGGTGTGTACTGGAAATTAGATTTTATGTAAATCCCTATGCAGTGTACAAAGACTTTCCTTCTACGGGCAAAACAACCTATTTCAAAGAGCTAATAAAATGAATTAGAGCAATTTTCTTTCTTATGGAAGCACCCTGTTTTCAATAAAACAGCTGTAATAGATCACCAAATGTAAAAATTATCTTCTGGATATTTCAGACTCATGAGAGGCATACAAACATGGTAAAAATAAGAATGGGTATGATTGTTTTAGATAGCATTCAAACTTGGTATCAAATACTGATGGTGATCATAGTAATAAGTTTAATTTGTGCTTATTTTTCAATTCTTAAAATCATAACAAGTGAAAAATCTCAATATGCTGATAATTTTAAACCTCTCTTCAAGTTCAAAAAAATTTTTTTTAATGAAATGAGAGCAGGCTTTAGTCTCAAAACCTTTAGCAGGAAAAATCATCCAGCTAGAATTAGGCAAAACCAATACAATATTGTAAATTAATTAGCCTCCAATTAAAATAAATAAATTTATATTAAAAAAAAGAATGGTTTGCTGGGAGAATTAAATAAGATTATAAATCATATCCCAGCTGTCACTTTTATGATCATTTTTAACCATCATGTGGTAGTATTTTTAGGAAATAAAGGCAGATTTTTATCTCAGATCTTGTCTTTGTGTGTGTGTGTGTTTTAATTAATTTATTTTTTATTGAAGGATAATTGCTTTACAGAATTTTGCTGTTTTCTGTCAAACCTCAACATGAATCAACCATAGTTTTTAAAATAATTTTTGTTGCAATATAGTTCTCTCAGATCATATCTTGAGTTATCCACTCACCAGTTGCTTCTCAGCCTATTGTGCTGATGTATGCTTACATCTCTGCTTGTCACCACCAAGGATGATTAGAAATGATGGCTTAATACAACACTGTTCTTTTCACTTAGGTTTAATGGGAGGAAGAGTGAGGAGAGGCAGCTTGTTATGGCTCCATTCTTTTGATCTCCACACCATCTCATGTAACACCATCACATGAGTTATATTGATATAATCAAGTAACCATAGGAACTTATAAACATGGAAGATAAAAATATTAAAGCTTTTGTGCTAAACATTAATTTCCTATAATTATAGAAAGAAGAATCTAGGAAGTTAAACTCTTCATAAAGGTCCTTAATTCATTGCCTTAGTTTCTCACTTTGCTTTGATTTCTTTATTATTGAAACAGCTTTTCTTTTTTCTAATCTCCATTGAGCAAATCTCTCATGTATTGCTGACATGGGCCAGTTTCAGCCGATTCCACCTATCTTTTCTTAAGCTCTAAGTGTTAGAATAATGTCCTAGGAAGCAAGGTTCTGGGAGGGTGGCTGCCCAAGTGCCACCAAGAAGTTTAAATTTGAACCCTTTGAGATTTTCCCATCAAGTCAGTTGTAAATAAGACTATTGATTCTTTCACCAATTAACGATTGAATTCTCTGTGTCTATTTCTAATGTGAATATTTCTGTTTCCTTCCTTTCTTTCCTAAGCACTGCTATCTCAATTTTCATTCTCATATTTTCTTATAATTCTTTGAATTTTTATATCTCTTCTTCTCGGGAAGAATTTTTTTATTTCTTGGTATTTAAGAATAAGTGTTCATTAGTTTTTGTGATGTTATTTTCCTTGGTTTAGTCTTCATGCTCAGTCATGTCTGACTCTTCGTGACCCCATGACCTGTAGCCCACTAGGCTCCTCTGTCCATGGGAATCTTCAGGTAAGAATACTGGAGTGAGTTGTCATTTCCTACTCCAGGGGATCTTCCCAACCCAGGGATCGAACCCATGTCTCCTACCTCTCCTGCATTGGCAGGTGGATTCTTTACCAGTGCACCTGGGGAGCTCAATGAATAGGATATTTGATATTTATTAAAGTAATGATAAATCTACTGCTCAGATATAAAATATATATATTTATATAGCAACAAAGAAAATGTCATTTAGAGCAGGACTTTAAGAAATATAAAATCCAGCCATAAGGCAATGTTGGTTTAATTGGACTAATGTTAATCACTGCAAAAGTCAGCACTTAAGGGAGAACATAGTGCAGACTCCATTTTGCACCAGTAAGGAATTTCTTTCCCAGCCCTCTAGAGCCATTATTTTAACAATCTTAATTCTACATTTTAATAAGTACCCCAGGTGATAACTATTCACCTAAACTTGGACTTCCCTGGTGGCTCAGATGGTAAAGCGTCTGTCTACAATGCGGGAGACCCTGGTTCGATCCCTGGGTTGGGAAGATCCCCTGGAGAAGGAAACGGCAATCCACTCCAGTATTGCCTGGAAAATCCCACGGACAGAGGAGCCTGGTAGGCTACAGTCTGTGGGGTCGCAAAGAGTCGGACACGACTGAGTGACTTCACTTCACAAACTAGGAAAATATTCCATTGGGCAGTATTCATCGGAACAGGAACTATGTTTTCCCATTGTATTTCGAGTGCCAACTAAAGTGCATTGGTGTTGGAGAAACTCAAAAGCATCCATATGAATTTATTAAATTCTCCTGTTATTGTTTCATTTGAAAAGTGAGAGACAAAAATTTTAGGAAGTTAGAAGCTTAGAAGACTGTCAAACTCACTAACTAGTGAGCTTGTTAATGAGTTTGTTAATCTGACAGGCCAGATTTTGGGATTGCAACTATGTATGTGATGGTGTGCCACAAGAATCTGACTTTTTTTTCCTTCTTGGTGAGTATCTGGCTCAAAAATGTCCAACTAATTCAGTCTGGAGGGCACATTTAGATTTGGAGATAGGTGGAGCAGAAATTTAATCCATCAAAATCCCATCAAGGGATATTAGTTTGGAAAGTTCCTTCAGTTCAGTTCAGGTCAGTCACTCAGTCGTGTCCGACTCTTTGAGACCCCATGAGTTGCAGCACGCCAGGCCTCCCTGTCCATCACCATCTCCTGGAGTTCACTCAGACTCACGTCCATTGAGTTCGTGATGCCATCCAGCCATCTCATCCTCGGTCGTCCCTTTCTCCTCCTGCCCCCAACCTGCTCAGAAGTGAGGCACCAGCATCCAGTGCCTCTAGGACAGGTCATAGGAACTGGACTCAGAGGAAACTGAATTCAAAACCCAGCTTTCTGTCCCCAGTGGGGCACTGAGGAAATCAGTTATGTTGTGAGTGATTTCATTTTCATCCAGGGGATTTAAAGTGGACAATGATTCCAGGGAAAAATGCTGCAAAGACCAGAGGAAATAATGGGCTTTAAGTGGCTTGGAAGTCATAATACACATCGTGAAAGTCACAGCTGTGATCTGCCTCCTTCCTGCTTCCTTCCTTACACAAGGATTTGCTTCTGGCCTGTTGTGATGGCCTGGGTCAACTTGCCTGCTTGTGTGCTCAACTGTGTCTTTGTGACTCCATGGACTGTAGTCCACTAGGCTCCTCTGTCCTTGGGATTTTCCAGGCACGAATACTGGAGTGGGTTGCCATTTCCTTCTTCAGAGGATCTTTCCAACCCAGGGTTCAAACCAGGATGTCCTATACTGTCAAGATGATTTTTTATCACTGGGCCACAAAGTGGTGCCCATTAGTGGATAAGAGTTAGTAGTTGGGTCCTGGGGCAGCAGGGAGGTCGCCCAGAAAGGCCCTCACACATGATAGCACCAGGCAGGCTTATTCTGCTTCTGCCTCAGACTGACCCCTGGGAAGTCAGTAGAGCAGGTAGATTCCTGACTGATAGGCACAGTTTTATGGAGAAGTGATTTTCTGGTTTATTTAAGGAAACACTACCTTGGCCTCAGACATCACAGCCAAGAAGAATGTCACCACATTTAACTGAACATGGAAAGCCAGCTTGGGGGAAACAGATGTGGAAATATTTCTGTCTTTGAGGTAAGTTCTTACCTTAAATCCTCTCTCATGTATTTATTCCCAACCCCCATATTGGTGCTAACAACACGGTGGGTGTGATCTTTTCTTGAAAATTGATTGTCAGTTTTTTATTGACAAGTATTAAGCTGGTAGGCTCCAGCCCATGGGGTCGCAAAGAGTTGGACACAACTGAGTGACTAAGACACACACACACACACACTATTCTCAGCCTAAACACAACTGATGAGCACTGGTAGAGTGTAGAATTAAACAGATGCAGGAATCGTGCTCACCCCTCCTGTGGGGTCACTGAGGGGAGAAAACGGCACCAACCAGAGGGCCAGTTCCCACCAAGAGTCCCTGGGGTTTGGATACCAACCCAAGTAGACATACGATGAAATCTGACAAGCTGCACTAAACCTTGTACAAAGCCTTTTTTCCTAAGACTGTTAGAATTAAGGGATTTAAATAGCTCAGAATGAACGGGGCCTTGAGGACATGGGGCTTTTCATTTTTGTCGCTTGTGATTCAGAGAAAAGCTAAATCAGTGGGCACCTTAGAAAGAGAGACAGAAGGAGGGCTGGAGAGAAAGAGAAACAGAGGGAGAGAATCTGACTGAAGGTAGCCTGAGTCTGATAGAGCCAAGTGAAAGTCCAAGAGGAATGGTTGTGCTTCCTAAAGTGCATGGGGAGGATTTGCGCTAGAGTAGAAAGTGAGAGCCCCAGCTGCTACTCAAATGCACTTTCTTTGTAATCTCCTGGAGAGCTGCATCTCTGGACAGCACCACAGATGAGACTTTGAGATCAAAAGGAGTCAAACAGAACTTGAATTTCCCAAACATGTGAGAACTGTATTCCACTCTTATTTCCCCCAATCAGGTCCTCTCCCTAGTAGGCTGAGAATTCCCCAAAATGCTTTTCACTACGTGCTCAGTCTCCTAAACTAGGAGATATATAATTTTGTTCAGACATCTCTGAGATCCCTTCCTGCTCTGCTGCACATTTTGCATGAGTCTGGAAGGACAAGCATTTACCAGCTCCCTGTGGAATCAGTGGAAAACCCATCGACAGTCATCCTGCAGAATAGATGAAGTGAGATCCAGACCCAGATAGGAAAAAAGAAAGAAAGTGAAGTCCCTCAGTCGTGTTCAACTCTTGGCGACGCCATGGACTGTAGCCTACCAGGCTCCTCTGTCCATGGGATTTTCCAGGCAAGAGTACTGGAGTGGATTGCCATTTCCTTCTCTAGGGGATCTTCCCAACCCAGGGATCGAACCTGGGTCTCCCACATTGTAGATAGACGCTTTATCGTTTGAGCCACATAGAGTATGACCACTATTTACCCGGAAGCTTAGGGACACAGGATGGGGTGCAGCTGAACTTTCTGGCCATGCAAAGTGCCCTTTTTTTCTTCAAAGCTCATTCAGTTCAGTTCAGTCGCTCAGTCATGTCCAACACTTGATGACCCCACGAATCAGAGCCCGCCAGGCCTCCTTGTGCATCACCAAATCCCAGAGTCTACCAAAACCCATGTCCATCGAGTCGGTGATGCCATCCAGCTATGTCATCCTCTGTCATCCCCTTCTCCTCCTGCCCCCAGTCCTTCCCAGCATTGGGGTCTTTTCCAATGAGTCAACTCTTCACATTGGAGAAGGCAATGGCAACCCACTCCACTACTCTTGCCTGGAAAATCCCATGGACAGAGGAGGCTGGTAGGCTGCAGTCCATGGGGTTGCTAAGAGTCAGACATCACTGAGCGACTTCACTTTCACTTTTTCACTTTCATGCATTGGAGAAGGAAATGGTAACCCACTCCAGTGTTCTTGCCTGGAGAATCCGAAGGATGGAGGAGCCTGGTGGGCTCCCATCTATGTGGTCACACAGAGTCAGACACGACTGAAGCAACTTAGCAGCAGCAGCAGCAGCAACTCTTCGCATGAGGTGGTCAAAGTACTGGAGGTTCAGCTTCAGCATCAGTCCTTCCAATGAACACCCAGGGCTGATCTCCTTGAGGATGGACTGGTTGGATCTCCTTGCAATACAAGGGACTCTCAAGAGTCTTCTCTAACACCACAGTTCAAACACATCAATTCTTTGGCACTCAGCTTTCTTCACCATCCAACTCTCAAATCCATACATGACTACTGCAAAAACCATAGCCTCGACTAGATGGACCCTTTGTTGGCAAAGTAATGTCTCTGCTTTTAAATATACNTCTCCTTGCAATACAAGGGACTCTCAAGAGTCTTCTCTAACACCACAGTTCAAACACATCAATTCTTTGGCACTCAGCTTTCTTCACCATCCAACTCTCAAATCCATACATGACTACTGCAAAAACCATAGCCTCGACTAGATGGACCCTTTGTTGGCAAAGTAATGTCTCTGCTTTTAAATATACTATCCAGGTTGGTCATAACTTTCCTTTCAAGGAGTAAGCATCTTTTAATTTCATGGCTACAGTCACCATCTGCAGTGATTTTGGAGCCCCCATAAATAAAGTCTGACACTGTTTCCACTGTTTCCCCATCTATTTCCCATGAAGTGATATGACCAGATGCCATGATCTTCGTTTTCTGAATGTTGAGCTTAAAGCCAACTTTTTCACTCTCCTCTTTGACTTTCATCAAGAAGCCCTTTAGTTCTTCTTCACTTTCTGCCATAAGGGTGGTATAATCTGCATATCTGAGGTTATTGATATTCCTCCCAACAATCTTGATTCCAGCTTGTGCTTCTTCCAGCCCAGAGTTTCTCATGATGTACTCTGCACATAAGTTAAATAACCAGGGTGACAATATACAGCCTTGATGTACTCCTTTTCCTATTTGGAACCAGTCTGTTGTTCCATGTCCAGTTCTAACTGTTGCTTCCTGACCTGTATATGGATTTCTTAGGAGACAGGTCAGATGATCTGGTAATCCCATCTTTTTCAGAATTTTCCACAGTTGATTGTGATCCACACAGTCAAAGGCTTTGGCATAGTCAATGAAGCANGGCCTCGCCCCGCCCCGGGCCGGGCCCCGCCCCCGCGGCCGCTCCCGGCCCCCACGGGCGGGGGACCCCGACGTAAAGCCCCTGGACACCAGGCCCCGGGATTCTGGGTCACTGCAGGGCGGCTCCCCAGTAAGAACACCTGGAATCTGCCCTCCGGTATTGTCAGTGTCAATGGTACTGGAAGCGGCTTTTGACGTTAATCCTGTGCTTTTCACAACTTCCTGGGAGCAGGGCTCACGGCTGGACGTGGAGGGAGGCGGCCGGCCGTGGACAGGTGGAGGCGGCTCCGTGGCAGGTGTGCGCGCAGGTGCCCCCTCGCTGGGCCTGCATTGGCCCCGAGACCCCAGGGGGCCGCACCGCCTCCAGTGGCCTTTTATCTACCACCCCACCCCCACCCCGGGACGTGGGGCCTCTGGACCCCCATCAGCAACAGCTCAATAAAAACGATGATCCTCCCCATGCACCCCACCCTGTGCCATCAGTCAGCTCGGGACAGGTGGGAGAGCCCGCTGACCTCAGGAGCTGACACGTGGACGGGCGGGAAGCGACTGGGTGGAGATGCGGACTAGCAGCAGGTTGTGACAGCACTGGGAGGGCAGGGCCGCCTGCAGGCCTCTAGGGCCTGGAGCGGCTGGACACACAGCTGGGGTGCCCAGGGAGCTGACAGCCACCCCAGGGGGAGATGCCTTCCCAGGAGGGAGAGGGGCTGGGGTGGGGTGCAGGGTCTACAGGCCAGAGAGCCTGTCCAGAGCACCCCACCCCCAGTTTCTCCTGAGTCACTGGGCCCAGGTGGCCACTGAAGGGAGGCCCCCAGGGGAGCTGAGAGCCGAGCTTCGTTCAGAGTCTCAGGACACTGACGGGGTCGCGGCCACTCCGTAGCTCTGAGGGCATTGTGCAAACGGTGGAGAGGAAACACTTCCATGTGACTTTCAGCTTAGGCAGGTGTCTAGTGAGAAGCAGCAAGTCACGAAGAGCAGACAGCTCGGCCGATGGCTGTGGCTTCGCCCTGTAGGGACAGTGGGGTCATTCACACTCTTGCCCAGAGAAAACCTGGGCAAGAAAACCTGTCTGAGGGCCTGCTTGTTTGCACAGAGCGTCCATCACGGTCCTCGGTCCCATGGCCCTGATTCTCTCTCTGGGTCCGTGTGGCTCTGCCCGGTGGAGGGGATCTTTCATGGAAGGTCTGCTTCGCCCGGGACGGGCACGTCACTGCCCCGATCAGCAGGGCTGAGGGAACGCGGGGACTGGGGTTAGTGGCAGGTGACTGTCTAGACCCGCTCCCTCTGGCGTTTCGGGGGCAGGGCCCTGCCCGGGGGCTGCTGCAGACCCCCTGGTGTGGCAGCCACCAGCACCTGGCCGTCCCACGGCCCTTGAGGGCAGCCAGGCATTGCCCGGGACTCAGCCGGTGTCAGACCCCGGGTCCCTCTGGGGGTGCAGAGGCCAGCCGAAGCCTGCCCCTGGGAGGGAGGGGCTGGGTGGAGCTGGACTGACAGGACGGCCCACCCGGACCCCCGCCCCATCCCCCCATAGAGAGCTCGAGCCGGGACTCTGGACCCTCCTGCCTGGGGCTGGACCATGCTGCCGGGTGAAGCGGGTGGAGCCCTGCTCTGTGAACCAGCTGCCGACTGCGCACCATGGTGCCCGCGCCCGTACCTGCTTCAGAGGTTGGCCTGGAGGCGCCCCGGGTCCAGCGCTGGCGTCTGGGGCTGCCCAGCGAATTTCTAGTTCTTAGACAAGACACCCGGAGAAGGCAATGGCACCCCCACTCCAGTACTCTTGCCTGGAAAATCCCATGGACTGAGGAGCCTGGAAGGCTGCAGTCCATGGGGTCGCTGAGGGTCGGACACGACTGAGCGACTTCACTTTCACTTTCACGCATTGGAGAAGGAAATGGCAACCCACTGCAGTGTTTTTGTCTGGAGAATCCCAGGGACGGGGGAGCCTGGTGGGCTGCCGTCTCTGGGGTCGCACAGAGTCGGACACGACTGAAGCGACTCAGCAGCAGCAGCAGCAGGCACCAGCGTGAGAACTCACTGGTTCAACCGACACTGGGCCCTGGTCCAGCGAAACTCGAGGCTCTGGCCTAAACCCTGACAGGCACACAACCCTTCAGGGTGGTGACACCCTGAAACCCCCCAGGAAGGACAGATGGAGTCACACAGCAGGGCCTTCGCTGTGGTCCGGGGGCTAAGAATGTGCGCCCCCAGCGCAGGGGCCACGGGCTTGATCTCTGGTCAGGGAGCTAGATCCCACACGCCGCAGCTGAGACCCGGTGCAGCCAAAGACACAGAAAATACTTGTTTTAAAAAGTAGAAATTAAAAAATTAAGATTTAGAAATGTTCATTTCAAGACAGCAATAAAGTCATTCCAGGGCTAACACACACCAAGTGCATGGAGAGCGTTTTCCTAAGCGAGGAGTTCCAGCGAGAGCAGTGGTTTGTGTCCCGCCTCCTCGAATCTCTGGCCTGAGCACTCGGCGGCCGCGATGGGACATGGCTCGGATGCAAAATGAGGGAATCTGGGAAATCCCGCCTCGTGTGGATACACATTTGGAAAAGAAGGGGAGGTTTCCACAACACCTGCGGGTCACGGGCGCTCTTCTTCTGACGACACCCAGACTCCACCACCGTGGTTCCTTGTGGGCTGGTTACTGGGTAGACTCTGAAACCCTATCAGTGAGCTTTCACCAGCGTCCCCTGGAGTCCGTCTGTCCGTCCTGCACCTGGACCAGTCCTTTCCACACTTAGGGCTGTGACGTCACAGGCTGGGCATTTGGAAGATAACGGGCATCAAGCACGCAGGTCTGCCCTGTGTCATCTGTCCTGTGTCAAAGTGTCCCTGTGTGAATTCACCGTCAGTCTCAACTAAAACGTCTGTAGTTTGGTGAGTTGGCAAGCTCCTGGTGGTGGATGCAAGTTTTTCAAAATCCCAGTCTCTGATGAAAGCTTGAAGTTCATCGCTGGTTGCAAGCACCGTCAGTTTTCCTTGAAGGGACAGGCTCACTTTGTCATCTTCAAGAAAAGGCCTGCCAGGTACACAGGTCTGAATAATCAGAGCTTCCGTCAGTCCCCCTTTCAAGGAAGACGTTGTTCCACAGCTTCCCTGGTGGCCCAGTGGCTGGGAATCCGCCTGCCACTGCAGGGGACTCGGGTTCAATGCCCGGTCCGGGACCATCCCACAGGCTGCAAGGTGGCTAAGCCCGGGCACGACTGAGCTTCTGAACCCTGGAGCCCATGGGAGCCCTCCGCAGTGGGGGCCAACCCACCCCAGCTGGAGAGTAGCTCCCGCTCGCCACAACTAGAGAAAGCCCCCTCGCAGCAACGAAGACCCAGCACAGCCAAAATCAAAGCTGTTTCCTTAAGGTGTACATATCTCAGCCTGCGACTCAAGCAACGGGACGCGCTTTTCCCGACACAGCCTCCCGCTCAGCTCTGGAGCTGAAGGGCTTTGTGTGCCCTTGCACTTTGGCTCACGGAAGGGAGACTCAGGGGACTCCTGAGTGGATTCAGGGGCCAAGAGTTTGTAGGGTGAATGCTTTCTACTGCTCGTCGAGGACACTCCAAAGGGAAAGGAGTGTGCTCGCTGCTGGCCTGTGGCTGGGGCCGCAGCGGGAACCAGGGCGCACGGGGCGCTGGGGGCCAGGCGGGCAACAGCGTCTGGAGCAGGGACCCGAGGCCTAGGACTCAGGCCCTTGTGGGCCCCCTGGGAACCGCCGCCCTTCCCCGTGGGCATGTGCCACCGGGCCTGCAGTGAAGACCCTCCCACCAGCCTTCCCAGGGGTGGGCTTGCCGCACAGACCAGGCCGGGCCACCCCCTCCCAGCCCCACCCGCGTCACGGGGCCTGTCTCCTGCTCTCGAGGCCCTGTGGGTGGCGAGGTTGTGCTGGCTTTGGTCGCTGTGGTGCCAGCGGCCCCGGAGTGTGCCGGGTCCCTGCCTGGCGTTGTGCCCCTCAGCCAAGGACAGAGCCTAGAAATCGGGACCGCCAGAGGCGGTACTTTCCCTCTTTGCCAGACGGCTTGACTGTAAAACCGGGAAACCTAAAAGGAAACCCTACCTGATTAACAGAGTAACGTAAATGCATAAAGTTCCCTTTTTCTGTGTTATTGTAATAAAGACATGGGGGAAATCCTATTCCTAACAAGTGTGTAATTGTGTAGCGTTCCGAGTTCTTATGAATGGATGATAACGGACAGGAAAGGTGAGCACAGTCGTTAAAGGGCAGGAAAGGGCCTGGACCGAGGTGTCTCGGGGGCCACTGCCCTCGGTCCCCGAGGGCCCCC
>SJYX01001266.1:308923-361105 GCA_006410675.1 Oreotragus oreotragus | reverse complement strand
ACTAGAAAAGTAATGCTCAAAATTCTCCAAGCCAGGCTTCAGCAATACGTGAACCATGAACTTCCTGATGTTCAAGCTGGTTTTAGAAAAGACAGAGGAACCAGAGATCAAATTCCCAACATCTGCTGGATCATGGAAAAAGCAAGAGAGTTCCAGAAAAACATCTATTTCTGCTTTATTGACTATGCCAAAGCCTTTGACTGTGTGGATCACAATAAACTGTGGAAAATTCTGAAAGAGATGAGAATACCAGACCACCTGATCTGCCTCTTGAGAAACCTATATTCAGGTCAGGAAGCAACAGTTAGAACTGGACACGGAACAACAGACTGGTTCCAAATAGGAAAAGGAGTATGTCAAAGCTGTATATTGTCACCCTGCTTATTTAACTTATATGCAGTACATCATGAGAAACTCTGGGCTGGATGAAGCACAAGCTGGAATCAAGATTGCCAGGAGAAATATCAATAACCTCAGATATGCAGATGGCACCACCCTTATGGCAGAAAGTGAAGAAGAACTAAAAAGCCTCTTGATGAAAGTGAAAGAGGAGAGTGAAAAAGTTGGCTTAAAGCTCAACATTCAGAAAACTAAGATCACAGCATCCAATCCCATCATTTCATGGAAAATAGATGGGGAAACAATGGAAACAGTAAGAGACTTTATTTTGGGGGGGCTCCACAATCACTGCAGATGGTGATTGCAGCCATGAAATTAAAAGACACTTACTCCTTGGAAGGAAAGTTATGACCAACCTAGATAGCATATTCAAAAGCAGAGACATTACTTTGCCAAAAAAGGTCTGTCTAGTCAAGGCTATGGTTTTTCCAGTGGTGATGTATGGATGTGAGAGTTGGACTATAAAGAAAGTTGAGAGCCAGAGAATTGATGCTTTTGAACTGTGGTGTTGGAGAAGACTCTTGCGAGTCCGTTGGACTGCAAGGAGATCCAAGCAGTCCATCCTAAAGGAGATCAGTCCTGGGTGTTCATTGGAAATTGAAGCTGAAACTCCAATACTTTGGCCACCTGATGTGAAGAGCTGACTCATTTGAAAAGACCCTGATGCTGGGAAAGATTAAGGGCAGGAGGAGAAGGAGACAACTGAGAATGAGATGGTTGGATGGCATCACTGACTCAATGGACATGAGTTTGAGTGAACTCCGGGAGTTGGTGATGGACAGGGAGACCTGGCACGCTGTGGTTCATGGGATCGCAAAGAGTCGGACATGACTGAGCAACTGAACTGACTGACTGAAAAAAATATTCATGGATAAGTGGGGGAAATTTAAATACTGACTGGCTATTAAATGATACTGGGAATTTTAGCTACTTTCTCTATTTGTAGATGATGATGTTTAAGAATTTAAGTCTGTTAGAGATGCAAAAAAGTACTTAAAGATGTTTTTAAAATACGTCTGACTTTGCTTTAAAGTAAACCAGAAGGTTGGGAGAGCATGGTATGGATACACAAGAATGGACACATTTGTTGAAATTAGTGGTATGAAATTGAGATTTCATTATTCTACTTTATTCATTATCCAAATTTTTCATAATAAAGTTTTTTAAAAGATATAAATGACAATGAGAATACCATATATCAAAATGTATAACATGAAAAGTGACATCAGCATCATAGCAAAGACATCCACTGTTTTGTTCCCCTTGTCACCATCACTCCCTGCCAAAAATAATAATTCAGCATTTATACACCAACAAAAGTGCCTTGTGGGAGAGCTGAAATCCAGCACTATATGTCAACAGACCTAGGGGAGTCTCACCCATCCAGGATTAGGTGACAGACATATAGACAGATCTCAATTCTGGCTGTGGACCTGCAGTGGCCCAGGAACTGGCTCCAGCCACTCTGACTTATTACAGTCTTGGAGTCTCTGAAAAACACTCTCTTAGACAAATACACAGAAACAAAAAAGCCTTTTTGGAAGACCAGGTCTCTAAAGAGAGATTCTAATATCCCACTGGAGGGAAAAAAACAAAACCAAATTTGGATGTGTTGGAAAGAGTAAGAACAGTTTGACTTAACCTGCAATATCCCTCTCCCAAGACAACATAGCTTACAACCAAGAGAGTTCTTCCACCCATGACTGCTCTCGCCAGAGAAAGTGAAAGCAGGTTAAGTGAACTCCTAGCCTCTCCAACTGTATGCGATACTGACGAAGAGGCTCATTTCTGTCTTCCTCCATCCAGAGTACTAAGTGATGAGTTGTATGATTTGGTGGCAGAAAGAGGTGGGAATGTACACCAGATAGGACTCCCAGAGGATACTAAAAGGACATGGATCCTACTAATTGTGTCACAGGCTCCATCAAGAAGCCCACCTATGACCACCTGGGAATGCCTCACCTGTGGATTCCCCCAACTAGCCCAAGGGCATTAGCATGCCTCACCCACACACATCCTGACCCTGTGGCTAGCTCCTTGTGCATGCATGTTCCCAGTTACAGTGAGTGTGAGCTTTGGCAGATGGATGGCAAGAATACACAGAAAGCCAGCTCTCCAAGGCAGGGAGGGGCCACAAACTTGAGACTTACTGCCATCTTTTGGAAAACAAAAAGGAGGATGTCAGCACCTGGCCAGTGTGTTGCAGGATCAAGAGACAATATACAAGCCTAAGAATTCTGACAAAAGGAAGAAAGAAGTGTGCAGCACATATATCCACAGAAGGTCTGAGAAAACCTCAGAATCACTAGCAAAACTGACAGGAGATATTTCTCTCCTGAAGTCAGTTAGTGAAAATGAAAGACATAATTACTATTTTAAATGTGAAGATGCAATGCAATAGCTTCAAGGAACAACAACAAAAAAAAATCATGGAACCATAACTTCAAAGGAAAACAATTAAGCTCTAGCAATCAGTCCCTAAGTCGTGAAGATGTGTGATTTACCAAAATAAATAAATAAAAACCTCTAAATGTTTAAAGGAAACTCAATGTGTTAAAAGAAACACAGCAAGACAATTCAATAAATTAGGAAAATAAACAGGAACAAAAAAGAGAGGTTTAACAAAGAGTTGGGAACTTTCCTAGAAAAACAAAAGTTGAGGGAATTCAAAATCACTAGATCTGCCTTCCAACAAATGCTGAAAAGAATATTTGAAACTGAAGGCAAAGGATACTAATTAGTATCATGAAAATATACAACACAATAATAAAAATAAGTATAAAATCAAATCCAGAATATTTTAATACTTTAAATACTCTAATATTCCAAAAAACCCCATCAAAATGGGAGGAGATGCTCAGACACAAACTCACTGTAAACCTCACCCCCAGCTTGGTGACACACATATGGAAGGAATTTGCAACTCTCATCCACTGAGGATTGAAGGGTTTGGACCCCACATCTGGTGCCCAACTTCCACCTGAGACATGGATTCCCAAAACATCTAGCTTTGAAAACCAATAAACGGTATGGACCTAACAGAAGCAGAAGATATTAAGAAGAGGTGGCAAGAATATACAGAAGAACTATACAAAAAAGATCTTCATGACCCAGATAACCACAATGGTGTGATCACGCACCTAGAGCCAGANAGGGGGATGACAGAGGATGAGATGGCTGGATGGCATCATCGACTCGATGGATGTGAGTTTGAGTGAACTCCGGGAGTTGGTGATGGACAAGGAGGCCTGGTGTGCTGTGATTTATGGGATTACAAAGAGTCAGACACGACTGAGTGACTGAATTGAACTGATAGACCATTTCCTTTTAAGTCATAGTTGAAAATATTTAACAAAGTTGTTTGAGTAAAAAGACCCAGGTTTCTATTTTGACTGTGTCATTTATTCTGCCTTTGTAAGCTTTGACAAAAACACTTCTTTCTTTTGGACCAACTGTAAAAGAAGAAGAATTTCACTTCATAGAGACAGTTGTAAGAATTAAATTAGATTAAGGGAAACATTCTGAAATATATTATCTGATATCTACTTTGCTTTCAGTAAAAGTTGGGACTCTTATCCATGCTAATCAGTCTCCTCTGGACACATTCCAGTGGAAGTTCTTAACCACAGTTATCTGAACAGCTACTCTGAAAGAAATATGGCATGCAGTTCCTCAAGTTTTCAAAAGTGCATTTTCAGGTAAGTATGAATTTTTCTTAATTTTAGTGAACTTTTAAAATTCTAACTTACTCTTGTTTCATAGAACATGTTTGTTGTTGTATTGAAAATCAGTGACAAGTGCTCAAGTTCATCTAGATATTTTCCTGTTATCTTCTAGAAGTTTTACACATTTTAGTTTTACATTTAGGCCTGTGATCTATTTTGTGAAAAGTGTAAGTTCTGTGCCTAGACTGATTTTTTGCATTGGGATGTCCAGTTGTTCCAGCTGGCTTCATGGGCTGAATTAGGAAGTATTTTGCATGCTTTGATTTTTCTGGAAGTGATTGTACAGGGTCGCTCTAANTGTGATCTATTTTGTGAAAAGTGTAAGTTCTGTGCCTAGACTGATTTTTTGCATTGGGATGTCCAGTTGTTCCAGCTGGCTTCATGGGCTGAATTAGGAAGTATTTTGCATGCTTTGATTTTTCTGGAAGTGATTGTACAGGGTCGCTCTAATTTCCTTCTTAAATTATGTGTTTGGTAGGATACATCTGTGAAAACTTCTGGATCTGGTGCTTTCTCTTTTGAAACATTACTAATTATTTATACTATTTCTTTAATAGATATAGGCCTATTTCTCCTTGTGTGAGTTCTTGTAGACTGTGTGTTTCAATGAATTGGCCCATTTCATCTAGGTTATCAAATTTGTGGGCGTAGAGTTGCTTATAATATTACTTTCTTATAATGTCCATGAAATTAGTGGTGATGATGCTTGTTCATTTATGATAGTAATTTACACCATTTATCTCTTTTTCTTAGTTAACTTGCTTAGATGTTTGCCAATATTTTTAATCTTTTTTTTAAAAACCTTTTTGTTTTGTTCATTATCTGTATTGTTTTCCTATTTTCAATTTCATTCATTGCTGCTGTAATTTTTATTATTTATTTCTTGTGCTTTCTTTAGAATTGATACTTTCTTCTTTTGCCAGAATCGTGAGGTAAAAACTTTTACCTCTATTCTACCTATTATTTTCAACATTTCTTCTTTTCTAATATATGCATTCAATGGTATACATTCCAAGTGCTTCATAAAAGCACTGGTTTCACTACATCCACACATTTTGACAAGTTATATTTCCATTTATTTACAGGTGTTTTTATTTTTTCTTTGAGATTTCTTCTTTGGGCCATGATTATTTATAAGTGAGGTGTTCAATATCCAAGGAGCTTGTAGTTTTCTACCTACTATTCTTTTATTGATTTCTATAGCTCCATTTTGTTATTGGGTTTCTGATAGCTCAGTTGGTCAAGAATCCGCCTACAATGCAGGAGATCCCAGTTCAATTCCTGGGTTGGAAAGATTCCCTGGAGAAGAGAAAGGCTACCCACTCCAGTATTCTGCCCTGGAGAATTCCATGAACTGTATAGTCTATGGGGTCACAAAGAGTGGGACACGACTGAGCCACTTTCACTTTCACTTGGGCTTCCCTTTTGGCTCAACTGGTAAAAAATCCACCTGCAATGTGAGAGACCTGGGTTCGAGCCCTGTGTTGGGAAGATACCCTGCAAAAGAGAACGGCTACCCACTCCAGTATTCTGGCCCGGAGAATTCCAGGGACTCTATAGCCCATGGGGTCGCAAAGAGTCGGATACAACTGAAAGACTTTCACTTTCACTTTTGCTTTGTTATGAAGGCATAATTTGTACGATTTCTATATTAATATATGATAAAGAGTGTTTTAGAAAAATGTGGTCCATCTTGATGACTGTTTTTCATGAACTTGAGAATAATGTGTATACTGCTCTTGTTGCCTGAGGAGTTCTATAAATGTCAACTAGATCCAGATAATGGTCTATGGCTCAATTTTGTCCTTGCTGATTTTCTTCCTCTTGGTTCTGTCCATTAATGGCAGAGGAATACTTATGTAAGCCTGGATTGTTACAGTTCATGGGGTCGCAAAAGTTAGGCACAACTTAGTGACTGAACAACAATATTTAAGTCTCTAATTATTAGTTGGCCAAAAAGTTCCTTTGTGTTTTAATTAAAAATAAAGGACACATTTTTCATTTTCACCAAGAAGTTTATTGAGCAACATATTCACCATTTTGTTCCATTACCTGAGTTTCAGCTTCAGTGTCAGTCTTTCCAATGAACACTCAGGATTGATTTCCTTTAGGTTGGACTGGTTGGATCTCTTTGCAGTCCAAGGGACTCTCAAGTGTATTCTCCAACAACACAGTTCAAAAGCATCAATTCTTCGATGCTCAGCTTTCTTTATAGCCCGTCTCTCACATCCACACATGACTATTAGAAAAACCATAGCCTTGACTAGACAGACCTTTGTTGACAAAGTAATGTCTCTGCTTTTTAATATGCTGTCTAGGTTGGTCATAACTTTCCTTCCAAGGAGTAAGCGTCTTTTAACTTCATGGCTGCAATAACCATCTACAGTGATTTTGGAGCTCAAAAAAATAAAATCAGCCACTGTTTCCACTGTTTTCTCATCTATTCCCCATGAAGTGATAGGACCGAATGCCATGATGTTAGTTGTCTGAGCCAACTTTTTCACTCTCCTCTTTCACTTTCATCAAGAGGCTCTTTAGTTCTTCTTCACTTTCTGCCATAAGGGTGGTGTCATCTGCATATTTGAGGTTAGTGATACTTCTCCCAGCAATCTTGATCCCAGCTTGTGCTTTATCCAGCCCAGTGTTTCTCATGATGTACCCTGCATAGAAGTTAAATAAGCAGGGTGACAATATACAGCCTTGACGTACTCCTTTCCTGCTTTGGAACCAGTCTGTTGTTCCATGTCGAATACTCACTGTTGCTTCCTGTCCTGTATATAGGTTTCTCAAGAGGCAGGTCAGGTGGTCTGGTATTCCCATCTCTTTCAGAATTTTCTGCAGTTTATTGTGATCCACACAGTCAAAGGCTTTGGCATAGTCAATAAAGCAGAAATAGATGTTTTTTCTGGAACTCTCTTGCTTTTTCCATGATCCACGGATTGTTGGCAATTTGATCTCTGGTTCCCCTGCCTCTTCTGAAAAAAGCTTGAACATCTGGAAGTTCACAGTTCATGTATTGCTGAAGCCTGGCTTGGAGAATTTTGAGCATTACTTTACTAACGTGTGAGATGAGTGCAATTGTGTGGTAGTTTGAGCATTCTTTGGCATTGCCTTTCTTTGAGATTAGAATGAAAACTGACCTTTTCCAGTCCTGTGGCCACTGTTGAGTTTTCCAAATTTGCTGGCATATTGGGTGTAGAAAATCCTAAAGATGCCACACACACATACACACATACACACACACACACACAAACTTAGTAATAATAAATGAACTCTGTAAAGTTGCAGTATACAAAATCAACCTACAAAAATCATTTGTGTTTCTGTTCATTGACAACAGCCATCTGAAATGAGTCTTGATGTTTATTTCTTTTTTAAACCATC
The DNA here is from genome assembly GCA_006410675.1 of Oreotragus oreotragus. Taxonomy (NCBI): domain Eukaryota; kingdom Metazoa; phylum Chordata; class Mammalia; order Artiodactyla; family Bovidae; genus Oreotragus; species Oreotragus oreotragus. Next base: position 353,597 of record SJYX01001266.1, on the reverse strand, counting down.
AGTGGTTGCCTTACAACATACATTTCCAACTGGTTCAAATACCCATCTTCAACTAGTACTACACTGTTTGATTGGTAGTACAAGTACCTTGTAACAGAATTTTCCTAATTCCTCCCTCCTGTCCTTTCCAACACTGCATCATTCATATCACTTATCTCTAAGCTAGAATAATTAAATACATTATTGTTATTTCTATTTTGAATACACTCTTATCCATCAGATCAATTTAGAAAAATAAAATAAGAGACTTAATACATCTTAATTTGTTTTTTCTCTAATGCTGCTGCTGCTGCTAAGTCGTTTCAGTTGTGTCCGACTCTGTGTGACCCCATAGACGGCAGCCCACCAGGCTCCCTCGTCCCTGGGATTCTCCAGGCAAGAACACTGGAGTGGGTTGCCATTTCGTTCTCCAATGCATGAAAGTGAAACGTGAAAGTGAAGTCGCTCAGTCATGTCCGACTCTTTGCGAACTCCTGGACTGCAGCCTACCAGGCTCCTCCGTCCATGGGATTTTCAAGGCAAGAGTACTGGAGTGGGTTGCCATTGCCTTCTCTGTTTTTCCCTAATAGTCTTCCTTTATTTAGATCTGGGTGTCTGACCTATATATCTTTCCTTCTTTCTGAAGAACTTACTGTAACATTTCTTGTAAGGCAGGTCTTTCATTGTTGTTCAGTTGATAAGTCATGTCTAGCTTTTTGTGACCCCATGGACTGCAGCACACTAGACTTCTCTGTCCTTCACTGTCTCCCGGAATTTGCTCACACTCAAGTCCATTGAGATGGTGATGCCATCCACCCATCTCATCCTCTGTCACCCGCTTCTCCTCCCATCTTCAATCTTTCCCACCATGAGGGTCTTTTCCAATGAGTTGGCTCTTAGCATCAGGTGCCCAGAGTACTAGAGCTTCAGCATCAGTCTTTCCATGAATATTCAAGGTTGATTTCCTTTAGGTTTGAGTGGTTTGATCTCCTTGCTGCCAAGGGACTCTCAAGAGTCTCAAGACTTCGAGAGTCTTCTCCAGCACTACAGTTGAAAGGGTCTACCAGCAACGCGTTTTCTCAAATTGTGTTTGAAAAAAATGTTTCCTTTTCCTTAACTGCTGCTGGTAAGTCACTTCAGTCATATCTGACTCTGTGCGACCCCATAGATGGAAAAATAAAGGCATCAACATAATTTTGTCATTGAAGCAATCTTTGTAAACAGGAGAGTTCAGTGCCTTGTTCCAGAGTAGCTCACAATAAATGTCAGGTGCTGTTGTTTTCCCCAAAGTTCAAGATGCTGGGCTCCAATCCTTTGGTGAGATCGTGACTGAAAAACACAAAGCTCAAGTATCTGTGGAGCTCTCTGAGAAGCAATGAAACCAAAAATTTTAGGGCACCCTTGGTCTCAGAGAACGAGGGGCTCTCTAAATAGCAACAAAAACAACAACAAAATACTCCAAGCCTGGCCTTTACCAAGACCCAAGTGTGTGTTCTTTCCAGAATCCCATGGAGCCAGCTGGTGGGCAGGAGGAAGGCCTGATTTCAGATGCAAGGAGTGATGCGGTGGAGATTTGGCGGGGGCAGGCAAGGTGCACAAGAGGTGGGGCCTGGGGGAAAGCCAAGACTGGTCTGGCTGACCTGGTCACTGGAAGCTAGGCCACACCAGAGGTGGAGTGAATCAGAGTTGCAGGAGGAGGGAGGAAGAGCAGGAGGAGGAAAGCATCAAAGAGAAAGGAAAAACCGGGTACACAGAGGGACGGTGAAGCGGGGCCTGGGAAGCCAGCTAGCTGGGGAAGGAGGGCAGTGCTGGCAGCTGGGAAGCAGAGCCCCGCAGGAACCTCCACAGACTCGGACCACGGAAGGGGGACCAGGCAGCACAACTATGTTGGAGGCGTTGGGCTCTGCCAGGGTCTAGCCCCAGTGGATCCAGGGAATTCGAAGTGGGGATGGAATCGGCGAGGAAAAACTTATTTATTTAGAAATACAAAAAGAGATTAGGAAAGAAGAGTGTAGTAGGAAAATTAGTGGAGAAAAGAGGCTGAATAACTTGGTTTATGTGGAAAACAAGAGGTGGAGTGAATCAGAGTTGCAGGAGGAGGGAGGAAGAGCAGGAGGAGGAAAGCATCAAAGAGAAAGGAAAAACCGGGTACACAGAGGGACGGTGAAGCGGGGCCTGGGAAGCCAGCTAGCTGGGGAAGGAGGGCAGTGCTGGCAGCTGGGAAGCAGAGCCCCGCAGGAACCTCCACAGACTCGGACCATGGAAGGGGGACCAGGCAGCACAACCATGTTGGAGGCGTTGGGCTCTGCCAGGGTCTAGCCCCAGTGGATCCAGGGAATTCGAAGTGGGGATGGAATCGGCGAGGAAAAACTTATTTATTTAGAAATACAAAAAGAGATTAGGAAAGAAGAGTGTAGTAGGAAAATTAGTGGAGAAAAGAGGCTGAATAACTTGGTTTATGTGGAAAACCAATAAAGTTCCAAGACAAGGAACTTGCACCATCTGAGTAGTCCACCAGCGCCCACTTGAATAGCGGGAGGGTGCCCTGCCTTAGGCTCCCTCTCACGTGGGTCTTAGAAGCCAGGGCAAATAAGTAGACACAGTGAGCCTCCACACTCCAGATGGGAATTCAGCCAGAAAAGGGAGAAAAGAACAATATGGGGGAGCCAAGCATCGGTGCCAGACCCACAACTTTATTTTCAAAAGCAGCTTATATACCCCAAGTTGTACATAAAGAAATAATGGAATATGCAGAGTTATGCAGGGGCAGCAGTCCTGACCCTTATTGAAACCAGGCTTTCCTCTTGCATACCTTCCCGTATCTGTCTCTTATACACATCTAGATGTGTATAAGAGACAGGAAGTTTATTGAGCAACATATTCACCATTTTGTTCCATTACCTGAGTTTCAGCTTCAGTGTCAGTCTTTCCAATGAACACTCAGGATTGATTTCCTTTAGGTTGGACTGGTTGGATCTCTTTGCAGTCCAAGGGACTCTCAAGTGTATTCTCCAACAACACAGTTCAAAAGCATCAATTCTTCGATGCTCAGCTTTCTTTATAGCCCGTCTCTCACATCCACACATGACTATTAGAAAAACCATAGCCTTGACTAGATCTTTTCCTAGATAAATGTCTATCAACCAGAAAACTCTTTTTCCCTAGAAGTGTTTCTTTAATCTGCATCACCCTCAAAGTACTAAATAAAGTTACATTCCTATAGAACAAAGGTGCAGTGGGTTATAACAAAGAAAGTACTTAACTCAAAGATCTAATGTTGCTAATACCAGGGCTACTACCTGTTTTTTCTACATACCAACTATATCAACAAATAAAAGATATGAAAATTTGGCAGCTAGTATTGGCTCAACAAATGAAACCCTTAATCAGTCCTATTCTAATGATTTTGATTCCTCGTAAGCCCCTACATTCCTAGGATGTTTTAAGCTTCCTGTGCCTCTCGCAGTCGGGAGGCCGCAAACAATCACATGTGCAGCTGTAAGAGTCTGGCAGGCAGGCTAGAAAGCCATCAGAGGGGTTTTTGGATTGAAACACTCGTGTTATGCCCAGGAGATTTATTATCTAATAGCTCTAAATTAACTTTTTCCAGAAAAAGGTGGTGGGGGGACAGCACTCTGTTAATGTCAGAAGAGTAGGTGGAAAGCATAACTCAGTAAAGCAGGCAGACTCTGGTTTTGGGGGTAGATGCTCAGGAACAGGGGGTCTCCTGAGGCTCGATCCCACCTTTGCATATGCTGAGCCTCCTTCCTCATGACCTTTGCCACGGGCAGCGTTCCTCACGCTGGCTCCCGGCAGGGCTCGCTGGTGGCTGCCCTCTGGGCCGCACTCCATCCTAGCACTGTCCTGCTGGGCACCATTGTCTTTCTCTTCTTACCTGATTTTCTCAAAAGGCGGCAATGAAAGGACTACCCGCCAGGGCCCCTGCACCTGCCCTTCGTAGGCAACTTCTTCCAACTGGACTTTGACTAGGCGCACCTGTCGCTTCAGCGGGTAGGAGCGGGCAAAGGTGCCGCGCACATCCTGATCCTGACCTGCGGGATAGGGGCCATTCTGGGTACCAAGGGCGGGAGGCCTGGGAGGGGGCATGCTCTGGAGACGTCCCTGGTGGCTCAGGCAGTAAAGAATCTGCCTGCAGTGCAGGAGCCCCAGGTTAGATCCTTGGGTGTGGAAAATCCCCTGGAGAAGGAAGTGGCAACCCACTCCAGTATTCTTGTCTGGAGAAGCCCATGAACAGGGAGCCTGGTGGGCTATCATCCATGGGGTTGCAAGGAGTTGGACACTATGGAGCAACTAACAATTTCACTTTTCTGAGGCTAAAATCAGGCAGTAAAGAATCTGCCTGCAGTGCAGGAGCCCCAGGTTAGATCCTTGGGTGTGGAAAATCCCCTGGAGAAGGAAGTGGCAACCCACTCCAGTATTCTTGTCTGGAGAAGCCCATGAACAGGGAGCCTGGTGGGCTATCATCCATGGGGTTGCAAGGAGTTGGACACTATGGAGCAACTAACAATTTCACTTTTCTGAGGCTAAAGCAGGCACCCTGGTACACCCACTTTGAGCCTCTCTCTCTTTTTTTTTTATTTTTATTTTTTGTAATTATTGCAATATTTATTAGTTTCTTAACTCTAAAACAGACAGTTACATTCATACACTACTAGTATTAGACACTTTTTTTTTTTTTCAAATTTTGGACAGAATTTATACAATAGTAAACACCTTTTAACGACTGGTAGAGTACATTCAAATACATGCTATAATCCACTACGATGGATTTATGGTCACTCCTAGCCTTTTGATATACTCTGCTGTGTTCCATGTAGCACCATCATACATATTTTTTTTTTCGTAGCAAGTGGCATGATTTACCATGCTTCCTACATGTGAAATATTGTTAACTGTTCACTATTGAGTGTGCTAGAAAAGATATACTTTGGAGGTGTTGGTGCAGGTTTATTGTACAAAACAAAAAGTGCCTCTCGGTCCATCTAGCTGTTGGAAAAAGTGTAACTATTGAACTGTAGCTTTTCAGGTGCCTCAGTGGTAAGAATCAGCCTGCCAAGCAGGAGATGCCTATTTGATCCCTGGGTCTGGAAGATCCCCCGGAGGAGGAATGGCAACCCACTGCAATATTCTTGCCTGGGACACCCCCAAGGACAGAGGAGCCTGGCAGGCTATAGTCCATGGGGCTGCTAAGTGTCCCACACCATTTAGGGATTCAGTAACAACAAGCACTCATCTGAAGCCTTCACGTGCCGCTAGGAGCTTAGTCATCCGCACATTTTCTCTTCTGTCAGGGATCCTTGGATACAGTATGGTTCAGAACCCACTCTGCATGCTTAGTAAGTTTTTGACTGACCAGGTGGCCCTTTGTCTCTTCCGTTTCTTTTATTGTAGCTTTGAGGGTGACAGACACAATACGGTTTTAAGTCATTTAGTTGCATCTTGTTATACATTGAGCTTCCCTGATAGCTCAATTGATAAAGAATCCTCCTGCAATGCAGGAGACCTGGGTTCAATCCCTGGGTTGGGAAGATCCCCTGGAGAAGGGAAAGGCTACCCACTCCAGTATTCTGGTCTGGAGAATGCCAGGGACTGTATAGTCCATGGGGTCGCAAAGAGTCAGACACAACTGAGTGACTTGCCTCTCTGTTACATATTACCGGGACATTCTTTGTATAGTATGATCCCTTTGTCTTTCTTTTTTTTTTTTTTTTTACATTAATTTGTTTATTTTTGGCTGCACTAGGTCTTCCTTGCTTTTGCTAGGGCCTTCTCTAGCTGCTCCAGGTGGGGACTACTGTTGGTTGCAGTGTGTGGGCTTCTCGTTGTGGTGGCTTTTCTTGTGGAGAATAGGCTTTAGGCACAGGGGCTTCAGTGGTTGCATTTCGCTGGCTCTAAATCGTGGGCCCAGTAGCTGAGGCACTCATGCTTCATTGCTTGTGGAATACGGAATTTTCCCAGACCAGAGATAGAGCCCATGTCCCCTGCAGCGGCAGGCAGATTCTTATCCACTGTGCCCCCAGGGAAATCTCCCACTTTGTCCTTTTAACAGTATTTTCCTTGGTGGAGAATGAGAGAGTGGAAGCTATACTTTCCCCGGGAGGTTCTGTTTCCCTGGTGTAAAATGATTATGAAGAAAAGAAGTGAAAGTATTAGACACTCAGTCATGTCTGACTCTTTGCGACCCCATTGACTGTAGCCCTCCAGGCTCCTCTGTCCGTGGAATTCTCCAGGCAAGTATACTGGAGTGGGTTGCTAGTCCCTCCTCCATGGGATCTTCCCAACCTGGGAATCAAACCCAGGGCTCCTGCATTGAAAGCAGATTCTTTATGGTCTGAGCCACCTAAATCCTCACCACTTGTCAACCACATTACTCCCATCCCCACAAGGATAGAGCCCCTTATCTTCAGGCTCCTCCTTCTACAATCCACTCTCAATAAAGTACTCATTTAAAAATACCATTCCTCTGCCTAGATTTGCTTAGTGCTTCCTGCTGCTTCCCAGAGTTCATATTCCTTAGGGAGCCACATGGATCCCTTCTTGTAGCCTCTTTCCACTTTATAGTCATCTCCCCTCAGGGTTCCCTAACTGTGGCCACTCTGAATTCCATAAAATTCCTTTCATCACTCAACACTATCTCAGGAATCATCAGTTGCTTCCCTGCCTCTCAGTACAGGTGCCTTCCTGACAGACAGCTCTGTGGTAGGTGGTTGTGATGATTAAATAAAAGGAATGTTCAATGTTAGTATAGCTTAATGTTGGTGCTCAGAATAGTTCAAGTCACCTAAGAATGCCTGTAGCACTTTCAACACAAGCTTGTATTACAAACTCAAGTTCAGATGAAGATGGAGATGGCTTCATCACTTTCTGCGAGAAACACCCCATTGGTAGCACTAAGTGACAGGATTAGTATATAGAATTTTAAAGCTAAGATGCTAAACCTGTACCTTTCTTTGAGAACTGTGTTGTTTAGTTTCCAAGTATTGGAAGCTTTTTCCTGTTTTCTTTCTGTAGTGATTTATAGTTGGAGTTCATTTAGAGTCACAGGATATATATTGTCTGATTTCAACTTTGAACAAATATGTAAAGGTTGGTTTTATGACCCATGACAGATACTTGAAAAATATGTCTTCTGCTGTTGTTGTTTGGAGTATTCCGTACTGTGTCAGACCTTAAGAAATGAGTGTATCATTTAGTGTTTCTGTCTTCTGTTGACTTCTTATCTACAATTCTGTCAATTACTAGGAGTGGCTTATAAGTCTGGTCATTTTACTTTGTATATTTGACATCTCTTTTATTTGGCACATGCACATTAAAATTGCTGTGTCATCTTGGTGAACTGGCTCTTAATTATTACATAACCTCCCTGTTTGTCCCTGATGATTCTCCTTGCCTGAAGTTTACCTGATAGAGTATAGCTAAGCACCTCTCTTTTGATTAGTATTTGCATAGCATATGCTTCTCCGGTCTTTCATTTTTAACCTACTTATATGATTATATTTGAAATGAGTTCTTATATATAACATATAGGTGGGTTATTTTTTTCATTCTGCCAATCTCTCTTTTATTGGTGAACTTAGATCCTTTATATTTGGCACAATTTCTGATGTGTAAACAGTTAAGTCTGACATTTTATTGTTTATTTTCTATTTTTCACTTTGTTTTCTATTTCTCATTTCTGGTCTTTCTGTGAGTCACTTAAATATTTTGTAAGAACCCCGTTTTAATGTATCTGTAGTGTTTTTTTTTAGTACATCTCTTTGCATTCTGCTTTAAGTGCTTCCTGTGAAGCTTACAGGCTATGCATGTATAGCTTGTTACGTCGTCTAGTGTTTCCATTTTGGGCTGAGAAAACTGACTGAAAACTGTCAAGTGATTTGCATAAGTTATTCAAAATTGACAATGGCCAAACAAGGACTTGACTCCTACCCCCAGTCTCTACTTATGTTGCCTGACACTTCTTGAGATAGTTAGCAGATAATTGATTTATTCAGAGTTTCATTTATCCAATAGATATTAATGAGGTGCTTGTCATATGACAGCCATAGTACAAGAGAGTATATGATGAAATGAAATGTGTGGTATAAATTTATGGTAACCAAATGAGGTGTTAGGTGGGTTCACTGTGGATGAGAAGCCATGGGGATAATCTCTGTAAAATGTTGAAATGAATTTGCTTGAACTTGAAAGAACTGTGAGGCAAGTGGCTATATGGAGTAAAGTGGACAGTAGATTTTTAAATGGGGAGGTAACATAAGCTAAAACAAAGTGAGAAGGCAGTGAAGAAACTGGTTGATTTGTTTGACATAAGCAGAACCATCCTTATTTCCCCCATTTCTGAAACATTCTCTACCATAACTTATTATAGGAACGTATATGTGAATAAGGAAAAAATCTAACTGGACTAAGGATGGGAAGTGATAGATAAGGAGAATAAATGTATTATGAGGATGTAAATTAGGCTACTTGTAACAAAAAGCTCCCAAAATACAGTGGTATGAAAATATTGAAATTTATTTCTCTAAACAAATAAGCTGAGATGTAGGCAGGAAGACCAGGATAGCAAGGCTGCTTTGTTCCACAAGTCCTAGTCCTAATTGCTCAGTTGTGTCCGACTCTTTGCGACCCCATGGACTCTAGCCTACCAGGCTCCTCTGTCCATGGGATTTTCCAGGCAATAGTATTGGAGTGCATTGCTATTTCCTTCTCCAGGGGATCTTCCCAACCCAGGGATGGAATCCGGGTGTCCTGCATTATAGACAGAGGCTTTACCATCTGAGCCACCAGGGAAAAACAAGGTTATGCAAATACTCAGTGCTTCTATCTTGCCGCTCTGGTCCCACATCCCTCAACATGTATGAGTTCTGTACCGTGAAAAGGGGAAAGTGGGAGGTGGTGAGAAGCAGCTTTCCTTCAAGGACACGACCCAGAAGATGCACACATCACCACTACTCACGTCCCACTGGAAGTTGGAAAGTAATGTGGCCAGTTAATCCTTAGGGAATTCCATCAATCAACAGAAAAGAGGGAGAATATGCTTTCACCATGCTTTCATTTAAGGATGAGACATACAGAGCAAGTTAGAGCTCTACTTTATGCTCACCAACTAGGCACTAAATCTCTGTGCTTCATTTTCTGAAAACTAGGAATACATTATCGGGTTGTTATAGGAACCAAACAAGTTTGTGAATATCAGTTTACCCCAGGGTAAACTAGCACATAGCCAATGCTTACTTCTATATCTACCCTCCTCCTCTTTTCTTCAAAATGTATAGTAACCAACTCAAGGAAAAACCAATTGTTGATTATAAATGTGGCATCACTTGTCTGACCTGATTGCCTCATGGACTTCACTCATCCACTCTCTAGCCGCTTCCCCTCCATTTCTTTGTCAATATCTTATTAGAATTTTTTGTTAAAATGTACTCCCAAATATATCAATAAAAATAAATAATTTTCTTATTAATCTTTGTATTATGGTTGCTATCACCAGAATCCTAAAGATGGGAATTTGTAATAGCTCTCATTTGATTCATTTGGAAACTGAGACAGAAGAAAGTCCTCTCTGTCCCTTTGAACAAGGGCTTCCACATCCCTTTGCACAGAGTCCATTCATTCCACAAAGGCTCCAGTGGCCGTCTGCCAGGGACCCGGGAACAAAGTGACTTTCACATTGCTGTTCTCATTCTTTCTCACAGAAATTTCTTTGGAGGGAAAGGAACACACAATGCTGCTTGTGGGACTTTTGTTCCCTGTCTAGGCATTGAACCTGGGTCCTCAGCAGTGAAGGCCTGAGTCCTGATGTCCTGACCACTGAATCACCAGGGAATTCCCCCTTACATCAACTTTGAGGGAAGAACAGTTTTCTACCTTTTATAGCTAGGAAGGTGAGGCTCATAAAAAAATGAAGTAGCTTTCCTAAGTGCTCACAGCTAGTCAACCACAGAGTTAAGATTTCCACATGTCTCCACAGCTACTGTACTCCCCTCCATAATTCCTCTAATGAACCTTCTGTCACCTACAGCCTGCTGAGTAAGGGGACATTCTTTCCTAATTTAGTAGATTTGATTTACTAGGAAGTCCCTGTTCCCTACTGCAGAATTCACTAAACATACCTCTGCCTTCTCTGGTGAGTCACATGGGCTGAATTTTCTCTTTCTACTAGACTCTAAGACACTTGAGGTTAGAGACCTTGTTTATTTTATCTTTATGCCTTATTCTCAGGACACATGTGCTCACCCAATTCAAGTACATTGAACATATGAATGAGTGTGTATAATGAATGTCTATATCCTATAGTGTAGTCTAGTTAAGAGCAGAAAAAAAAGTGGAAACAGGTAGACATATTTCCAACAGCTCAAGGTACACAGACAGAAAACACAGAGACTTCCCTCAATACAAGCCTCCTGCCAGCTCCACACACCCTCCGTTCCAGGATTCAGAGACATATGTATATTCAACTGTGGCTCTTCCGTTTTTCAGTTCGTGAAGAAATATGGAAATGATTTTAGCATCGATTTTGGTACATTTTGTTCCATTCTTATAACTGCTGCTGCTGCTGTTGCTAAGTTGCATCAGTTGTGTCCGACTCTGTGCGACCCCATAGACGGCAGCCCACCAGGCTCCTCCATCCCTGGGATTCTCCAGGAAAGAACACTGGAGTGGGTTGCCATTTCCTTTTCCAATGCATGAAAGTGAAACGTGAAAGTGAAGTCACTCAGTCATGTCCGACTTAACAACCCCATGGACTATAGCCTACCAGGCTCCTCCGTCCATGGGATTCTCCAGGCAAAAGTACTGGAGTGGGGTGCCATTGCCTTCTCTGGTTCTTATAACTGGATTGCCCTTAATCAAAGAAGCCCTTGTCCACCAAGACCAAAACTTTGCCAACCGCCCCTTGATCCCTATTGAAAAACCTATCTTTAACAATAAAGGTAAGTTTCTTGAACAATGTATGTTTGATATTCCTATGGTCCATGAAAGGGTCTCCAATAATCCCAAGAACTAGGCTCATCATATTCCTGCCTCTCTGGGAAGCTGAGTCCCTGAATTTTTTTGAAGGTACCCGCCTCAGGAAACCTTGCAGGGTCACCCCTGATGTCAGGGATTTGGGAGACGCCATGTTTTTTCAGATGTTTCCCAGTTTCACTTTGAAACATTTAATCTATTAACTCTATATCCATTCACTCCATGAAAGCCAGGTGTACCTAGTGCTAGGCACCAATGACAGAACAGTGAAGAGAACATACAAAATCCTTGATTGTTCTATAGCTTACACACTATTAAGAAAAACTGTAAATTACACTAATAATTTAAGGCCTCAGTGTTATGAAGATAAGAGCAGGGTTCACTTATTACAGGTATCTAATGGGCTTTATCGGAGAAGGCAATGGCACCCCACTCCAGTACTCTTGCCTGCAAAATCCCATGGACAGAGGAACCTGGTAGGCTGCAGTCCATGGGGTCANGCTCTCGCAGCCGCCCGCACTCAGTGCGCTGGCCCAGGTCTCGCAAGCAGCCCATGCTCAGTGCATCATGCCAAATGCTGGGCTGGATGAAACACAAGCTGGAATCAAGATTGCCAGGAGAAATATCAATAACCTCAGATATGCAGATGACACTACTCTTATGGCAGAAAGTGAAGAGAAACTAAAAAGCCTCCTGATGAAAGTGAAAGAGGAGAGTGAAGGAGTTGGCTTAAAACTCAACATTCAAAAATCTAAGATCCTGGCATCCCGTCCCATCACTTCATGGTAAATAGATGGGGAAACAATGGAAACAGTGAGAGACTTTATTTGGGCGGGGGGAGGGCTCCAAAATCACTGCAGATGCTGACTGCAGCCATGAAATTAAAAGATGTTTGCACCTTGGAAGAAAAGTTATGACCAACCTAGACAACATATTAAAAAGCAGAGACATTACTTTGCCAAGACAGGTCTTTCTAGTCAAAGGATTTAAGAGCCGGACCATAAATAAAGCTAAGTGCCGAAGAATTGATGCTTTTGAACTGTGATGTTAGAGAAGCCTCTTGAGAGTCCCTTGGACTGCAAGGAGATCCAACCAGTCAATCCTAAAGGAAATCAATCCTGAATATTCATTGGAAGGACTGATTCTGAAGCTGAAACTCCAATACTTTGGCCACCTGATGCAAATAACTGACTCATTGGAAAAGACCCTGATGCTGGGAAAGATTGAAGACAGGAGGAGAACAAGATGACGGAGGATGAGACAGTTGGATGGCATCACCAACTCAAAGGACATGAGTTTGAGCATGCTCCAGGAGTTGGTGAAAGACGGGGAAACCTGGCATGCTGCAGTCCATTGGGTCTCAAATAGTCAGACATGACTGAGCAACTGAACCGAGCTGAACTGACTGAAGTAAAATATCATATGTTACACAGTAGTCAGAGAAGGCAATGGCAACCCACTCCAGTACTCTTGTCTGGAAAATCCCATGGATGGAGGAGCCTGGTAGGCTGTAGTCCATGGGGTCATGAAGAGTCGGACACTTACTGAGCGACTTCACTTTCACTTTTCACTTTCATGCATTGGAGAAGGAAATGGCAACCCACTCCAGTGTTCTTGCCTGAAGAATCCCGGGGATGGTGGAGCCCGGTGGGCTGCCATCTGTGGTGTCACACAGAGTCGAACACGACTGAAGCGACTTAGCAGCAACTTAGCAGCACACAGTAGTAGGTTGAATAAAACCCTTCTTCCCCACTCCAAAGGTGCCCACATCCTAATCTCCCAAAACAAGTGATTATGTTTCTTCACATGACAAAAGGGACTTTGCAGATATGATTAAGAAACTTGAACTGGGATAATTCTCCTGGATATCTAGGTGGATCTGTTGTAACCACAGAGGTTCTTATAAGAGGAATGCAGAAGGGTTAAAGTCAGACAGATTTGAATAGGCTACCCTGTGAGTTCTGTGAGTTTCAAGATGGAAGAAAGGCCAAGGGCCAAGGGCCAAGGGCCAAGACCCAAGACCCAAAAAATAGAGGCAGCCCTTCAGAGCTGCAAAATCAAGGAAATAGATTCTTCCTGAGAACCTCTAGAAGGAAACAGTCCTAACATATTGATTTTAGGACTTCTGATCTCCACAACTATAAGAGAAGAAATCTGTATTGTTTCAGCCGCTAAATGTGGGCTAAATTATTACAACAGCAATAGGAAACTAATACAGATGAAAAAAATAAGTAAAGCTGAGTAAGGGCATGAACTGGCCAGGGAGTACAACCTACTTAAAGTCTCAGTTCTAATAAGCCTTGTTATATAGTGTTCCAGGGCACAGAATAAAAAGTTAGTATAATAAACTACTTTTTATTTATTTAATAAAATAAATCATGAACAAAATTCAAAAACAACAAATAGGAAATTAGGAAAAATGATGTACAAATGGCAAATGAGCATATGAAAATTTGCATAAATTTCAACAGTGGTGAGATAAATGGAAATTAAAATGAAATTTTATTTAACAGATTAACACAATTTTTAATTATTATCATCCAACACAGTTGAGTCTCTGGATAAAGGGCAATCTCTTAAATGCTTAAAAGAATTTGAAACTTGTACAGTCTTTTGGGAAGGAAATTTGGTGACAGTCATAAAATTTTCAAATACTCATACCTTTAACTACATTCCTAAGAATCATCCTACAGAAATGTTTATACTCAGAATCAAAGAAGAAGTAAAATGGGAAGATAGTTCATGTTCATAGATAGGAAAACCGATTATTGTTACAATGTCTATACTTGACCTATAGATTCAATGCAATCTCAATCAAAATCCTAAGTTTTTTTCTTTTTTTTCTGGATAGAAAAACTGATTCTAAAGTTTTGTAGAGAAGCAAAAAGACCCAGAATAAACAACACAATATTGAAAAAGGACAACAAAATTAGAGGACACTATTACCTGACTTCAAGATCTACTATAAAAGCTACATTAACCAAGACATTTTAGTATTAGAAGAATAGGCATATCAATGGACAAAATAGAGAACCTGAAATAGACCCACATAAAGATAGTCAGCTGATCTTTGACAAAGATACAAAAGTAACAGAGCAAAGATAGTCTCTTCAGCAAATGGTGCTGGAATAACTGGACATCCACATGCAAAAAAAGATGAATCAAGAAACAAAGCTCACATTCNGAGAACCTGAAATAGACCCACATAAAGATAGTCAGCTGATCTTTGACAAAGATACAAAAGTAACAGAGCAAAGATAGTCTCTTCAGCAAATGGTGCTGGAATAACTGGACATCCACATGCAAAAAAAGATGAATCAAGAAACAAAGCTCACATTCTTCAGAAAAATTAACTCAAAATTGATCATAGACCTAAATGTAAAACACAAAGCTATAAAACTCCTAGAAAATAGATTAGAATAAAACCTAAATTACCTTAGGTATATTGATGCATTTTTAGATACAATACCAAAGACACAATCCATGAAAGAAATAATGGATATGCTAGGCTTCATTACAATGAAAAACTCTGCTCTGTAAAAGACAGTAACAGAATATTTCTAATGCAAGCCACAAACTAGGAGAAAATAATAGCCACAAAATACATTTCATAAAGGATTATTATCCAAATATTGGAGTACAGTCTAGGTTCGATGCAGGATACCAGCTTGGGGCTGGTGCCTGGGATGACCCAGAGAAATGGTAAGGGGAGGAAGGTGGGAGGGGGGTTCAGGATTGGGAACACGTGTACACCCGTGGCAGATTCATGTTGATGTATGGCAAAACCAATACAGTATTGTAAAGTAAAATAAAGTTAAAAAAAAAAAAAAAACTCAACCATAAGGAAAGAAATGACCTGATTTTAAAAATGTGCCAAAGATTTTAACAGACACCTCAAAGATGAGGATATACAGATGGCAAATAAGCATATGAAAATATGTTCCACACCCTATATCATAAGGTAAACGCAAATGAAAAATAAGATAACATTATATACCTCTTCAGTTCAGTTGCTCAGTTGTGTCCATCTCTTTCTGACCCCATGAATTGCAGGACACCAGGCCTCCTTGTCCATCACCAACTCCCGGAGTTCACTCAAACTCATGTTCATCAAGTCAATGATGCCATCCAGCCATCTCATCCTCTGTCATCCCCCTTCTCCTCTTGCCCCCAATCCCTCCCAGCATCAGAGGCTTTTCCAATGAGTCAACTCTTCGCATGAGGTGGCCAAAGTACTGGAGTTTCAGCTTCAACATCAGTCCTTCCAAAGAACACCCAGGACTGATCTCCTTTAGGATGGACTGGTTGGATCTCCTTGCAGTCCAAGGGACTCTCAAGAGTCTTCTCCAACATCACAGTTCAAAGGTATCAATTCTTCAGTGTTCAGCTTTCTTCACAGTCCAACTTTCACACCCATACATGATCACTGAAAAAACCACAGCCTTGACTAGATAGACATTTATTGGCAAAGTAATGTCTCTGCTTTTGAAAATACTATCTAGGTTGGTCATAACTTTGCTTCCAAGGAGTAAGCCTCTTTTAATTGCATGGCTGCAGTCACCATCTGCAGTGATTTTGGAGCCCAAAAAATGACCAAAACCTCGAATAAGAACAAGCCCAAATGCTGGCAATAGTGTGAAGCCATACTATGAGCTGCTCCAATAGACAGATCCCTGTAGCAAAGAACTGAGGGAAGTCTCCAACAAACAGGTAACTAAGGCTTTAGTCCAACAGCCACATGAGTGATCTGGAAGCATATTCTTCTCAGGTGAGCCTTCATCTGATACCACGGCCCCAGCCAGCAACCTAATTGCAGCCTCAAAAGAGACCTGGAAGCAGAGGATCCTGCTAAGCCACACCCAGATTCTTGACCCATAGAATCTTCGAAATTATGTTTTTTCCAGTTGCTACATTTGGGGAGGGGGTGGGAATCTTATACAAAGCAAGATATAACTAATACAACCCTACTTTTATATATACAAAAAGTTAAACTATGTTATATATACATATGGAGAGGGTTCGGAACTACAGGGATAGCTGTGTAGGAGGAGAACAATCCATCTGCTATTGGACTTTCTGCACTACAGAATTAGGAGAGAAGAAAAATTGTACTTTTTATTTCCATAATGTTTGAATTTATTACAAATAAGACCATACAATGTTCATAGTCTAAATATAATTCTTCTTAGAATTTTTCTGCATAATTATCCTTGTATCATGTTCTTGACTGGTAATGGTGAGGAACTACTGAGTTGTTTAGCCAAATGTGGTGATGGGATTTTTTCTTTTAACCAACCCACTCAAATGCTTCCTCTTAAAAGTGGTATATTCTTTCAAAGACAAAGACGCCACCAACAAAATGAAGCAAAACTAATTGTTCTTTATAGGAACTTAACCTCTAGTTTTGTAAGATTAAGAACTTAACTTTTATAAAATGTAATTTGTAAGTTCTAGCACCATGAACTCTAATAACTCAAAACCTCAAATAATCAGGATAACTTTTTCTATATTCTGAACTTTAGTCTTCCCTTCTCACAAAAGGGCATCATTTCAAGAAACCTGAGGTCATATATCATTCCTTTCTTTCCTTCACCAACCACATTTAATCAACCATGTATGTCTTGAATCTGATCTCTTTTCTCTATTTTCATTGCTACTGTCCCAATCCACCCACTATCACTGCTCTCCTAGACCACTGCCATACTTCTTTAACTATTCTCCCTGTTCCCTCATTTGCTTGTATATAAATCATTCCTTACACAGGTCAGCATTGGTTTCCTTTATTTAAAAATTATTTCAGAGTTGCAGAAAAGTTGTAAGATTACTACAAGAATAGCACAAAGAAGCTCTATGTAACTTTTCCCCAAATTCCCAAGTTAACATTTACCACATTTGTGTATCATTCTCTCTCTCCACACACATTTTTTTTTTTNGTTCATCAAGTCAATGATGCCATCCAGCCATCTCATCCTCTGTCATCCCCCTTCTCCTCTTGCCCCCAATCCCTCCCAGCATCAGAGGCTTTTCCAATGAGTCAACTCTTCGCATGAGGTGGCCAAAGTACTGGAGTTTCAGCTTCAACATCAGTCCTTCCAAAGAACACCCAGGACTGATCTCCTTCAGGATGGACTGGTTGGATCTCCTTGCAGTCCAAGGGACTCTCAAGAGTCTTCTCCAACATCACAGTTCAAAGGTATCAATTCTTCAGTGTTCAGCTTTCTTCACAGTCCAACTTTCACACCCATACATGACCACTGAAAAAACCACAGCCTTGACTAGATAGACCTTTATTGGCAAAGTAATGTCTCTGCTTTTGAAAATACTATCTAGGTTGGTCATAACTTTGCTTCCAAGGAGTAAGCCTCTTTTAATTGCATGGCTGCAGTCACCATCTGCAGTGATTTTGGAGCCCAAAAAATGACCAAAACCTCGAATAAGAACAAGCCCAAATGCTGGCAATAGTGTGAAGCCATACTACGAGCTGCTCCAATAGACAGATCCCTGTAGCAAAGAACTGAGGGAAGTCTCCAACAAACAGGTAACTAAGGCTTTAGTCCAACAGCCACATGAGTGATCTGGAAGCATATTCTTCTCAGGTGAGCCTTCATCTGACACCACGGCCCCAGCCAGCAACCTAATTGCAGCCTCAAAAGAGACCTGGAAGCAGAGGATCCTGCTAAGCCACACCCAGATTCTTGACCCATAGAATCTTCGAAATTATGTTTTTTCCAGTTGCTACATTTGGGGAGGGGGTGGGAATCTTATACAAAGCAAGATATAACTAATACAACCCTACTTTTATATATACAAAAAGTTAAACTATGTTATATATACATATGGAGAGGGTTCGGAACTACAGGGATAGCTGTGTAGGAGGAGAACAATCCATCTGCTATTGGACTTTCTGCACTACAGAATTAGGAGAGAAGAAAAATTGTACTTTTTATTTCCATAATGTTTGAATTTATTACAAATAAGACCATACAATGTTCATAGTCTAAATATAATTCTTCTTAGAATTTTTCTGCATAATTATCCTTGTATCATGTTCTTGACTGGTAATGGTGAGGAACTACTGAGTTGTTTAGCCAAATGTGGTGATGGGATTTTTCCTTTTAACCAACCCACTCAAATGCTTCCTCTTAAAAGTGGTATATTCTTTCAAAGACAAAGACGCCACCAACAAAATGAAGCAAAACTAATTGTTCTTTATAGGAACTTAACCTCTAGTTTTGTAAGATTAAGAACTTAACTTTTATAAAATGTAATTTGTAAGTTCTAGCACCATGAACTCTAATAACTCAAAACCTCAAATAATCAGGATAACTTTTTCTATATTCTGAACTTTAGTCTTCCCTTCTCACAAAAGGGCATCATTTCAAGAAACCTGAGGTCATATATCATTCCTTTCTTTCCTTCACCAACCACATTTAATCAACCATGTATGTCTTGAATCTGATCTCTTTTCTCTATTTTCATTGCTACTGTCCCAATCCACCCACTATCACTGCTCTCCTAGACCACTGCCATACTTCTTTAACTATTCTCCCTGTTCCCTCATTTGCTTGTATATAAATCATTCCTTACACAGGTCAGCATTGGTTTCCTTTATTTAAAAATTATTTCAGAGTTGCAGAAAAGTTGTAAGATTACTACAAGAATAGCACAAAGAAGCTCTATGTAACTTTTCCCCAAATTCCCAAGTTAACATTTACCACATTTGTGTATCATTCTCTCTCTCCACACACATTTTTTTTTTTTCTGAAGCATTTTAGATATCCCATTACAAGGCTGTTGCCCCAGAATTATACCCCTGGCTCTCCCTCAAATGGAAACCAATTGCTCTTATCTAAATTTCAGGAGGAAGCCACAAAAAGACAAGAACTAGTTAGAACCAGCGAGGCCCAAGATGGTCAACATTTGACTTCCAGGAGACCTTGAACCTTATTAAACAGTCATTGTATTACATTAGCTAAATGACACACTGAGACAGCACTGAGACAGCAGACAGTTGCCATGACAACTGAAGAAATCCATACAAGGACTGAAAAGAAATGATGCCTTGGTTGCAGGTCCAAACCACACCCCTGTTCTAAGATAAGGCATGGATATTCCTCTCAGTTCGGTTCAGTCTAGTCGCTCAGTCGTGTCTGACTCTTTGCGACCCCATGGACTGCAGCACACCAGGCCTCCCTATCCACTCAAACTCCTGTCCATAGAGTCGGTGATGCCATCCAGCCACCTCGTCCTCTGTCATCCCCTTCTCCTCCTGCCTTCTATCTTTTCCAGCATCAGAGTCTTTTCAAATAAGTCAGTTCTTTGCATCAGATGGCCAAAGCACTGGAGTTTCAGCTTCAACATCAGTCCTTCCAATGAATACTCAAGATTGATTTCCTTCAGGATGGACTGGTTGGATCTCCTTGCAGTCCAAGGGACTCTCAAGAGTCTTCTCCACCTTGACATACTCCTTTTCCTATTTGGAACCAGTCTGTTGTTCTGTGTCCAGTTCTAACTGTTGCTTCCAATTTCCACCTCAACCCCCTTTTATATGTGGTGTCATATATATGGTGTCAGTTTGAGAAGTTGATTTGAGAACTATTCAGTAAGTTCCCACTTCTCCATTCTTTGGCCATTGAATAAAGCTTGCACTGTTTCAGTCTCAGCATTCATTTTGTTACTGGTTTCACAAATCCAAGCAGAAAAAGAATTTCCCTGGCAGAAACAAGAGGTCTCAGCCCAGGCAAGGACCCCAGCATGGGTCCAGGTGACCAATTCAGTAACAATTCCACCTTTTTATACCTCAATACTTTCAGCTGTATTTCCTGAAAGCAATAACTTTCTCTTGAATGAAATACTTATCACAATTAACATTTAATAATAAAAAATGTAAAAAGTCAATTGTATCTCCCTCATCATATTGATAAGCAAAGCCTTTTATGTTGTGATGTCTAGATAGTTACTGCATGAGTGCTAAAGGTTGCTTTTAATTAAGCAGTAAAGAATATAATATCATTTCTGGTATCAATATAAAAATAGTATACTTTTCAAAAAATAGGAAATTAACATGGATAATTTTATTATCTACAGACTTTACTCAAATTTCACAATTGTCCCAATAAAAAAGTGATCTTATAAAAAGTAAATAAAACTATCACCCTTGTATTATAATAACTAAATTCTTTACTTTGATGGATAAGGCCCATGTTCAGACTCCTGCCTATGTCTCCATCATCATCATCATCATCATCTCCTAACACACTCCCCACTCATTCACTTTAATCAAGCCTCACAGATCTTTCTGTTCTTTTGTACCTAATCTCATTTTTTCCCCAGAGCCTTTGCACTACCTTTGACAATCTGGAATGGTCTTCCCCACATATCTTCAATGGTGACTCATCACTCAGGCCAAGTGTTCCTTTCTCCTTGACTCTATGTTATGCTAATTTTATGCTTTATATATTGTTTTCTCCTTGTATGATTTTTTGGAAGGGAGGCTGCTGCTGCTGCTGCTAAGTCGCGTCAGTCGTGTCCGACTCTGTGCGACCCCATAGACAGAAGCCCAGGGCTCCTCTGTCCCTGGGATTCTCCAGGCAAGAACACTGGAGTGGCTTGCCATTTCCTTCTCCAATAGGAACTTACAATTCTAGGCTGTTACCATGTTCCTACAAGAACTCTAAAAATAGAATTATTTGTATTTTTATGTCTACTATTTTGCTGCATTCAATTTATTTTTAAGTTGTTAATCAGTGTATGGTACATATAGGATATTCAAATTAAAACTCTTCTTGAATCTAATAAATAGCAATGTGTACTACTATCTTCTTGTTCTTGAATATTTACCACAATGTTGGTGTCATTAAATAAAACACCAATGAATTCTCTCTCAAGTTAATAATAATGTAAAGAATAAGCATTCAAATGTAAGCTATCTATAAGTAATTCAGTGATATTTTGATATGATTCTAATGATACAAATTACTTTGTTTCAATATAATCAATGTTAACATGTAAGTCATTTATATAAGAAGTGCTCTACACATTGCTCAGAACTGCAGCAGCTGCTCAGAATCATGAAAACAGTACCAGAGGACATCATGTGAATTATAAAGATGACTGATAGGAAATGGAAAATGATTATTGCTATTATTTGGGGCTTTATGTCATTTCTCTGTAGTGCCATCGTGTATTGCCCCTATTTCAGGTAGCAATCTCTCTCCTTCCCACACTCAATGACAAGGATTACATGTTTGAAGAAAATGTCAGCATTCCACATTATGCAAAGTAATGGGATCCATCGTCTAAATATCATTACAACTAAGGACTGTCATGTTCAAATTTTCCCTCACTATTCACAGCTGAGAGAAACAACATCTTTAAAAGACTTTGAATTTTCAGCTAAAACCCTCTTGATTTCAAGGTGACAGAGTATGTTCTTAAGAGTTGTTACCAACCTCAGATAATTATGAAGCTAGAGAAAGGCTGTGAGAGGGAACAAAAGAAGATTAACACCTCTGCATGTTGATGCAACATAACTCAGACAGGGTTGCCAGTGACCCAGAACTAAGAAAGCTGCTGAAACTGCTGCCAGTTGGGAAGAAAATTGAAATAAGGTGCGAGTGAGGAAATCTTTATCAACAATTAAAAACAAAGAGCTTATTTCATCTTTTTTTAAAGCTACTGACATTTGTGGCTAAGAACAGAGGATTCTGAATACCATCAAGGTCACAACTGCAAAAAGTGAGTTGGTTGGCGATATAAAAAAGCACAAAGAACAAAGGGATAAAAGTAAACAAAAATACTGTTGAAATCCAAAACACAGGGAACTGGGAACAGGATTTCACATTTGGCCTTGGCATGAGCCTGGGGGGATAGAGAGACTGATTATCAAAGCTCTGGGGTTGTGTGCTGTGTTGTTGCTGTTGCTGCCTGAAGATTTTGGCTAGTTGAAGTCAGTACTACTCTCTTTATGTTATTAATATATTCCAAACCAATGACCTCTAAATCCTAATTTACCAGGATATGGGAAAAAAGATACTCAAATTTTTATATTTAATTTTCCTCTCTTTTAAACAATCTGTCTTGTAGATCTTATAAAACGTATGTTCTATATTAGAACAGTAGTACACACAAGTTACTAACTATATTATATTAACAAGCCTATGCTGCTGCTAAGTCACTTCAGTCGTGTCCGACTCTGTGCGACCCCATAGATGGCAGCCCACCAGGCCCCGCCGTCCCTGGGATTCTCCAGGCAAGAACACTGGAGTGGGCTGCCATTTCCTCCTCTAATGCATGAAAGTGAAAAGTGAAAGTGAAGTGGCTCAGTCATGTCCAACTCTTAGCGACCCCATGGACTGCAACCTACCAGGCTCCTCCGTCCATGGGATTTTCCAGGCAAGAGTACTGGAGTGGGTTGCCATTGAAGACAAATAATCAAAAATTGTTTACTGAGAAGGAATATGTGATCAAAAATACAGATTCTGCTTCATTAGGTCTAATTCAGTTCAGTTCAGTTCAGTCACTCAGTCGTGTCCGACTCTTTGCGACCCCATGAATCGCAGCACGCCAGGCCTCCCTGTTCATCACCAACTCCCGGAGTTCACTCAGACTTGAGTCCATTGAGTCAATGATGCCATCCAGCCATCTCATCCTCTGTCATCCCCTTTTCCTCCTGCCCCCAATCCCTCCCAGCATCAAAGTCTTTTCCAATGAGTCAACTCTTCACATGAGGTGGCCAAAGTACTGGAGTTTCAGCTTTAGCAGCATTCCTTCCAAAGAAATCCCAGGGTTGATCTCCTTCAGAATGGACTGGTTGTATCGTCTAGGGTGGGGTCCAAATGACTTGGTGGTTATTTTTAATATATATTAATTTTAATCCTTACAACAACTGTACCATTAGGTTGTACAATACTCCAAGTCTGGTATTGTAACTATTTCCACTGTACAGATAAGAAAACTGAGGCATAGAAAGGTTAGGTCATGCCCCAAGTTCAGGTAACTAGTGAGGAAGGGAAACAGAATTCAAATCCAGGCAGTCGCACCAAAGCCAGGGTTCTTAAGCACTATACAACACAGCCTCAAAAAGTTAGGGAACTCTGACTGTCCCAAAATAGTTAAGTAATAGACTGGAGAATTGAAAATCCCAGGTAGAAGAGATGAGTGGGCGTTCAATGGGACATTCCCCCAGACTGGATAACACCCTAATCCGAGTTTTTCTCACTCATGAGTACCAAAGTACACTCCCAAACAATCCCTCACATGTTAGTCACAGTTGATTGGTTTGGGGAGATGGGACAATTCTAGAAAGACAAAGATAGGAAACAAGACACAAATATTGCTTCAATAAAATATCACCCAACCAGAGCAGCTCACTGTCATTTTTTTTCTAATAGAAGTCTTTCACCATATGGAACTAATTATCACCATCTGCCATTCCATACTTCTATTTCCCCTCTAACAGCTCATTCTTCAAAAACTCAGTAGCTTCCTCCCTTTACATTTGTAAATGCTGTTGACTATGGATAAAATCCATGTTTACTTTCTATTCAAAACCTCATAGGAAAGCTTGCTTTAATCATCCACAGATGTTTCATTCAGTTCTGCTTAGCCTGGCACAGAACTTCAGAGGGAAATAAAAGAAAAATCTTTATTTTATATTTCAATTGTAGATTGTTACAGACTAAATAAAATGCCAAATTGTTATTGGAAACAACACAGCCACTGTAATAACGATAGTCGACATCTCAGTTTTACAATTATAATTTTTTCTGGCATTTGTTGAACTCAAGATGGTTTCCATATTTTACAAAGGGCTTTTTTCCCGTTCTCTGAATGAACCTGCATTGAAGCCATAGAACTTTGTAACTTATTTTTAATACAGTCTTATACATTTCAGAAATACTTGAATTATTGCATGATATATAGTGACTAGGCTTTTAAATAATACTTTCCTCCTCTGGTATCATGTCTTGATACATGTTATCCTTGTGAATTCCTTTTAAAACACCCATTAGCCCCAAATCCATTCCATATACATCTAATTCCTCTATGGATCCATTCTTCCTGGTTTTCCTCTTATTTAACTAAAGAACAATTATATATAAACACTCACTATGAACTATATTTGCATGTGTGCATGCTCAGTCATATCTGACTCTTTGCAATCCAATGAACTGAAGCCTGCCAGGCTCCTCTGTCCATGGGATTTCCCAGGCAAGAATATTGGAGTGGGTTGTTATTTCCTACTCTAGTGTATCTTCCTGACCAGGGATCAAACCCACGTCTCCTGCATTTCCTACACTAAGATGCAGATTCTTTACCACTGTGCCACCCAGGAAGACCCATGAATTATATTTATATTTCAGTTATTAAATATAAGGGGGTGAAAGCAGCTTTTCTGGTGGAAAGTGTATTTGTGGTAGATTCTCTACTGATTTCTAACAATTTCAACATGAGTGCTTAGTATGTACACAGTTTCTTTATAATCCCACTACTCCAACCAACCCAAAGGACACCAGATTGATCAATATCCTGAAATTTTCTAATGAGGTCCTTTCTCATTTTTTTTCATATGCCCAGAATCAAGCTACATTCTCCCAGACCTAAGTCCACAACTTATCAAACATTTATCTCCTCCTAAGTCCAGCCCAATCACATTGCTTCTTGAGAAGCATTTCATTTAAATTACATTCACTTGGCAGAGTTCATTTTTACCTCTTTTTCTCATTTCAATGTGTTAAAATATCATCAATATTAACTAGAGTTGTTTTTATCTTTGATTCAGTACAAATGGGTCTAGATTAATTCTCTCAAACACTTAAAAGAGCCTCTGTACAGTTCTTTAGTATCTCTTCAGTGATGACCCCCAAATGAGACCAACTGGCTTGATCAGAGGGCACATTATGGCTCCTTGTAGTTGTTCCAAAACACATGCCAAAACTCTGGTTTGATGGTGCTTAATTTGCTTTATCAGAATTCTATCTCATTGTTCTTCCACATGTGTTTATTCCGAATTCAAGGGTTAAAGAAGTTGTGTGTTACTGGAGTGAGGAATGAATATGTAAGGGGGGATGATTGAGATCTGGGTCTAAGAGAAGCCACAAAATCAAATAAAATGCTTTAAGTCAAATTAGGAAAGGAAACAGTTTTCTTTACATAACCATATTTTCCTATGTAAAAGTTACAACTCTTCAAAGAGTTTTAACTATGTTGATAGTGAGAAAAAATATTTACTTTCTCAAATTATCTAACCCATAAGCTATATACATATATGACCCAATACAGACAATGAACAAATCTATTAAAAACTTGACTGTACTTTTTGATGTCAAGGTGTAACTAAGATTCTCTGCCCTTAATTAAAGCTAACAGTTATGTATAACTTAAGGGTTTTTAAAATTACTATTGCACAAGTCATTCATTTCATTTAGTCATCTTTTGATATCCAGTCACTGTAATCAAGACAATTGGATGCCTATGAGTCAAAGACAACAAACTATGATCTACCCAACAAAGCTTGAATTTAAAAACTCAAGAGTTTTTTTCTGCCACTACTTACATAGTAATTACATTAAAATATTGTCCTCTGGACATGTATCCCCTTCAAAGAAACTAGAGAAATTAAGCACTTTAGTCTAATTTCTCCATGAGTATGTAACATTGGACTGAGAAATGAAGCACATGCGCCCATACACTATTGGAAGATCCTTTTATGAACATAAAATACAGACCAGTTGCTCTGAAAATAAAAGTGAAAACAGAGTGGTTAAATTTCTACAGAGATTGTGAATAAACTGAAAAGCAGAGGAAATAAAATAAAAATAATTTAAATCTGTAGGAAGAAAGGCATTTTATTTTATACCATAGCTAAAAGTTAATATAATTTATTTTTTTTATTCAAATTTAAGGTTTTAAATATCTCAAACACAAGCATGTAATACCTTGTGGGTAGATCACAACCCAAAAAATCAAATGGTTATTAGCTTCTTCATCTGTAAAATATCATATTTCCTCAAATTTAAGATGTCATTAATCATAATCATAAAACATACTATCTTATTTACCAAGAAAAAAAATCATGCCATTTAGGTTATCATGATAGTCCATCGGTAGTAAAATACATCCCAATTTTGGAGATATTAAAATGTGAAAAAACATGTGCATCTTACATTTAGAGAACTACAATAAAGTCCTTTCCATATATTCACATAGAGGAAAAAAAATTCTAGTTCTGAAACACAATGTAATGTTACTTTGGAGGGATATATGAATAGAATGTATAATAAATGCCTTAAAGAAAGACAGACAAAGAAAGACAGACATTTCACAGATAGCATGGTACATTTCCTTGTCCATACAGCTTCAAAAATCTGTTTGAACTTTTCAATATATTTTTCCACTGTGGCCTTACATACCTATTTACATTAATATGAGTGCTGATTATAAAAGTATTTATAATTTAAATTTTAAAACTTTAGGGAAAAAAATGGATCCTGATAAAGATCAGGCCTGACTTTGATCTGTAACACAGGCACTATAAAAATAAATAACACTGTAAAAGTTTCTTTAAACTTTCTTTTTTTCTCTTGTTTTGTTCTTTACTTCTATATGGTCCCTTCCCCCACACACAGGTGCTTTTATACTTGCTGCTACAGCTCCCTCCAACCCCCACCTTGCTCACCCAACTTCTAGAGTCTTTCCCAACTTGCAGTAGAAGACACGCAGCCTCTATCCTCCCATTCCATTACTCTGAAGAAGGTGGAGAGAGGGGTGTTGACTAAAACTCAAAGATGAAAGGACTTGGGATTCAGAAACAATTTCAGGAAGTTCAAGGTTAACACTATTAATATCACTTCAACTATTTCAACTATCTTACTATTGCAAAGGAGAAAAGGATGGTGATGTCTCCTCTGAGCATCTTAGTGCTTTCTAGCAATCCTCAACCATGCAAAGATGCACTGCTTATGAGGAAGGGACAGAAGCAGAAGTGAGGCAGGAGATCTTCCAGGATTCTGGACTGATGCCAAGCAGAGATCAGCTTCTGCTAGGTGAGAGACAAATTCTCTCTTACCTAAGACCAACCACACACTCAAGGCAGAGTTTGGCTGCTGTGGGAAAAGAGGAAGGAATGCTGAGAAAACCTTAACCCCAAAGCCAAGGTACGCAGCAGCTTCTCAAGACTGAGGCTGGGCCAACACAGTAGAGAACTCCCTGAGCCTCCCAAGAGCCCAATACCAATCCAAGAAACAAAAAGTGACACCCCTCTGTAGCTCAGGTGGACAGAGTAGAATGGGAACATCGAGGAAAAACCTCTGGGCACTCCTAGGCCCCACTCTAAGCACAAGGTGTTTAACCAGCCACCACTGGGATAATCCGAAGCCAGTGAAGAAATGAAGTTAACCATAACAACAGGAAAGCCCTAATCTGGCACAACTTCTGAATAGATCCATGAAACCTCCACATTATTGGCATGAAAGAAAAAAAGGCATGTCTATCACCAGGCAAAAATACTATTTCACTCAGTCTCAATTCTTCTATACACTGTGTCCAGAATTCAATAAAAAGTAAAAGACATTAAAAAATAATAAGGCAAGTCACTGTTAAATAACCAACTAACCAGAGTAAACACAGAGATGACTTAGATATTGAAACTGTCAATCAGGGACTTTAAAATAAAGTGATGATTAGAATATTAAAGGATCTAGAAGAAAAGACGAACATGTATGAACAAACATGCATGTAGTTTGCATCAGCAAAGATGCCAACTACAATGCTGTAAGTAAAAAAAAAATTGTATTAGATATGAAGGATTCCTTTGATGGACTCATTAGCAGACAGGACACAATGAATCTAAAGATGGATTAATAAAAAGTGTCCAAACTAAAACACAAACACACATGCAAAGAAGGAAAAGAAGAAGTTAAAAAACAGAAAAAACAGAGCTATATGATAATATCAAATAGCCTAACATATATGGAACTGAAGTCAGAATGAAGAGATGGAAAGAAATGTTTGAAGAGAAAATTTTCCAAAATTAATGAAAACCAACAAACCACATATCTAAGAATCCCAGAGAACCTCAACCGGGATTTGTTCTTTAAAAAAAGGAAAAACAGGCTACCAAAAAAAAGACACAACATAGTCACACTGCTAAAAAAAATATTGAAGACAGATGGAGAAAAAAGAAACATTACATTTAGAAGAAAGCTGAGTGAAAATCTGAAGTACCATCACTTACATAATTTAATATGATCAAAATAAGCTATGACACTCATCTTGGTATCTAACAGAGTGTATTTGATGTTTCCTCAGAATTTTCTCTGATCTGAGCATAGAAGTTAAGGAAGGAGGCCTAACTCTCACCCTTTTATTAATATTTACTTTTATCCCTTTGCATAGTACTGGACAAAGCATGGGTATTCATTAAGTGCTTGATATTCAGTAAGACTTCAGAGCAAACTTGCTTTCATACTTTTTTGCATGGTATCACTGAACTTTTCTTATAAGACATAGTCTTAAAACATAAAAAAGTATTTTTAAATTAATTTTATGTAAATGTTTAATCTTATATTCTCTACTTTTTATTTTTCTGAATAAGGGACGAAATAAACATTTGTGAGGTGGCTCCATGTTTATCTACATGAGGCCATGGATCTTCTTCACTTTTGATATCTCCTTTGTCAAATTCCTGAATTGAAATACTGAATTTTATTATTTCTAACACCTAATTTTAGATAATACAATCACCAATGAATTGTCTTCGTACCCACAATTTCCTATGTGCACTTTGTTTTTCCTCTACAGATTACTGATTCTTCAAAACAACATCTGTAATGTCTGTTTTATATTCTGTACACAATAGATTGAAAGGTTGTTGTTGAATTATGACGCCGGGATTCTTGGCCCCCGGAGGAGAAGAATTCAATCCGGGGCCAGAGACGAGGCTTGATCGCTCAGAGCTTTTGTGTAACAAAGTTTTATTAAAGTATAAAGGAGACAGAGAAAGCTTCTGACATAGGCATCAGAAGGGGGCAGAAAGAGTACCCCCCTGCTAGTCTTCAGCTGGATGTTATATAGTCACCAGCAGTCTGTTAATGAAAGAAAGGAATGTCTCAAAACTTAGAATGGCACCAGGCCCCTCACCCATAAGATGTATTTTGGGATAACCTTGGCTCCAAATGGTTTATCTTGGGCCATAAAATGATTAACTTGAATCTTGAAGAAGGGCAGATCACCATACAAATAGTTTCATTTACATAGATTAGAGGAACAATATTGGAGTATAACATACTGGTTTATCAAGTAGGTTGAGCCCAAAAGGCAAACTGACTTGAAGACAGAGTTGGGATAAATGCATAGTACATTAGCATAGCTTAAGATAAACATTTCCATAAGAAAAAGGCATTGGTTAACTTCAGGTGAGACCAGGTATCATTATGGCAACACAGAATTTTAAGAGAAACCTCCTTTTAAATTTGTATAGAGAAGGAAAAAATATCACTAGTTTGTTTCCTCCTGCCGCTTAAGAGATAAAATGTCTGACACTTGGAGGATATTTCCTCCGTTTGGAGACCTCTGGCCTTCCTGCCTGTTACCCTCTCAAGATCTATAACAAATTGCTTGGTTACTAAGGTTAATATGATTATAATATCTAGGAAAGTCCAACTCAGCCCTGTTTCTTCTAGGTCCCAGGCCCAAGAAGGTTGACCCACAAGTAAGCAGATCTGGAGGCATCGGTTGAGCTTCACCCTCACCTCCATCCATCTTCTCCACTGCTTGTACCCTGCTGGCCCCAGCTTCACCTCTCTGGCCTCAGGTCTGCCCCAGCCCATGGTCGAATGTGAGGTTCCCTGGTCTACTTCTTTATTTGATTCTTCTACCATCACTTTATTCCCTAACCCATGGCCTATTTTCTTCCAAGCACTGCATTTGTTCACACAGACTTTTTAGAACCTTCCTTATAAGCTACATACCAGGTACTAATTACAGCCCCAGGAGTCAGATTCTATACAAAGAGTCATTTTAAAAGTTCTGAAAACAAATCTTATATAAAGCCCAAGTAAGAAGATGGTAATACCACATACATAAGTCATTTTTTACTAGGATTATATTCAAGGGAAATCAGAAAATTTTTTAAAAATTGTTAAATAATTTAATTCCAAAATTAATAGTTTAGCAGAATGTTTAAGTAGACGGCATATTCAGCCTGCCAACTTTTCAGAAAGGGGTCACAAAGTGAACCTCAGGCATTTCACTCTTCTGTGAATGAGTTTATCAGTTCTTTTTCTGAAAGTAGGTATTGAAAGAAGTGGACATGAAATAACATAAAAAGAAGAGTTTGGCACCAAACAGAGAACGATCTTTGGCTACTTCACAGTTCGACCTGACACCAGTCCTATTTAAAAGGAGATAGTGTGTTCCTCTGTTCTTCTGAATAAAAGTGTTCAAATGATTTGGAAAGCATAGTTTTTACTATTTACAATTTAGATATGTTGGACTGAAATTTAAAATTAATCCTTTCAGCTGCCATATTCTATGAGCTAAAAAAAAAATTGTGTAATATCTCAGTGTAAAATAATGTCACCTCGAGGTCTGTTTAATCTTGCTTTTGGGGTAATACATTCAAACATTTCTGTTAATGAAGAATTTTAAACAAACTAAACTGAAAGATTTTTAATAAGATTTGGGGGATGAAATCACCAAGTTACCTGTTTTTCCTCTAGTCTCTCTTAAGACTTCTCAATTTTATAATTTTTACATGAATTATCTTTGTACTCTGCCATGAATCAGATGGACAGTATAATTTTTTTATGCCATCAATCTAACTTTCACAAGTGTTGGTATTCTTGAGTGGGACACAATTTTTTATGTATTGATGTTATTCACATATTAATAATGTACTTTGTTAATATATTCCTATATTTCTTCAACTGCTGGTTTCAAAATTGGACTTCTCTATTTCCAGCATATTTAGCCACAATTCCCAGCATATTTAGCCACTGTTAGTTTTAACTTTGAAACTGTCATTTTTGGTGGCCAAAATGGTTCAGTCTAATACTAAATTTGGAGTTAAGGTAAAAGGTAAAACAAGTACTGTCAATTAGCAGTTTTACTTCTGCCTCTTACTGGAATGATTCTCAGACACTTTCCTTTCTATTATGAACTAAAGTATAATTTTCTGTCCTGGATATTTTTCATAATTTTGAAAACATATACCTGAATCTGCCTCTAAGACTATCTTTCTGCTGTTTTGACTCAGCTGTTCTTGAATAGCCACCCATTCCAACTTTGAGGGAGCCACAAGCTTAAATGCAATTTCAATGCAGATTTTCAAAGATAGGATGGAAATAAGGGTATTTTATGTTCTTCTAAACAGTTTTCAAATTCTGCTTCAAGTGGCTTTAAGGATTATTATATAGAAGATTCTTATAATTCTCTTGCAATGTGGTATTGTGCCCTAAAGAACCCAGAAATACTCAGAAACTGCAAACATGAAGAGTTTATAGTATAAAAAGAATTTTAAATGGCAAATAAATTTTTCATAAAGATATTTACCTTTTGAACATCTGGATATCAAAAAGATTGTACAGAAATTCCAGGAAAGAGTTATTTTTCTTTTGACAATATTAAAATGATATTATCTATAATAACTTACTATGAAATGTTTTTTGTAACCAATGCTTTAAACTTTTATTTTCCAGCTTGGATTAATATGTGTATTTTGCATCCAAGAAGGCTAATTCCTTCCCAGATCTCACCAATATAAAATACTTTGTCTCTGTGTTCCCTGCTATTACCATCATCTGACCCTCCTGCTATCTTATTCTGTTAGTTTTGATACATACGTACATACACACATCTTCTCTACTATCTGAACACTCCTTGAGGAAACAGAATGTCTCAAATATCTCTGTTTCTCCCTCAAAATCTTGTATACTGGAAATATCCTTGCACACCAGAGCTCCCATCTCTTGTCCAACTATTTTTCCCCTTAGACCAATTAGTTACTCTTATTGGCATCTTTCCTATTCCATCTTTCCTGCTGTTTCTAGAGAGGCAAGCCCAGTGGTCTAGGCACAAACACACCCTAGTTTTACTTCAGAGCTACAAGTCAGGTGGTAAACAGATTCATGTGCTTACAGCTTCTGTGTTCTGTGTAATCCCAGAATATATGTGGGTACTACATGAAAAATTAAATCAGGTATTAGCTCGAAAGAGCTAATGGCCATCTCAGATGTTTCAGGTCTCAAGTTTAACCATATTAAATATTGTATTACTAATCATTCAGAACTGTTAATAAGATCCAGGAACAGATTGAGTCACTTCACTAGAGAAACCCACTCTCAGTAAGCCCAGAAAATTCAAAAAATTTTATATAAGATCCAAAGGAATCTCCAGGAGAGACACTTTTCAAATAAGCACACAAATACTTTCTGCCTTATTTTCTAATGATTAATATTACATTCAAGTAGTACATGGACAGATTGTCAAGGCTAAAATCTAAGGCAAATTTCCAGATAATTAAAGTGAAATATCACAGTGCTCATCTAAGTAACTGAAATAATTTATTTATTACTGACATGTAGAATCAAGGGCCTAGGGTTAAGTTCCCGGTCCTGTCACTACCTTCTGCTGGGAGGACTTGGAATGGTCATTTAATCTCTCCAAGTGTGTTTTCTCATATCTTGAGTGAAGAAACTGTCCATCTACCTGAGAGAGATACTTTGAAAATTAAGTTAGAACACGATTTCTCAACCTTGGCACTACTGACACTTTGGACCCGATATTTCCTGTTGCAAATCTGTGCACTGTAAGATGTTCAGCCACATGTCTGGTCTCTGCCCAACAGATATCAGTAGTGTACACACACACTCCAGTAAGAATAATCAGAAGTGTTTTCAGACATTGCCAAAAGTCCATTGTGGGGAGAGGGGCAAGAATCACCCCCACACTCAGTTGAGACTGACTGAATTAAATGGTTTATATATGGAATACATATAGACCTATTATGTGCCAGACACTGTGCCCAAGTCAAATAAGATGTGATTCAAGCCCTCTAATAGTTTACAGTCTAGTAAAGGAGACAGATAAACAAACCACCGTTTGACGTGATGGCAGTTTGGGAGCCTGTGGAGGGGCAGGGAACAAAACACTTTGACCTTAAAGAGTACAAGCCACAGAAGTTGGTAGCTAAATGGATGTGGGGAAGAACAAAATGTTAAAAATGGTTAATTATTATTTAGCATATAAGTCAAAGAGTTTTTCCATAAAAACAGGAATATTTCCCAGAAGAAAACTCACACCACGAAAGTGGTCACAAAATAAATATTGACTTCACTGTAAGGGCTTTCATTTTAACCAGTGGAGGAACCCACATAGAACAACTGCTCCCTTTCATCCTATCACCAGAATGATCAAGACCAACAGGGGCTGCCAAATTCCTATACTGTAACTGGACTATCAAGTCCACACAAAAAAAGGCAGTAGCATGATAAGGAACAATGTGCATAGTTTATGGTTTATTTCATTCACTGAAGAACACATAATTTTAACACTTTCTAACAGTTTTATTCTATAATGAACTTTAAGCCCAAGTTAAATGCATCTGGACCAATGCCACAAAAAAATAAATAAATAAATAAACCTGCATCAGAGTGAAAAACCACCTTTTTCCCATAACAGTAGAGATGTGCAACTTTTCAGTACATTATCTTCATGTGAGGTCCACACAGAGGTGACTATTAGCTCTCCCTTGCTGACAACATCTATACATTATCTCATGGCAGTTTCTAGCTTGTATGGCACCAGGAAAGTGTAGCTTAAAGACACAGAACACAGTATTCATTAGAGGAAAGCTAGTTAGAGGCTGCTAATGGGACCCTTTGGCTTCTGGTCCTGCCGTGATTTTTGAATGAGATCCAAGTGCCTAACCACGTCAGTTCTTTTTGCAATTGCATGTTACCCAATACCAAAATATATGAAAGCCTTCCTGGTTTTTAGAGTTTATAACCCCCCTGACAATGAAGTTCTGTGTGGAAATATCAAAATTCAAGTAACAAAGACAATTTTTAGAAAATCAAAAATAGAAACCATTATTAGAATATAAAAACATTTGTTACTTTAGAATCCACATTTCTAAGAAAAGCAGCCTTATTAAACGGCATTTGCTCAATGGGCAATTTTCCTCCATTTAATTTTCATAAATAGATCACTTTGAAATGTATTTCCCCTAACAAAGACTGCACATTAACAACAAATGATACAATATCTTTAAATTTTAATTAATGTCAAGAGATTTATTTTGCTTCTAAGCAACTTAGAGAAACATGTTATTAATATAATTTAATTTAAGGGGGTAGGCATTTGTTTTCTATTTTTAAAAGGGTAGTTCTGAAATTCTGGCCCTGTCAACATCATTTAAACATTCCTGTTCCATGCCTCAATATAATAAATTAAATCAGCATTTTAATTGTACCCATGCTTTGTGGTTCCTGGCAGCACAAAAAGATTCTCTGTGAGCATGATGTCCCCCCAAAAACCCCACTGAGTGATTAATTACTAGTCTGGAAGATATAAATATGTCTCTCAATAAAGACAGTATGGACTGCTGGAAGCTCTGACCTTATACATCTCTGTAGGATGCCTTAACTTAGCAGACATCCTCCTAATTCAAACAAGACTCTGGCTCTAGCATTCACAGACAGCTCTACTATAATACACTGTTTCTCTTTTGAACAGGGTGTTTATTTTAATTAGCATCATTTGGTACATTTACAAGAATCAGAAGGAAACTGGGATTTTTATGCATAAATATGTAACAACCTTAAGGTATATCTGGTCCTTAAGTAAGGAAGAACTGAGAACAACAAAAAATAACCTTAAGTTTTTATAAAGCATCATCTTAGTATTCCACCTTTAATGTTACACCCTGACATTACTCATGTTTCATTCTGAGTTAAAGGTTTGATCAAGAAACCATAACTTTATAAACTAAGACATGAACTAGTAGGTCTATCTGGCTCTGTCTAAACCTCACATATAACTGTCTGGATTGAGACGCTATCGTGGTCACTTTAGGGAAAGAAGCTTATCAGAGAAACGACTTGTTGGTCACCTCCTTACCTCCACATAGTAAAAACAAGAATTAACAAAATTTCTAGAACTGCTTCTACAAAACCAAAATAAGATAAGAGGAATTACACCAATCACTGAAATCAGAAACTGCAAAGTCAACTAAGTTGAAAATAAAGATAAAGAAATCAAGACTTGAAGCTGGCTCTTTTAAATTGGAGAACTGTCATGTGTAGCTTTTTTAATGCTCTGCACTCATGACCGTGGCATTTTTTAACAGAACTAAACACCATATCTCCTTCACCCTTTCAGTATGTTTTGCTTTTTTTTTTTCTCAAAGGAGTGGGAAAGCAAGATAACCATACATCACTCTGGCCAGCCTAGCAATCCAGACATCATGTTCCTAACTGACCTATTTAAAACAAGTTGAAAAAAAGGTTTCCTAAAGTCAATACACATTTCGCTGAGGAAAAAGTCATCTATATTCACTTTTACCTTGCTGCTATTTATACTGGTATTTCTACTAGGCTTTGTCAAAGATAGATTTTGAGCATGGTCATCACACTTAACTGCAAGGGTTAAATCACTCAGCAAACGTGAGTCTGAACTGGACTCCTGGAGTAGACTACAAAAGAGTCACATTATTTCAGCACCTTCCAACAAGAGGTAGAGAATCCTTGAATCTTGGCTGGTCTTGTAGCTGTGACCATCAGAATACACATAAATGACATTACACTCATTCTGAGGCTAGGCCTCAAGAGACATTCCAGCTTCCATTCTCAAACTCTTGGACTTCTGTGTTCACCATGGTAATAAACTCAGGCTAGCCTGTTAGAGGTTCCAAGTCCATGTGGGAAATGGCCCCAGTCATCCCAGTTGTCCCAGATGTGATCTTATGGATCATAAATCAATCAGCCCTGGCAATCTGCCAGCTGACTGTCAATGTATAAGAAGCCCAGCCAAGGTTAGTCAAGTTTAGCCCACATCAGATGAACTGCCCACTAAGCCCAACCAACAACGTCAACCTGCAATTTAATATTGAGCTAAATTAAAGAGGTACTTTCTTAGCCATTAAGATTTGAGGTGGTTTTTATGCAGAAATAGATAACAGCTACAGATCCTATAACCTCATAACTGTATCTCTCCCAGGCTTTTAGCCTCAATTCAAGTATTCTACTATGCTCATGGCCTTTAACAGGTGCTAGTGTATGTTCTCTGTTGACCTTTGACTTCTGATATTACTTCTGTAGGAAAAAAAAATTAGCACTTAAACTAAATAATGGCGTATGGTTTTCTCAAAGTGTAGCTAAATATTTGTGTTTCACATACAAATGCTCTCTAGAGTCCATAGTTTATATTTTTCATTATCTAACACACAAAACACATAGGTGTTCCATAAATACTTGATTTGATTAGAAAGTAAAGTTGGAATTTACAACAGATTTTTAAACTGTTTCTGCTTTGCTTTTCTAACTTGTGGTGTATGATTAATATTAGCCTGTTTCACCACAAAGGAGACTGATTTTACACCTTCATATCCCTTTACAAATACAACATATCATAAATGTCACAGTAAGAAAACAAGAACTAGATAAAATTTAAAACTTCTATATATAGTAAAAATTACAAAGAACACTATTTTGAAAAGGTAACTAGGAGAAAATAGTTATGGTATATCCAACAAAAAGCTAAAAACCAATAGCATACAAAGAGCTCCTAATAAAGCCATTTTAAAAAAGACAACCCACAATAAAACTGAGAAAAATACATTGACAGTATTCACAAGTACAAATGAAAAACGTTCAAAGAAGATTAGTCTCACATATAATCAGGAAAAAGTATGTTTAAATAAGGATTTTACTCAGATTATTAAAATTTTAAAGATTAAATAAAATCCAATATTGACCACTGTGTACAGAAATAGGCTTTCTTTCACAGTAGTGTGGCATGGCTTTTAGGATGTTAATTGGGCACATGCCTTTTAACCCAAAAATATTCAATGAAGCCTTGTTTTTAATATAAAAAAACTGAAAAACTAAGTATTCATCAATACTGTCAGGTAAACACTGACTCGCCCATCTGCGGGAAACTACGCAAAAATTTAGAAGAATGTGATAGATTTGTAATATGCAGACATGAAAAGATCAAGAAATGTTAAATTTAAAAGGCAGGTTGCCAAAGAAGAGTATAACACCATTTTTTATTAAGTATATAATTGCACAGAAAAAAGGCTAGAATGATATTTTTTAAAGGCTAGAACGATATACACTAAAACAATAGCCATGCTCAGTTAATAGGGGGAGTGCAGCTGAGAGAATGAAGGAAAATAGTAAGTTTTTACATATTTATGTATCACTTGAATGTCCCACAAGCATAGATATATGTGATGTGCATACAATTTGTTTATACTACACATACTTGATCAGGAGAAAGGGGCAGAGCCCAGACTCATTCAATCAAGGAGTCAAAGAAAGAGCTGTTCCTTCACAGAGGAAATCCCCACTTACATCCTGGTTCACAGCCATGGAATGGTCAGCACTGCACACAGATGAGAGCCAGGACTGGTATCGGGTGCCCTGGAGCATGATTTCCTCGGTGGCAGAGGAGAGGAGACACTGAGCAGCTAGCTGTGCCAGGGATACCATGTTTGGCATTTCAAGGCTACTGTGGGGCATCCTCCTGGAATCTGGAATTAAGAAAAAACAAGCAGAAAGTTAAACTTGAAAATCAACACAGAAAGGATCAGAGGAGAGAGATGAGAGGCTGCCTAAAATAGTAACAGAGTTCTCAGTTACCAATCTCCAAGCAATCTCCTAGGCCAACCACCAGGGACTTTCACACATCGTATCTCACTCAATTTCAACAACAACCCTCGGTAGTTTTTATTTTATTGAAGGGAAAATGAACTTAGAGAGGTTAAGGAAATTAGCAAGGATCACATAGCCTATATGCACATGGTAGTGCCAAGGATTTGAGTTCAGCCCTGTTTAATGCAACACCTAAGTTTTTAACTATCATGAATGGTATCCCCTCTTCTGTCACAGAAGCAGAAAGTCTTCAGAGTCAGCAACACCGGATGATATTCTTGCTGTATGTGCTAATATAGCTAAGGATATAATAGGTCAAGTAAAACAAGTATAGCTTAGCCACAGAACAAAGGTTTCAGACAACCACATGCTGATAATACCTATTCAAAGAGTCAACAAGAACCTTGGTCCAGGGATACATTTGGTTCCAGCAACAGGGCCATATACTATATGAACAAACTGAAATTTCTCAGTCTTCCAGCATAAAGGCCAGTGCCTAGACTGTGGATTCACCAAGGCAATGTCACTCCAGAATGCCTTTTAGAGAATGAGTAGCTCCTCCATGGGCCCTAAGTGCGCTTCTTTTCTAGTAGGAACTTCTATAGTCTTTCAGGTATATTTCCATTCTTTTTGGATATTTTAAGCCTGTTCTGAATTCAATCTAAGCGAATGACACAATCCGTTGCTGAAGAATATATATATCACAAATCCATCATAAACCTAGGCCACCTGGCTTCTCCCCACAAACCTGGCATTAACACATACAGAATTGGGGTAAGTCGGGGTGCAAGAAGGAGTTGCAGGGAAGGATGCTGTGTCCTTAAGCTTGAGAAAGAGATTTATGTAAAAATTCTGGAAGGACCCACAAATATTTTGAAAATTCATGTACACTTTTACCTATTTTGTATGTTAGAGGTCTACATGAGATTTTTTTCAAGAATGGATTACACTGCTTTAAATAAAAAAAGGCTTGAACATCAGTGAGGTAGAAGGAAGGGATGGCTGATATTTGGTTCAGTCATGTAATGACTACTGTTTCTTTGGAAATTAATTCTCAGGCATTTGTGGCTATCACTGATGGAGATGTGGTTGGGAATGGATTCCAAAAAGTTCTCCAGAGTGGCTCTACCAGTGCTCTTTTTTATTTACAGCCATAAAGGAGCCATCATAATTAAACCTTCACCCCAACCTTCAATCCTAAATAGATGTAGGCATTTTATGCACTATGCTGAGCACAAAAGGAATGCAGAGTTTTCTGGAAAGTGCTAAGCAATCCCTACAGGAGGCAGAGAGAATAATCAGCATAGGCTCCAGACCTCAGCTGTTGAGTTTAAACCCCAGCTGCTGCTGCTGCTGGTAAGTCACTTCAGTCATGCCCGACTCTGTGCAACCCCATCGACGGCAGCCCACCAGGCTCCCCCGTCCCTGGGATTCTCCAGGCAAGAACACTGGAGTGGGTTGCCACTGCCTTCTCCAATGCGTGAAAGTGAAGTCACTCAGTTGTGTCCGAATCTTAGTGACCCCATGGACTGCAGCCTACCAGGCTCCTCTGTCCATGGGCTTTTCTGGGCAAGAGTACTGGAGTGGGTTGCCATTGCCTTCTCCATTAAACCCCAGATGATGATGATGAAGTCGCTCAGTCGTGTCCGACTCTTTGCAACCCCGTGGACTGTAACCTACTAGGCTTCTCCGTCCATGGGATTCTCCAGGCAAGAATACTGGAGTGGATTGCCATTTCCTTCTCCAGGGGATCTTCCCGACCCAGGGATCGAACCCGGGTCTCCCACATTGGAGGCAGACGCTTTAACCTCTGAGCCACCAGGGAAGCCCCATTAAACCCCAGAGCTACTCCTTAATAGCCATGTGGTGTAAGGGAAGTTGTGTAATCTCTCCAAGCATCAGAATTTTTATATGTAAGATGTAAACTACAAACTACATTGGAGTATTGTAAGGACTAAATACCAGTAAAGTGTTTTGTACTAAGGCTCAGATCAAATCTCCTCAAATGTTAGTTTATATATTATCTCATTGGAAACAAAGATTTGAAGATAAAATCAAAAGTAATTTGGAGAACAGAAAGCAGTACAACACAGGGAGGCCATGAATTGAACAGTAAATAGGGAACATGAAGAGAAGGGAAACTAAAGATTTCATAATCTGCTGAGATTTGGGCTTCAGTCTATAGGGTATGGGGATCCACTTACAGTTGTTTGGTAATTAATTTGTTCAGAAAAATACATGCTAATTGCTTACTCTGTGCCAATCACCATTTTAGTGAAAGAAATAAGAAGGTAAGTAAGGTGGGATTTCTGCCCTCGAACACGTCCATTTTTTAGGAGACACAGACTTAAAATACTAAGAGATGGGAGTTATAATAAAAATATATACCAAGTGCTACGGAAAGGAGAGGGTGAAGTTTAGATGACTAAATTTTACTTCCTAAAAGTATAAGCAACAGGTCAGAACGTGGATCGATTAAAAAATGAAGAGAGGTTTATCACAAATATAAGAGGATGAAGTATAACCACCCACTGAGAAAGCATAGAGTAGCTGGAATTCAAACATTTGCACCTCCAGGCCTCAGGCTGAACCTAAAGCAATGGAGCCTAAAAATCTGCTTCCTCACAGTCCACAGGCCTCTCCAAGATACAGGGAAAACACTCTCAAATACTTAGGGAGTCATCTCAGAAAGTAGTTTACTCTTCTGAAGCTAATCACTGTTTGACTCTTAAGAGCAACTGTGGAGAGGATGTCAACGAAACTTTTCTCTTGTACATTTAAGAATTTCACAATCATTGCCATTTGAGGATAGGATGAAGAGGAAAGAAACAACAGAAGAATTACAAAAATTTTAAGTAGTTTAATGTTGAAGGGGTGATCAACTGGATAATACCTCCCCCTGACAAAGATGTTCATACCTTAATTCCTAGAACCTGTGACTATGTTACCTTACCTGCTAATGAGAACTCTTCATGTGTGATTAAGGCTCTAGAGAAAGAAATAGGGTGATAGAAGCTCAGGCTGGAGTGATGCACCTTGTAGATGGATGAAGGGGCCATGAGCCAAGGAAGGTAGTCTTTTCCTATAATCTGTAAAAGACAAGGAAACAGATTCTCCCCCTGGAGCCTCCAGAGAAACATAGCTCCATCAACACCTTTAACTCCGTGAGACTCATTTTAGACTTTTGACTTCCAGAATTGGAAGAGAATAAATGTGCTTTCTTTTTGAGCCACTAAGCTTATAGTTAGTTATGAAATAAATAGGAAAGTAATATGGGGAGATGGGGCTTCCTTCAGAAACCTCAAAGTTCAGGTAAGTATTTTACTAACCCTCTCAACAGTTTAGAAAAGAGAACAAAAATGGAGACAGAGAGAAGTGAGAGCAAGTCATCCAAGACTAAACAGCAGAAAAGAAAATATTACCAAGTTTAACACCCGGAATGCAATATGATTCTTCCAACTCCAAAAATGCAGAAAGCTCTCTGGAAGACTACCAAGCTTTGTCTGAATACACAGGTCCTATACACAGGAAAGCCCAGGCATTTCAGTTTGATGCAATCTCAGGGTCACAGTAAAAGGAAATGGTGGGTTACATTTGGTTTTTCTCACTGCCAGTAAAATAATGTCCTTGCTGTAAGTGCTAAGTACTCATTCACTTCACAGCCAGGGATGTCCAGTCCCAGCCCAAATAAAAAGTATGTCAATATTAGCCACAGAGACAGAGAGAAAACTCTCTTACTCTCCCAGGGCAGTCAGTTTATGCTAATGTTTATGGGAGAAAAAAGAGAAAAAATGAAGTCAAGAAGAAAACATATCTTTATCACTCACATCCCCAAGCAGATAAACACACTAAGAACCTTAGTGAATGCCAAATTTAGTTCTCTGCATCATTCCTAGCTTGCATATCTGGTGCAGATGTATTTAAATACTGTTATCAATAACACCACTTCCTAGAATAAATAGTTTTCACTTATGAATTTATGCCCATTTTGACCATGTGAAACCCGCAAATTAAACATACACCAGGAGATGAAGACGAAGGCAATACAGCAATCTCCAGCTAAGAAATTTGAAAAAAATATATATATATATACACGCACACACATATATAGGGAATAAAGAAAAAAATCAACCTTTGATGAAATAATTGCTTCTGCTGTTATTTTTTGCTATTGCTTCAGAAATGTTCTCTCTCTCTCCCCCTTTCTTGTCCCTATAGCAAGGTGCCCTGCTGCTGTGCAGATGAAAGGTCCAGTCTCTTTAAAATTTCATGCAGAGCTCTTCACAACATTGAAGCTTTAAAGGCCCATGGCAAATACAACATATTGTTACACTTGATGGAAAAAGATAAAAATTACATGCAAAATATACTGTATATTCATTGTCTGGAAATAGTACAAAGTTACAGGTTCCTGGTAAGCAATATGGACTTATATATTCTGATTTCAATATTTTAAAAAACAAAAGATACACATGGAGTGAGTATTGTAGCAAAATAAGAATGAAAAGTCAAATCACCCATGGTTAGATTAGGGTCTTAGGATGTGAAAAATTACATGCAAAATATACTGTATATTCATTGTCTGGAAATAGTACAAAGTTACAGGTTCCTGGTAAGCAATATGGACTTATATATTCTGATTTCAATATTTTAAAAAACAAAAGATACACATGGAGTGAGTATTGTAGCAAAATAAGAATGAAAAGTCAAATCACCCATGGTTAGATTAGGGTCTTAGGATGTGTGAATAATTTTATTTACTTTTCCAAAATTATTTTAGATATATGAAATGTATTTGTGTGTGTGTGTGTGTGTCACTCAGTTGTGTCCGACTCTTTGCAACCCTATGGACTATAGTCCACCAGGCTCTTCTGTCCATGGAATTCTCTAGGCAAGAATACTAGAGTGGGTTGCCATTTCCTTTTC
This sequence comes from Oreotragus oreotragus, assembly GCA_006410675.1. Lineage (NCBI taxonomy): Eukaryota > Metazoa > Chordata > Mammalia > Artiodactyla > Bovidae > Oreotragus > Oreotragus oreotragus. The sequence continues at coordinate 310,830 of SJYX01001266.1, read as the reverse complement.
CAGGGACCATCCTGACCCAGGGATTGAGCCCAGGTCTCCTGCACTGCAGGCAGATTCTTTATCATCTGAGCCACCAAGGTAGCCCTGTATATTTAAAAGACACCAAAAGACACAAAGGGCAAGAAAAAAATATATTTTCTAAAACTTGTATATAACATGGGGTTCTTTACCCTAAGTTATTTTTAAATCTCTGTAAGAAAAAAATGAAGATGATACCTTTTTAATTTTCACATGTAAAATTAACTAAAAAAAACATTAAGAGTTAGAACTGAAGATACTGGAATGCAGAGCACAGTAATTCCAAAAGCAAGTTTATCAATCATTACTCATTGAGGCTTAATTACAATGGGTGAATTTGATTATAAAATTTTAAATTTACAAGTTAACCATCATTATCTATATATCTAAATTTTGGGTGTTTTCAAGTGGCCCCATTTAGGCAGACTCATCCATTTGCATTTACTCATTTTCTTTCAAACATTTCAGCTTAGTTTAGTTGCTCAGTCATGTCTGACTCTTTGTGACCCCATGAATTGCAGCACACCAGGCCTCCCTGTCTATCACCAACTCCCAAAGTCCACTCAAACACATGTCCATCGAGTGGGTGATGCCATCCAACCATCTCATCCTCTGTCGTCCCCTTCTCCTCCTGCTCTCAATCTTTCCCAGCATCAGGGTCTTTTCAAATGAGTCAGCTCTTCGTATCAGGCAGCCCAAAGTATTGGAGTTTCAGCTTCAACATCAGTCCTTACAAAGAACACCCAGGACTGATCTCCTTTAGGATGGACTCCTTGGATCTCCTTGCAGTCCAAGGGATGCTCAAGAGGCTTCTCCAACACCACAGTTCAAAAGTTCAACTCTTTGGCATTCAGCTTTCTTTATAGTTCAACTCTCACATCCATACATGACCACAGGAAAAACCATAGCCTTGACTAGACGGACCTTTGTTGGCAAAATAATGTCTCTGCTTTTTAATATGCTGTCCAGGTTGGTCATAACTTTCCTTCCAAGGAGCAAGTGTCTTTTAATTTCATGGCTGCAATCACCATCTGCAGTGATTTTGGAGCCCAGAAAAATAAAGTCAGCCACTGTGTCCACCGTTTCCCCATCTATTTGCATGAAGTGATGGGACCGGATGCCATGATCTTAGTTTTATGAATGTTGAGCTTTAGGCCAACTTTTTCACTCTCCTCTTTCACTTTCATCAAGTAGCTTTTTAGTTCCTCTTCACTTTCTGCCATAAGGGTGGTGTCACCTGCATATCTGAGGTTATTGATATTTCTCCTTGCAATCTTGATTCCAGCTTGTGTTTCTTCCAGCCCAGCGTTTCTCATGATGTACTCTGCATAGAAGTTAAATAAGCAGGGTGACAATATACAGCCTTGACATACTCCTTTTCTTATTTGGAACCAGTCTGTTGTTCCAAGTCCAGTTCTAACTGTTGCTTCCTGACCTGCATACAGGTTTCTCAAGAGGCAGGTCAGGTGGTCTGGTATGTCCATCTCTTTCAGAATTTTCCACAGTTTATTGTGATCCACACAGTCAAAGGCTTTGGCATAGCAATAAAGCAGAAATAGATATATTTCTAGAACTCTCTTGCTTTTTCCATGATCCAGCAGATTTGGCAATTTGATATCTGGTTCCTCTGCCTTTTCTAAAACCAGCTTGAACATCTGGAAGTTCACAGTTCACATATTGCTGAAGCCTGGCTTGGAGAATGTTATTATTTTACAAGCATGTGAGATGAGTGCAGTTTTGCGGTAGTTTGAGCATTCTTTGGCATTGCCTTTCTTTGGGATTGGAATGAAAACTGACCTTTTCCAGTCCTGTGGCCACTGCTGAGTCATCCAAATTTGCTGACATATTGAGTGCAGCACTTTCACAGCATCATCTTCCAGGATTTGAAA